>NW_020769534.1:410757-442602 GCF_900518735.1 Pseudonaja textilis | reverse complement strand
GCTACAACTTTAAAAGCACAACTACAATGACGTGGGAAAATACCCGAACAAAGCTGAATACCATGCATGTAAGTACCCGCGAAAACTTAAGAAAACATATCTAAGGTCTAGGTGTATTCGGGTCCTTTGCCATGTAAGATTAAGAGTATCTTGGCCGGGAAGAGACAAAATCTTACACGGGAAATCTTACGGTAATCTTACATATCTCGCTGCCGTTCCTGTGTGATGCTTTTTATCCCGAGATGTTTGGCCTGGTTGGTTAACCCAGAATTTGGGGTGGGGGGAAGAGAGGAGGACTCCCTCTAGAGATGTGCCCAGACTAGGGAGGTCCTTTCGTCTTTTAGAAAAAGAGCCGGACCCAGCCACCCCATTTCCCCTGGTGGCTTTCTTCCTAAAGGGGCCGAGACGAAGTCTCCCAACTCAGAGGTGGTGACCAAGAGCTGTTTGGGGGTGGGGGGGGAGAGGCGGGTTTAAAGCCAACAAATTGTAAGTTTGGTGCCACAGATGTCGACATTCCTTAAAGCAAAAGGATCGCCCATTTTGCAGCCTGGTTGGGGACACTTTTGTGTGTGTTGCAAAGTTTTTTCTTCCTTTTGCTTGAACACCATTCTAGTCCACAGTTGAGCCTCAACTGCAGCAAATTTCAACGCCCTTCTGAAAGTTGTCCCTTTTTTTTGCAGAAAAAAAACCCAAGGTCCCTTGCTTCGGTACTCTGCAACCGTAGAAATCCAAGTTTCTAGACCTCGCGGAACTCCGTTTGTTGGCTTGCACAAAATGTTCGTTTAGGGAAGTTGTTATGTTCAGAAAAGCGCAGGCTAAACGGAGGCTACAGAAGAAATTTATTGATCCTTCCATACAGCATTGTACCTGATGAGTGATTTAAGCCTTTGCACTTTGGATTTTGTCTCTAAAAATAAATTGTTTTTAGATCTCTGGGATTTCCCTGTAAAACAGAAGTGGTTTTGCTTGCGCGATATAGGCTGCACCAAACTGCTGTAAAAATAGCCCAGATATTTTCAGATTATTATTATTATTTTTGATAACACGGTATGCCTCTCCCCTTGGGTATATCAGCCCTTTACACCTCTGGGACTCAAGATTCTAGTCCTCTTGATGGGACAACGTGTACCCCACCCAGAGTCGTGTTATGAGAAAAACGGGAGGGCTCCAAATCAGAGAGAAAATTGGGCAGAACCAAACTTTTCTCCAAAGTCTTACGTTGCTGAAAATGTGCAAACTTTTCACCACTGGGAAATGTGCTTGAAATTAGTGGAAATGTACCTAGTTTACTCCAAACAACTCAGTCCTGATATTTGGGTTAGGGTTCCCGGTGTTTATTATTTTGAAGGATTTTGGTGTTGCAAAATCGTCATCCGAGTTGGAAGGGACCCTGGAGGTCTTCTAGTCCAGCCCCCTGCTCAAGCAGCAGACCTTAGACCCATTTCAGACAAATGACTGCCCGGTCACAACTTCTGGTGGCAGGCAGTTCCACTGGTGAATTATCCTCACTTGTTAGAAAGTTTCTCCAGATTGCTTCTCTCCTGGATTAGTCTCCATCCATTATTGACTTGCCTTCGGGTGCTTTGGAAAATAAGTTGAGGGGCAGCCCCTCAAATACTGGAATATTGCTATCGTATCACCCCTTGTCCTTCTTTTCTCTAGACAGACCCAAATCCTGCAACCGTTCTTGTATATTTTAGCCTCCAGCTGCCTAATCCTCTTAGTTGCTCTTCTCTGCACTTTTTCCAAAGTTTCGACATCTTTTTTTTATAGTCTGTTGACCCAAACTGGATGCCCCTGTTCCAAACATGCTCTTACCAAGGCCTTACAGAGCTTATTGTTCTGTGTAGGAATTTAGCATCCGATTAAGAAATGGCGTATAAATCAGTACTTTATAGCGGGCAGTAAAACGCAGTGAGGTAAAGATGGTGGAAGGTGTAGTATTTGAGTGCCTTTTTTTCGTTTGGCGCACCACTGGTGCATGCAAAGGTGGCCTGTCCGGGCAAGTGGTAAGGCCAGCAGGCTAAGAGGTAGATTATTGGAAGAGCCTCAATTCAACCTGCAGTTTAGAACTTGATCTACCTGTTGGAAAGTGGAGAGTTACCTTAGTCTGCGCTAGCAAAAAAAAAAAAAAAAGGTGTTTGCTTGCTTTGTAACAACATTTGTGAGTCGGAAAAGGTACCACCAGGTGCCTCCTGATTTTTTTTTTTTAACCTAGGTATAGATCAGTGATGGCTAACCTTGTCCACGTTGCGTGCCAAACGTGTGCACATGTGCGCTCTCTCTCGCATGCCTGCGCCCATGATGCAATGCATGTGCAACTCCCACGCCCCCATGCACATATGACACACACCCCGCACGCCTCTGTGCATGCAACCCCATGCCTCTGCGCATGTGCGTATGTCTCCCATTTGCGTGTCTCCCCCACGCATGCGCGGCAGATAACCGCAATCGGCTGGCTGGCGGGGGGGGCGCGTGCATGCCCAGTGAAGCTCTTCCGCGCGACCTCTCGCATGCCAGCAGAAGTCCCATAAGTTCACCATCAGGTATAGATAGTCCTCGACTTAACCACAGAGCCCCAAATTCCTGTTGCTAAGTGAGATCAGTTGACTTTCACCCCCTTTTACTAAACTCCCTTGCCGCAAGTCCTTGAGGGCATCCTGCATGTAATTTAGTTAGTAAGATGGTTGTTAACGTGCGTCTGGCTTCCCGATTGTCAGAAGTTGGCAAAAAAAAGTGGATTCCGGCACACCGCGACCGGCATAAATACGAACTGGTTGTTACACCAAGCGGTCTGGATTTTGAATGATGCGACCATGGTCATAAATGTGAGAAATGGCCACGAGTCCCTTTTTCCGGCGCCGTTGTAACTTCGATCGCAAAACGAGCTGTTTGTCAGTTGAGGGCTACCTTGAATATGTTTGGCCTGCTGGGATTTTGCAGGGAGTGAAAACGTCGCTTCTGTGCTTCGTGTGGCCCCTCGACGAAGGGTGGATCAAATATTCCCCAGGAATCACATCCACTTGCTTTCTGATCACGAGACCCTTCCCCGCCCATCCATCCAGCCCTGACGGGCACATGCCACAATCCTTCTGCTTGCTGGCATTCATTCATTCATCCATGCATGCCCCCCCTCCCTCCCCGGAGAGCCTGCCTCGGCCTGCGCAGAGAGGAGGAAAAAAACTGCAGGGTCAGGCATGGCGAAAGAAAGAATGCGGTTTGCTGGCATTGCCGGTTGGGCTGCATTGCTGTTGCGCTGCCAGGCGCATGAGATCAGGCTGGGCACGTGCGCCACGCAGCTGCTCTGAGCAGCGCCAAGCTCGGGCACTTTCCGGAAGACGGGCCTGCGTGGAGCCAGTCCCGAGGCCTCCAGGTCAGGCGGGCTTGAAAAGCCGGTTGTGGCAGGGCGTGGGCGTGTGTGTAAGCAAGCCTTTTTCCCCAGCCCCTGCGCGGGACCGCGGGACTTAAGAGCCGAGCATTGCCGCTGTGTGTTTAAAGAAAAAAGGTTCTAGTCCTCATGGTCTACAGAGATTCTCCGTCATCCAAGTCATGGTCCCAAAGGTGCTTTTTTTTTCTCTCCCCTACTACGCCAAACATCTCGGGATAAAGGGCAAACTGGACTTTCTCGGGTTTGTTTTTTTTTTAAGGCGTTTCGCTTTCTCATCCAGGAAGCTTCTTCAGCTCTGACAGAATTGTGGGGAGGGAGGGATTTGTACTCCTCGCGAGACAGCTGGTCATTTGTGTCCTTTTATGAGCAAGGGGGTTTTAAACTCACGTGGTCATGTGAAGTACCACAACTTTTTAAACCCCCCCCCTTTGCTAAAGTGGGAGTGGGTGTGGCCAGCGTGTGACACATCCAAGGCCACGAGTTTGCCACCCCTGGTTTAGAAGGTTGTCTTCAACAACCCTCTAAAAGGATGCAAATGACCAGCTTTCTACAAGGAATACAAATCCCTTCCCGCACCGTCCAGTCAGAACTGAAGAAGCTTCTTGGATGAGAAGCGAAACGTCTTCAAAAGTCCAGCTGCCTCTTGGGAAAAAAAAAAAAAGGCACCTTTGGGTCTAGTCCTCATGGTTCCTCCGAATATTGATGAATTAACGGGATTTCCGAGGGCAGCACTGGAAAAACCCTGCCGTTCTAACTCTGGGGTCCTGTTTGGGACTCAGTCGGCGCACGGTTAGGGGTTTATTCCTGTTTCTCGCTTCGTCCAAGCCCTGGGACTACAAGTAGTTCCTGACTTAACTGCCACAATTGAGGAGGCCAGAATTTCTGTTGCTAAGCAGGCTCGTTTTTAAGCGTGTTTTGCCCCATTTTATGACCTTCCTTGCCACAGTCGTTAAATGAGTCACTGCAGTTTTTGAGTCAACGAGACAGTTGTTCGGTGAAACTGGCTTCCCGCGTTGATTTCGCTTGTCAGAGGGTCACAAAAGAGGATCAGAGGACAATTGCAACTTGTCCATAAATACGAACCAGTGGCCGAGCGTGTGAATTTGGATCATGCGGTGGTTGGAGTGCAGCAATGGTCATCAGTGTGAAAAATTGTCACAAGTCATTTATTTCAGGGCTTGCTATAACTTTGAATATGGTCACTACACTAAACGAACAGTTGGAAGCCGAGAACTATACTTGCAGTCACTAACTTGACAGGAGGGGAAATTTTTAACCATGGTTCAAACTTAGCATGTTGATTGCCAATCTTGCACACTCCAAAATATTTGCTACACGGCTGTAGAAAGAAGGGCTGTTTTTTTGTTTTTTGTTTTAAAAACTTTTCTCTTCATGCTTCCCAGAATGGATGTCTATTTCCTTTGCAAAAGCAGGCGGCTATTTGGAGCCAGTTGCTTGTCTCGGCAAAGGCCTCACAACAAGCTTGCAGAGTAGGCTCCTTTGTTAAAGGCTTATCTGAGGCTACTCAGTGAGGCAGCTCATCTCATCTGGTAAAGCTATTTAATTTACTAGCCAGAACGGTAAAGTGTACAATGGACCAGAACACACCGTTGTACTTGATTAGTTAGTGCTGACTCATGCATGAGGCAATCTGCGCTGTGATTGGTTGCTGTGAATGTAAAGTGTTTCCCCCCCTTTTTTTCCCGCTTTTTTCTTCTGTGTGTTCTGTATACTGTTTAGATTGACCTCATGATGTTCCTGTGTTCCTGACTATCTCCTCTGCTCATGCATGAGGCAATCTGCGCTGTGATTGGTTGCTGTGGTGAAAAGGGGGAGTTTCCCTTTTTTCCCGCCTTTTCCTTTTGTGTGTTCTGTATACCATTTAGATCAGAGGTCTCCAAACTTGGCAACTTTCAGACTTGGGGACTTTCTCCTTCCAGAATTCCTCCTCCAGTCATGTTAGCTCAGGAATTCTGGAGTTGAAGTTTACAAATCTTAAAGTTGCCAAGTTTGGGGAACCTCAGTTTAGGTTTCCTCATGATGTTCTTGTGTTCCCGACTATCTTGTCTGCTCATGCATGAGGCAATCTGTGCTGTGATTGGTTGCTGTGGTGAAAAGGGGGAGTTTCCTTCCCCCACCCCCCACCTTTTCCTTCTGTGTGTTCTGTATACAGTTTAGATTTACCTCACGATGTTCCTGACTATCTTGTCTGCTGTGGATATGGATGTTAAATCCATTCAAAGAAAACTACTAGATTGTATCAGCATCTCTGACCTCATTTTATTATTATTTTTAATTAGAAACTTTTAATAAAACGATACATTCATATAGTTTTTGCCCAATGCAGGCAGAGGTATTTCCAACTACCATGTCATTCTGTGCATATTGGTACCAGAGGACGCACTGTAAAAGATGGACGGTTGTGTGAATAGTGTCACATCTGTGGTAAATAGTGACACATTTGCGAAGTGGGCTAAAGCGAGAGGCCACTGTCACTGCTACCTCATCCTGACTGGATCTTAATGAATTGGGGGAAGTGGGGCCGGAGAGGTGTCAGGCATTGCCCCTGATTTTGCGACCTTCTTTGCCATGGTTAAGCGAATCATTGCCATTGTTAAGTGGCTCTGGTGATCATTAAAGTGAACCTGGCTTCCCACATGGACTTGGCTTGTGGAAAGGTTTCAAATGGTGGTCCAGTGACGACTCTGGGGTGCTGAAACTGTTGTAAATATACGCTGGTTGTGCCACATGTCTGAATTTCATTGCGTGGTCATGGGGGTGCTGCCATAACTACTTTTTTTTTTCAGTGACCCCCCCCCCGGCTTAATTTTTACCCATGGAATGGGTGGGGTCTTAATTAGGGCTTATTTTGTGGGTAGGGCTTATATTGGGTGCACGTGTAAAAATCAAGCTAGGACTTACTTTTGGAGTAGGTTGTATTTTCGGGAAACCAGTTCTTAACTTATGAGCACAACGGAGCCCGACATTTCTGTTGCAAGACAGTGGTTAAGTGAACTTTGCACCATTTTAATGACCTTTTTTGCCACTGTTAAGTGACTCACTGCAGTTTTTAACACAGTTCTTAAGTGAATCTGGCTTCCCCCATTGACTTTTAATTGTTGGAAGGTCGCAAAAAGGGATCGCGTGACCTTGAGATACTGCAACCGTCATAAGCGCATGCCAGTCACTGGAACGCTGAAACATCAAACATCTGGATTTTTTTAAAAAAAAAAATTATTTGGGTTTTCACAAAAAAAACCCACCATAATACAAATAAAACATATTTTTTTGAAAATAACATGGTCCTGGGTTACACTTCTTTATACAGACACAAACTCAATTTCATGCTCACTTGTATGTTCTATTCCATATCTTATTACTGTTTTACGTTTTCTACTTAGTTTTTCTCCTCTCTTAATTTTCTCAATTTTATTTTAATTATCTCATGTTAATTCAAATCATATTTATACTTTTGTCCTGTTTCAATTTCATATTTTCTTTTCTCATTAAACAAATGTTCTCCTGTAGTTATTAATTGGAGTATGACACTTTTATATCTTTTAATTTTATCCATTCAACTCTTATTTAAGCTTCAATATATACCTTGAGGTTATAACATTCAATATAATAACTTCCAATCGAATTCTGCTTGGTACATTTTTAAAATACGCACTATATTCTTAAAAAGTGGTTCTAAATATATGTAATTAAAACACTCATTCCATTCCAATTCAGTTCTATCAATATTCATTAGAGTCTTAACAACTTTAACATTTCTTTTCAATTAAATATACTTCCTTGAGAACACGTATAAGCTTTCCGTAATTAATTTTTTTTAATTAAAATGTTCCCATCCTTTCCTAATTCAATTCTCTCATTCATTTTATTTCATTTATTAACAAACATTTCACTAGATTACAATAAGTATTTTATCCATCATTTTAATCATACCTTGTTTCATATTGTCTAAAATTATTTCTATTTCTAATATAACAATACTACCTAATGTACCTTTGCAGAATCTCTTTTTCAATTAAATTTTCACCCATTATCTCTAAATAGGCCCTGTTTCTCCACATCTTGTTTCTGTCCTTTATAACTTCTTTTCCTTTCCTTCTTCCCTCTCTTCTTCTCCCTCCCCTTTTTACCCCCTTGTCTCTCTACTTCTAATTCTCTCTTCTGTATTCCCCTCTTCTGTTGCTTTATAATATTATACTTATTTTTCAAACTATGCTTCCTTTTCTTGGTTGTTTTTTCAAATCTTAACCTTTGCATTCTCTTTCCCCCCCCCCCGCTTTCCTTTTTTTCCCCCACATAAAATTACTTGTTCATTCAAGATGGCTTCTTCTTTGTCCCAGTCTTCTTGTTCTGCAGGCATTTCTTGTTGTTTCTCATAGTTCGAGATCTCCATTTCTAAGAATTGAAATACGAAGCCAAAAGAACCTATCCCTTCTTGTGTATCTTCTTTGTACTTTTTAAGTTCCATTTTCAATTCATCCAAAAGTAGTGCCATTTTCAACACTTTTAAACAACCACCCGATTGATTTTAGTCATCCAAATGCAATAACCAAAAATCCAGAGATCACCAAGTAATCCAAATACTCCCGAGCTGTTTCTTCTTGCTTCTTTTTTCCAAAAACATCTGAGTTTTTGATCATGTGACCACGGGGATGCTACAACCGTCATAAGTGATCCTGACTCTTCGGTGTTTTTGAACGGTCACTAAACGAACTGTTATAAGGTCGAGGACGACCTGTTGTTAAAGTAGCCATAATGTTGTTGGGGCATCATGTCCCCAGTGAACCGGTGACTTCCAGGAGGGAGCTGCCTGAACCCCCCCACCCCACCCCCAAAAAGATGAGACCACGTCCCCCAGAATCCCCTAGCTGTTTGCCCAGTGGAATTCTGGGAGCCAGACTTTAAACGGCAGCGTGGATGTGTCTGTCTTTCCTAGGTGAAGGAGCTGGTGCTGGACAGCTGCTCCTCGGACGATGGCAAGATCAGCGGGCTCTCCTCAGACTTTGAAAACCTCGAATTCCTGAGCATGATCAATGTCCACCTTCACTCCATCTCGAACCTCCCCAAGCTTAACAAACTCCGGAAGGTGAGCACCTGGGGGCAGGGCCGGCAGGAGTGGCTGCGCAAAAATTGCGTGTGTGTGTATTATATATTAATTTTCCTTTATTATACATCTTTATTGTACATTTTTATTTAGTTCACTATATATTTTTATTTTTGTGTATCATTATATGTTTATTTTATTTAGTTGTTTTAAAAATGAAGTGTCATTCTTAATAGCCCAGAGCCTCCAGGGAGGGTTGAAGGATTAGCAGAATTGCATAATAGAGTTGCTTTTCTGTTTCTCTAAGAGGAGCGCCCCCCCCCCCAATTCTGCTTCCAAAGGGTCTTTGTGATGGGGAATACGGCGGCCTTCTGTAACCCACACCGGAAGGAGAAGAGGGCTGTTTTCTCTGTTTTTGTTACGGCGTATCTGGAGCCGCTGTTAGATGTTCTGCTTTCTTTTTTGGCAGCTGGAGTTGAGCGACAATCGTATTTCGGGTGGGCTGGAAGTCCTCGCAGAAAAAACACCAAATTTGACGCAGTTGAACCTCAGTGGGAATAAAATCAAAGAGATTAGCACGTTGGAACCTTTGGTGAGTTTGTTGGTCTGGTCACACCGAATGACGAGCGAGAGATGTGTGTGGGAAGGTGCGTGAAAATGATTTGAGCTCCAAACAGGTGGGGCGGCGCTTCAAATTTACCAGTAGTTCTCAACTTACCACCTCAATTGAGCCCATAAAAGGGAAATATTTGTTAAGTGAGTTTTTTGCTCCCTTTTAGAACCTTTCTTATCCCAGTTGTTAAGTGAGTTTGGTTTTCCCATTGACTTTACTCGTCAGAAGGTTAAAGGATGCTGCAACGGTTGTACGAGTGAAAAACGGTCCTAAGTTGCGTTTTTTTCAGTGCCGTTGTAACTTGAAACAGGCACTGAATGAACATTCCCTCCCCCAAATCTGTATTTTTCTGAATCCAGTAACCCACAACAGGGTGTCAAACTCGATTTCATTGAGGGCTGCCTCACACGCTCCTGAGCTCCGTTTACGCTGGCAGAGGCACCACAGGCTGGTCTTCCATTGTTTCCATGGCGGCCCCACTGGCCAGCTCCAAGCACCCCGTAGTCCAGATCCAGTCCGCAAGCTTTGAGTTTGACATCCCATTCTACATGGTAGTCCTCTCCCTTCCCCCGCTGCAGAAAAAGCTGCCCAACCTGCGGAATCTCGACCTCTCCAACTGCGAGGTGACAAAGCTGATCAACTACCGTGAGAGCATCTTCACGCTCTTGCCTCAGCTGATCTATCTCGATGGGTTCTGCTACAAAGAAGCCCCCGACTCGGACCCGGAAGCCGATGGGCTGGACGATGAGTACGACGAGAATGGAGATGGTGAGTAGTCCGGCCCGGGAGCGGGGCTTCGGTCATGCGACTGCAGTGTCGACTTTTCTGACTTTCCTCCAGCTCTCAGACAGCAGGTTGGGATGTGTTAGAAAATTGTTGTCTCTTTCGAGCCCATAGTAAGCCTGTTTGGAGGTTGATCCAGCTGTTAAGTTTGCTATATGGTTAAGTGTCAGAAGGTCACAAAAGAGGTTCACGGGACACGGCCACCATCATAAACATGAGCCAGTGGCCAATCATCTGAACATTGACCAGGTGACCGTGTGGAATCTTGCAACGATCAAGTGAAAAATGGACATAAGTCTCCTTTTTTTCAATGCCGTCGTAACTTTGTTGAACTGCTGTTTGTGAGTTGGGGACTGGCTGGAATTGTGTACCAGCCTCTGATGCGGAGGTTGGTCTTTTCCTTGCAGAAGATGAGGAGGAGGAAGAAGAGGAGGAAGAAGATGAAGAATTAGATGACGAAGATGACCTGGACGGCGAGGATGATGAGAACGGGGGTGATGATGAGGTGAGTCCTAACATCCCACCTTCTGTGCAGTTGTCTCCGTGGTGACAGGTTGATTTGTACCCCAAGATCATCGGGGCAAGGCGGCTGCCAAGACTTGTTCTTTCATTGCAACCGATCTTGCTAAAAACATTAGCGGGAGTTCTTTTTAACAAGATTTGTTGCGATGAAAGAATCCATGGTCCAAGAAATACACCAGGCGAACCACGAGTAACCCTAATTTGTCCCTCCTTCAGGACGAAGATGATGAGGATGACGGAGACGAGGACGAGGATGAGGATGAAGAAGCTGGTGGGTACATTGTTCTAACTTCCACGGCTGAGAATCACGTCTCGGATTGGGTGGGGAGGGGATCCTTTGGAGATCCCATCTTCTAGGCCAGCGTTTTTCAACCGTGGCAGGTTCAAGGCAGGTGGACTACGACTCCCAGAATTCCCAGCCAACTAATGCTTGCCCAGCAGGTTGCACTGCTGCCAGGGGAATTCTGGGAAGTGAAGTCCCAAAGGAGCTTTTTCTGGCGGCAACTAGACTTCCTTATTTTTTTTCTTGGAAGACGTTTCACTTCTCATCCAAGAAGCTTCTTCAGCTCTTACTTGTAAAGCTTTATTAGCCAGACCTAAGGGAGTGGTGAGGTGGAACTCTCGCCTCAGGAGGCTGTGAGTTCAATCCTAGGTAGCGGTAGTGGCAGCAGCAGATATTTCTGTCTCTCGGCACCCTGAGAATATATCTGCTGAACAAAACTCTGCACTGGTGACAGGAAAAGCGTCCGGCTATTAATACACTCAGATAGCACCACGCAAGGAATTATGCATCCATTAAAAGAGGATTATTATTAGCTAAGCAGTCCTCTGGGCGACACCCGGCATCGGTGTCAAAACTATTATTTTAACCAAGATTTGATGGATAACGAAATAAACAGTTGGAAGAGGGACCTCAGCGATCTGGTCAGTCCCAGGCTCAGGCAGGAAACCCTATACCATTTTCCACAAGTGACTATCTAGTCTCTTCTTTAAAAACCCCAGTGATGAAGCAGTTACAACTTCTGGTGGTAAGCAGTTCCACTGGCTAATTGTCCTTCCTGTTAGGAAGTTCCTTCTTAGTTCTAAGTTGTTTCTCTCTCCTTGGTCAGTTTCCATCCATTGCTTCTTGTCCTGCCGTCCAATGCTTTGGAGAATAGCTTGACTGCCTCTTTCTGGCGGCCCCTTAGACCGACCGCGCATTGGTTCAGCCAACATACTCTGAGTCTAAACCGTGGTTTTAAAAAGATTTACATTGGTTAGATTCATTGGACGCTGATCTCAGGCCCACCAAGGACCCTGAGAATGCCGGGAAGAGAGAAGGAAGCAGAGCGTCGTGTCCTTGTTAAAATTGGACTCTTGAGAGAGAGGAGGAACCGCCGACAGGGAGTGGAGGGATGGCTCCGGAGGTTGTGGAGGAGGCTGGGGAAGGGCAGAGGACGGTTGGGGCCCATCCTCTGTTCATCCTAGGGCACGCAAGGAGGAACGGAGAAGGGAACAACTTGGCTTACGAGAGAGGAAGCGGCCATGATCCCCTCATTGGCTGCAGCTGGGAGGAATAGTATATAAGAGAGACGATTACAACATAGCGTTGCCAGAAGCAAAGCGTGTGTTATTTTGGGCTGAAGTTATCTTGGTTGGCGTCCTTCCAACAGACTTTGCCTTGTTATCTCCTTGAAGTTGGTAAATACTTATCCTGGTCTATTGTGGAAATTCCTTCATTGTAGTTTGTTTTGGTTTTTTTATTTCACCTCTATCTGCTCATGAAGTTCGGACTGTATTGCTTTCTTTCGAAGACTTATTTTTTGAGTACATTTTATCTCCCAGCTGAGAATTATTGAACAGCGGGGCCATGTTGGGGGCATGAAAGGACATTTAGTTACGTTTTTGGATTTTGTTACGCTTGGGTTACCCTCCGGGGCATCGCACAGAGACAGGAGGCCGGGTTTTCCACCTTGTCCAACCTCTCTCTCTCACACACACACACCTTTTTGGTCTCCTTTTCTTGCAGAGGTCAAGCAGGGCGAGAAGCGGAAACGAGACCCCGAGGAAGAACCGGACGAAGACGAGGATGAAGACAACGAGGACTGAGGCCTCTCTCGCCCCCTCCTTCCTCCTCCTCGGCTCCTTTGCAGGCCGATCCGTGTTTTTGGCGGACTCTTGACACTTTCCCCAGCCTTCAAAACCGTTGCCCCTCCCCCCTTTGTGAGGACTGTGACAAATCCCCTTCTCGCCCCCCCTTCTGCTGATACACAGCCCCCCCCCCCCGGCTTTTTTGTATGGCTGCGAACACCCACAGTATATATTTTTTTAACAGATGTAGAAAAAGGAGAGGTGTTTCAAAGAGAGAAAGTTGGGTATTTTTATTTGGTGGCTTTTTGGGGGGGGTTAGCTTTCTCTTTCCCGTCCCCCTTCCTTCCTCCCCCCCCCAAAGATATGAGGTATTTGCAACCAAAGGCTCCCCAGATACGAGGTTTGATGAACCCGCGAGCGATTCGGGGCTCCTCTCCCTGCTCCCCGAGGCGCCTTGAACTTGGAGGCATTCGGACACGGTGACTCCCAGCTTGAAGGTTTCAAGTCCGCCGTGGCTGCCCCTCCCGCTGCCCCGGGAACGGGTGTGTGTGTGTGTGTGTGTGTCTTTGTGTGTAATGAAGATGCATCAGGTCTGGAAACGAGGCCGAGCGAGGTGCACGGGTGCAGCTGCGACCCTCAACATGTGAGTTTTCTGGATGCGAGACCCTCCTCGGCACGGCGGGGCGTGTGTGTGTGTGTGTGTGTGTGTGTGTCTCCAAAGTGTTTTTTTAACGCGTGGAATTGCGGGTCGCTTATTTTGTCTGCTTCCGCCATGTATTCCTTGCTGATCTGTGTCCGGTCCGTCTACCCCCTCCTCCCCCCCCCACAAGAGCCCAGTTTGGGGGGGGGCTCCAAACGGGCGTGTGAGGCAGTGGTCCCCATGGGGCCAGGCCCACCACAGGAAGATGGCACCGGGGGGGGGGGGAGGAAGCCTCACTCGAAGCGAAAGCAACGCAGGTTTCCCAAACCTGCACGCTTTTTTTAAAAAATAAAATAAAATGAAAGAAAGCAGAATTCTGCCATTTTTTAACTGAAAATTTTTAGTTTTGTGGCACAGCGGCGTACAAACCTGGCTAGGAAAACCCTTTGGGCACAAACCCCTCACAACGCCTCTCGAGTTCAGAGCTGTGGTTTTAAAAAACTTTCTCTCTTCCCCTCCCCCCCCCCCCCCCAATTCCTGGCCGATGCGTGTTGGTTTTTTTAAGCCCCTAGTTTTGCAAAAGTTTTCAGCCCAGAAAACTTTAACACCCCCACCCCGCACCCCCCAAATCATATCGCCCTCCCACCCTCCCCCTTTCGGAATTTTGGGCCCTCTTATTATATATATAATATATATATATATATAATATCTCCTTTTTGTTAATGGAATTTGGATAAGACTTTTAATAAAAGACATCCTGGTTTTTAAAAAGGAACAAAGCCAATGTGTTAAAATTGGATTGGGTGTGTGTGTGTGTGCGCGCGCGCGCGTGCACTCTGGGGAGGATGAGGGATTTGAAGGGGTCTTGAAGAAAAAGTTTAGGAAGTGCCTTGCAAGTAGCTAAGCTCGCTTTTCATGGAAGGGGTCCCCTTAAGGCCATCCAGTTCAACCCCCACTCAAGATAAACGATATGACCAACCAGACTATTGATCATTGTTTCCCCTGCGCGCTGCTCTCTTTAATTATGGGGAGGGTGCAGCAGTCCGAATCTGCTCCAAACGGTGGTTTGTTTTTAACTATGGCTTGTGGAGTCCATCCATAGCAGGGGTGTCGTAAGGACTCGGGGAGGGTGGTGGGGGTCAGCTTGGCCTAACAGGTGGGAAAGGAAGGGTCATTTGGGAAATTCCCATCGATAGCGGGCAGGCCCTTCATCCCAAACGGTGTAGTGGGGCAGCGGAGGAAGACCAGGAATGGCGGCCTGCTCTACAAGTTAAACCAGATTAAATCAACCGGGAAACGCTCGTTGTAGCGGCTTTGTTCCTTCCCGCTGCTGGTATTGGGGATCGAGGGTGCCAAATACGGGTTCACTTGGATATATTTCAATGTTTGTTGACCATGGGAAGCTTGGAGGGTGGACTTCCAACTCCCCAAATTCCCCAGCCGGCTATTTCTGGGAGTGGAAGTCCACCCCCATCTCCAAGAGGCCTAAGTTGAACACTGTTACAATCTCTGGTAATATGCCTACGAGGGAGACGTGAACTGGGGATGATGGGCCTTGTTCTGTTGCTAAGCATTTTGTAAGTTGGTGACTTTCTGTACTCCGATGCTTGAAAAGGTGGAAGAGGAGAAGAGGACAACCAGCACTCATGGGGTGGGATGTCCCGTCCCGTCCCCACACTGGGAAAGAGGATCTAGGACCAAGGGTGTCAAACAAGGCCTGGGGGGCCAGATTTGGCCTGCAAAGAAAACCGCAGTGGGTAACATGGCGTGGAGTTATCCCGCGGGGGAATTATCCGGGGCAAGGTGGCCACGGAGAATTGTCTCATTCCGGCTTAGAAGACGGCGGGATCTGATAATGGGGTGGGTGTATGCAGGATTTGAGATAGAAGTGTCCCTTCTGGTGGGATATCTGGGGTTCTGGAGCGCAGCGGGACCTGCCTGGTATCTGCTTTCAGCCCGTGGCTGTTCTCTTGGGTTTGGATTTTGCAGCTGGACCTCAAAGCACCACCTCGGGTCAAATCCTGGAGGTCAATTGCCAGCGGTCCCACTCACAGAGGTGGTAAATTCAGCCAGTTCTGGCTGGTTTTGGAGAACCGGTAGCGGAAACGTTAGTAGTTCGGAGAACCGGCAAATCCCACCTCTGACTTGTCCCACTAACCCCACCTCTTCTGCCTCCCGAGACTCAGCTGATGGGCTCGGTCTCCTTTGGTTGCCCTGCATGGGAGAACGGAGCTGGAAAGCAGGTTAGGGGGGGAAGGGGGATTTTGTAGCATCCTGCCACGCCCACCAAGCCATTCCCAGAGAACCAGTAGTAAAAAAATTTGAAACCCACACCTGCATTTGTGGGCAGGAATAAATTGGGGGGGGGGCAGGGGGAATACGGCCTTCAGGGCCCCTCCAATGCCTCTAACCATGGAAGGTCTGGGAAAGACCCGAAGGCTCACAGCTCATGTTCGGAAGGGAGGCCACCAGGAAGTTCTCCAGCTGTAAGGGGGGCTGGGACGGTCCCTCTTTCGATGGCAGAACTCCACAGAACATAGAGTGAGAATAAGGTTGGAAGGGACCTTGGAGGTCTTCTAGACTAATCCCCTGCTAGAGCAGGAAGCCCTATACCAGGGGTGGCTCCCATGCTAAAAATTTCCGGAAGTGACAAAACGGGCCCATTTCTCGGCCTCCAAAGGCTGCAGAGGCTTCCCTCGAGCCCATAGGAGGGTGAAAATGGCCTCCCCCGGGCTCCAGAAGACCCTCTGGAGGCTGAAAACGGGCACTTCCAGTGTTTCTGGAAGGCCCATTTTTCGGCTTCCTGAGGCTGCATAGACTTGCTTCGAGTCTCGGAGGCCGAAAATCAGCTGGGAGGCATGCACAGGGCAGGGAGGTTTGGCTGGAAGTTTGCGCGTGCCTGCACAAATGCTCCGTGTGCCATTTGTGCCATAGGTTCACCATCACGGCCCTATACCATTTCAAACAAATGACTGTCCAATCTCTTCTTGCAGTGATGGAGCACTGATCATCCTGGTTGCTCTTCTCTGCACTTTTGAGTCTCGACATCTTTATAAATATATATATATATCTTTGGCTATTCAGGTTTTCTCCCGCGTAAAATTGGAAGTATCTAGGCGACGTTTCGGTGAAGTCTCATCATCTTCAGGCTTGCGTCTTCGGCTTTGTGCTTCTCGGAGTTTGGAAGCCTGCACTCACAAGCAAAAAAATCTCCACACCACTAGCCAGGCAAACACCTGGGCACAAACAGATCCCCCCTGATACCTCCAGCATCAACACACCCCAACCAGGCACCCAGATGAAACCGAGCTTCCTAACAAATGATAGCCGTCCATTTACCCGGAGCCAAGCTGCACTAAAAGCCTCCAATACAGGACACACAGTGTTGCCAGCCAACCAAGACACAAAAAGAGCCAAAAAACAGAAGATATTAGAAACACCAACCAAGCAGAACACAGCAAACTCCCAAGACCAATCAGGATGAAGAAAAAACCATTCTGGCACAGCAGTAGGCGAGCCCCAAATTTAAAACAGAAACGGCTGTGAAAGTCTGACTCACAGACGAACACAAGACAGAAGCCTATATCTCGGAGCAACAAGAACTGGACACAAGGGTGGCCTCACTCCGTGCAGCCACAAAGTGGCGCTATCATTTGCCATGGTCCTGATGCTGTCGGCCCCGACTGTTGATGAGCCAGGACTGCCTTGGCTGTTCTGGCAGCCGCGTCAGGCTGCTGGCTCCGTGCTCTTTTTGCGCCCTCACTCGTTCAGGAGGAGAGGTTCCACATGGCTGGGCACTTAAGGGTGGGAAGCCATCTCTTTCCAACCCTCCTGAGTTGAGGAACAAAGGGGAGGGGGGGGGCTCCTCCTTTGGCCCAGCCCTGGACTGGCTGGGGAAGAACCCCTTGGAGAGAGAGAGAGAGAGAGACTTGGAACAGGAGCTAATGGCCTTGCCTTCCTCTTTGGAAGATGGCAATCGAAAGCACCTTCTGAAGTGGGACGGTGTTTACATCTTTACAAGCCTCTTAAAAGCACTTCCCTCCTCTGCATTCTCCCCCCCCCCCGCAAACAATCAAAGCTGTGCCCCCTCGACACCGAAACACTCTCTGATCGATTTTTCATGTTGAGGCTGCCTCTCAAGGATCAAACGCGGGCTATTTGTTGCTGATTATTAATTTAAAGGGCTCGAAGCTTTGGTGGTCTGGGCTGGGAGAGAGGGGGGAACACTGAATGCCCACTGAGTGTCCCCCGCCCCCTCTTTGGGAGCCTTTCGGGGTAAAGGTTGGTGGCTGAGGAGGTTTTGAACTGGTGCAAGAACTCCATCCCCCACGCCGAGGAAGACGACTTAATGGACCGCAGAGGTCTTTCTCCGCCGTCGGTTTTCTGTCTCAGGAAAGGGACCACTCGGCACGGCCAACTCACCGCGAGACGACAACTCGTGGGGAAATGTAGCAGTGTCTATTTCATTATTTACATTCATTAAAAATTACTTTGGTTTTTGCCATCCGCACTTCATTCTGCTGTCCCTCCTTTCGCGGCCTTTCTTTTCCCGATTCTATTCCATCTTTGATACTAGTGTTAACGCTTGTCCCGCGGCAAGATGGCCGGGGAGAATTATCATAGGCCCTTCGGTTTCTGAGTTTTGAGGGTTGTGTGAATTGAAATGGAGAGACAAATGTATGCCGGATGGTTTCTTCCCAGGAGAATTTCTGCTTCTTTTAAGTTGTTCGGCTAGATTCCACCTCTTTAGCCTGATTTATTGATTTGTATGCTGCCTTTATTATTTTTACAAATAGCTCAATGATGATGGAACACATCCATCCTCCTCCTATTTTCCCCACAACAACCCTGTAAGGTGGATTGGGCTGAGAGACAAAGTCACCCAGCCGACTTTCATGGCTAAGGCGGGACTGGAACACATGGTTTCTTGACAACCGGTTTTTCTGTGGTTGCAGTGTCCTGTAGTCACATGAGCCATTCCTTGGGACCTTCCCAACCAGTTTTTGACCAGCCGTAGGGAAACTGGACTCGCTTAAGGACCACCTGTTTTCCCTTGACTGCAGTGAGTCGCTTAACAACCTGGAAAAAACCAAAAAGCCGTAATATCAGGTGCGATTCACTTAAGAACCGCCTTTCAATCAACTAGAATGAACTTCTGAAAACGTATCAAAAGGAATCCTTTATTGAGATGAGACAATTCATGTGGAGGTCAAAAGCAGCATCTAAGGTCACTCAGGCATGCAGAGATAGATAAGGGAGTTTAAAATCCCTCCCCTTATCCTGATGTGTATTTAGTAAAGAACCGAAATGTTAATTCCCCACCGCCCTCTTTTTTAGAACGATCTTTTCCAGAGTTTCCCAGGACACATCTCACCGTGGAATTTTTATGGTCTCCTTATCTCCTGGCTGTCTCTCTCAGAGGTGACAGGTTCCGGCCATCTGGGTTCCATCTCTCCATTGTATCATGTGTAGCTTATACAAATTCGGTGTCAGATTAAATATTGTATGTTCAGGTTACATCAAGGATATCTTTATCAGTCTCTCTCCCCCTTTCCCTTTTTCTTTCATTGAAGAAATGACAGATAGACTGATCTGACAGGAGCTACAATCCAGGATCCTGAGCAATGCTAAACATCCGGAAGCTCACTGGAGGAATCTCTTCCCGAGGGAGGCCATTAAAATGCTGCTTTGCCCCGTCGACCTGGGGCAGAGGGGGGGGGGGTCCCAAGAGGATGGGCTTGGGCAGCATTAATGGACATGGGGCAGGAGAGTGGGGAGTGGGGAACCAGGCTCTTTGTAAGGAATGGAGCATAAATAATTCAGGGGGGTCAACCCGCAAGAGAATCCTGGCCTTGGCGCAGCTAGATGGGATCCCTCTGTGGGGTGGGGATGAAAGGAGAAGGAACCCCTCCCCCATTGCAATATTCATCCATCTGGGAAGAGGGAGGGGAGGCCAAAGGAGACTGGGGCACAAGCGAGCCGATGGGGAACCTACCGGTCTCCCCACTTATGACCATTCGTTTAATGACTGTTCAAAGTTACAATGGCACTGAAAAAAGCGATTTCACTTTAATGACCATTTGCAGCATCCCCAGAGACAGGTGATAAAAATCTGGGCACTTGGCAACGGACTCACATGGTTGCAGTGTTCTGGGATCATGTAATCAATCCCCTTTTACGACCTTCTGACAAGCAAACGGCCTTAGTCTTCCACCAGTCTTTCTCTAAAGGTCCATGCACGGGGTCACTTGTTTTTCCAAGTTCTTTGTTCTTTTATTGCAAGGGTCGCCAACCTTTTGGACTTCAAGGACCACCAAACTCATATAATTTTAAATCCCGCGGACTAGAGACCCTGGGAAAATTCCCCAAAAAGTCTGCAGGAAAATCCCCCACCGCGTTTTCCTACTGATCGTTCTTTATTTGGGATCGCAGGATACCATCTCCAGCTCCGTTCTCAGAGAGAGAGAGAGAGAGAGAGAGAGAGAGAGAGACTGAGACTTTTGGCTTCATGCAAGGAAAACAGCAGAAGCTGCAGAAGTCTTTCTCTCCCTACAAGCCTTGTGTTTCTGCAGGCCATGTGGGCGGCGCAGCCTTGTGTTCCCCCGCAACCTGGATTTAATTGCTTGGGGGAAGTAACATTTCTCTGCAGACCCCCAAAATTTTCTTACAGATCACCAGTGGTCCCCAGCCCACTGGTTGGCGACCATTGTTTTATTGTGCTCCATTTGGATATAGTCGTCTTGCTTGCTTAGCTTAACATTTTTCATTTTGTACATTGCGTTTCAGAGTGGCTACAGTTGTCTCTAGAATCTTTTTTTTTCTTTTTTTTTTCAGTAATTCATTTAGTTTACAAGTGGTACATATGTAATTTGGGTCTTCCAGGGGCATAAGCATACACATGGAACATATATTGCAAATCATAAAAATGCCACTCTCTTTTTCCATGACTTATGTTTTTTGTTTTGCTAGTTCATTTACAGTCTATAACTGCTAGTTCATTTTATGTCTATAACTGTTGCAAAAATAAAAGATTTAATCACGGTTAGAAAAGAGATTTGATTTAAAAATTTGAAATTCTAAAGGTTCCTTTAAAAACCCAAATTTTAAAGATTTATTTAGGTACAGTTCATAATTCTGTCTAGGTATAGTTTGTAAACTGCAGATGTATAAGACGAATATATAAAATTATAAATAAAAAGATGAAAAAAAAATCTCAGCTTAAAGAAAAAATGGTTTCTTGGCTGGGAAAAATATCACGTAGTTGCAAATTACGTTGCAGTATGGTCTTAAAAGAAAATAAATTGCAGTTTATATTGAAGTTAAAAGTTAATGTAAGGGATAAGGCTACTTAACAAAGGGAAAGGCTGCTGTCTCAATAAGGAATGCTTTCTACTCTGCATAAAAAAATTCATCCGTATGCTCATCTTAATTTGCTCCTTATCTCTATCCTTTCCGCCTTGTTTTTTTGACTGTCTTTCTGTGCTCAGCTAGTCTTTCTTAGCTGCCCTCATCTGTGGCTCCTTTGGAGTTTTGCTCATTCTATGTTGAGCAGTATTTCTGTGCTGAGTAAGCTTACTAGTCGGGTTTTTTTTCCTGCTGAGCCAATCTACTAGTTTGTTTTTCTCTGCTGAGCCAGTTTAATAGCTGGTGTGTCTCTGTGCTGAGCCAGTTTTTTCTGTGTCTACTAGTTGGTTTTTCACTGATTTAATAGATGGTTTTTCTGTGCTCAGTTAGTCTGCTAATTAGTTCTTCTCTGCTAAGCCGGTTTAATAGCTGGTTTTTCCATGCTGGGGTGGTCCATTACACTGCGTACACAATTATTAGGCAGGTTATATTTTTGAGGATTAATTTTATTATTGAACAACTACAGCGCTCTCGGTCGACCCTAAATGTTAACAAACCTCAAAACCTGAATATTTCAGCAAGTAAAAGGGTTCAGATTTCTTGTGAGAATATCTACGTGCACACAACTATCGGGCAACTATTCATGTGCAGAATTATTATGCAACTAAATGAAAAAGGAAAACTTTCCCGTCTCACTCATTTATTTTCATCTGTTAAAAGTGAAAATAAACCCCAAATGTACAAATGAACATTTCTGACATAAAAAAAAAAGAATCAGTGACCAATATAGCCATCCTTCTTTTTAGTAACAGTCCTAAGTCTTTCATCCACCTAGCCCCATGATGGCGAACCTTTGGCATGCATACTGGAAGTGACACTCAGAGCCATCTCTCCGGGGACGCCAGCCGTCACCCATTGCTCTTCTGGGTTCTGTCACAGGTGGTTCCCCCATGTGCATGCGCTCCCATTTTGGCACTCGATGCTGAAAAGGTTCGCCAACACTGACCTAGCCTAAACCTTATTGAGAACTTGTGGGCGCTACTTAAAACAGGAGATTTATGGTGAAGGAAAAGAGTACACTTCTGAAAAGTGTGGCTACTGCTGCACAAAAAGTTGATAACAGATCATAAAACTTGAGTAAGTTTGGGAGTTGATTTTGGGTCCATTTTCAACCTGAGAAGGTCCAACTAGCTCATCTTTAATTATACCAGCCCATACCAATATCCCACCTCTACCTTCCTGGCGTCTGAGTCGAAGTAGAGCTCTGTGCCCGTTACTGATCCAGCCACAGGCCCATCTACCTGGTCCATCCAAAGTCACTATCATCTCAACAGTCCATTAAACCTTTGAAAACTCTGTCTTCAGATATTTATTGGCCCAATCTTGCCCTTTCAATTTCTGTTTTTTCTTCAGTGGTGGTTGAGTTTCAGCCTTCCTTACCTTGGCCATGTCTCTGAGCACTGAACACCTTGTACTTCTGGGCACTCCAGGTAGGTTACAGTTCTGGAATATGGCAGCACTGGAGGATAATGGGTTCCTGGTAGCTTCACGTTTGATTCCTTTCAAATCTTTGGCCGTTAATGTGCGTCTTTTTTTCTCAACCCGTTTCTTGCGACCCTGTTGACTATTTGCAACAAAACGTTTGATGGTTCTGTGATCACGCCTCAATATCTTAGCAATTTCAAGAGTGCTGCATCCCTCTGAAAGACTTTTGACAATTTTTGACTTTTCAGAGTCAGATAAATCTCTTTTTTGGCCCATTTTGCCTGGGGGAAAAGAAGTTGCCTAATAAATGTATGCCTTGATATAGGGTGTTGATCTCCCTCTGTTCTGAGCCAGTTTAATAGCCAGTTTTTTCCGTGTTGAGCCAGTCTACTAGTCAGTTTTTCTATCCTGAGCCATTTTTTTCCTGTGCTAGGCTGGTCTACTAGTCGGTTTATCTCTGCTGAGCCAGTTTAATAGCCAATTTTTCTGTGCTGAGCCAGTGTTTTCTGTACTACCAATTGGTTTATCTTTGCTGAGGGTTTAATAGCCAATCTCTCCAGCAGGTCTACTAGTCAGTTTTTCCCTGTTGAGCTGGTTTTTTCTGCACTAGATCGATCTACTAGTCGGTTTATTTCTCCTGAGACAGTATACTAGTCAGTTTTTACGTGCCAAGTCATCTATCAATTAGTTGGTCTACTAATTGGTTTTTCTCTGTTGAGTTGGTGTTGAGCTAGTCTGTTAGTTGGTTTTTCTCGGCTGGGCCATTTTCTTCTGTGCTAGGCCGGTCTAGTAGTCGGTTTATTTGTGCTGAGATGGTTTAATAGCCAGTTTTTCTGTGCTGAGCTGATTTTTTTTCTCTACTAGGCAGGTCTACTAGTCGGTTTATAAACTGGTTTAATAGCCAGTTTTTCTCTGAATTATCTATCAATTAGTCGGTTTTTCTGTGCTTAGCCAGTGGTTTTTTTGTGCTAGGCCTGTCAACTAGTTGATATATATCTTTTTTTTTTCCTGTGTGGGCCCGATTTACTAGTCGTTTTTCTGTGCTGGGCCGGTCCCTTAGTCGCCGCTCCGCCTTGATGTCTCCAGCCGTTGCTTCCTCTCAGCCGTTCAAGCCAGGCTCTATGGGGCGGCCGGTCGGGTCCATCGTTGCTGCGCCGCCACAGCGCTGCCTCCGGTCCAGGCCCCACCGGTCCGCTTCCTCTAATCGCCTCTTCCCGACCGCTCGCTCTTCTGGCGCGCCGCGTGGCCTGTTTTGCTACGCCGGTCTCCGGCTTCCTTGGGTCGCTAGGCCGCCGGCCTTTCAGGTAGGCCTCCGTTGGCCTAGAAATCCGCCTTCCAACTCTATTATTCCGTTAAAAACCGTTAATAAACAAAGAGGGGAACTAGAGCGGCCCGAGCGTTCCTACCGCTCTAGGGAATGCATTCGTAGGTAACAGCGGCCGAGGCGGGACTTCCGGCGCTACGAAAATTAAACCGAAAAGGGCGGGAAGCCTTGGCCGCCTCTTGTGTGTATGGTGGTGGGGTTACTTTAGCCGAGTTTCTTAAAATTATTACCAGGAATCGTTTTAATTAATGTTTCATTAGCAGCAGCAGATAGGGTTTTTTTCCCCCCTGGGTAGAAATATCGCTTGTTGCCTCAGCTCCCTTATGACCGCCCACCGGGGCAAGATGGACGCCCGCCCCAGCCAATGACGACCCGCGGCTTCCGGAAGTGTGTTCCGTGGCGTCACGCGGTGGCGCTGTTGGATGTGGAGAAAGTCTCCTGGTCGCGCGAGAGTTGCAGGGTTTCTCAACCTTGGGCACTTTAAGATGGGGGAATTCTGGGTGTTGAAGTCCACCCATCTTAAAGGGCCAAGATTGACAATACACAACCCAGTTATTAAATTTGTTTGTGATTCCCAGCATTTGATTATCACCTGTCTTTATAGCTATCTTTATCATCTGTTGACATCTACATCCATCCATCCATCCATCCATCCATTGTTAGAAGTTAAAACCTCTCCTAGGAAAATGAAATATTTTAGGAGAAAGGCAGAATATTTTGCCTAAAAAGAGAAGTGGAAACTCAGAAGCAGAAGCTCACACACACACACACACACCTTTGTTAATGGGTGGGCTATTAAGGCCTGGGGCAAGAGTATTCTACATAACAAAGGCCTCTACCCATATTACCACCTCGTAACATCACTCCCCGCCCTGGGGAGTTTGACAGCCAATGGGATACATTTCTTACACAGGAACAGGAAACACTAAGGTGGGGCCCAACAGATGCTATGAAACTAAGGGTCTCTCAGCATCTTGGCTCTACTTTTCCCCCCCCACTCAACATCTTGAAGCATGTGATCGTTCTTCTCACTTTGGAGCTCCAAGCCATGTGGTCCTGTCCACCATTAAACCATCTTTCCAAACTGCCTCCATGTTTCCCGTGTCTTTTTCTCCACTTGGAAAGGAACCCAGAAGGATATTTCTTCCAACACTATCAATCCATCTATCCATATCTATATCACCTATCTTTATAGCCATCTTTATCATCTATTGGCATATCTATCCATCCATCCATCCATCCATCCATATCTATATCATCTGTCTTTATCATCTATTGGCATCTTTATCTATCTATCTATCTATCTATCTATCTATCTATCTATCTATCTATCTATCTATCATCTACTCTATCCATCTATCCATATCTATATCATCTTTTATAGCTATCTTTATATACTGTACATCCATCCATCTATCCATGTATCCATATCTATTTCCATATCTCCCTAATTTTCAATACCTGTCTGTCTATATCTATTGATCGTCTGTCTGTCTGTCTGTCTGTCTATATTCATTCATCCATCCATATTTTAATATTCTCCCTTTTTTAATATTTCCTAAAAATCCCACCTTTTAGCCTTCAACCTCTATGGAAATCTTGGCTTTCCCGTTCTTCAGGGGTCCCTCCACTTGTCTGCGATACAGTCCAGGTAGTCCTCAAATTACGATTTAGGACGCACCTTGAAAAAGACCAGAATTTGAAGTTGCAATGCCCATTTGCAGTGTGTCCGATAACCCGTTTACAATGTTTTGGCCGGAAATGGGTGTTTACTTTCAGTTTCCTGCTAAAAAACATCTCCCTCAATGAACGATGGGTTTGTTTAATGACCACAGACTTTGCTTTATGACTGTAGTGTTCGCAAAAAAGAAATTGCTGGCAAATTGGGAGCGGTCACATGGTGACCCTCTTAACAACAAACACGACTTTCAATAAAAATTGCAGGCTCAATTACGGTCGAGGATTACTTGGGGAGCATATTCCCCCCCCCCCGCTATGTGGTGCTCCTCTTCGGACAGGTGTTTCCAGGTTCAGGTGGACTTAGCCCAACCCCCAGCCCTCCAGCTTGATGGCCAACAAAGGTGGTGCTTGAGGAAGGCTGTGGACATAGTACACCTCACTTCGGCGTTCAACAAAGTAGACCACAACTAACTTCTTGCTAAGATAGAAAAATGTGAAAGCAAGAAAATTTTGGGCAGAAATACAGCAGCGGCTAGAAAAGGTGATAGGGAAACAGGTAGATTTTAAACCTGAACTGTTTTTATTGGGCATAATACCAGAAAAACGTCAGAAGCAGCGAGGATTACATTAGCACAATATTGGAAAAATGAAGAAACACCACGAGACGAACAGTTAATTAGGAAGATACTAGATTGTGCAGTAATGGACAGACTTCCATTGAAAATGAAACAGAAAGAAGACACAGAATATTATCAAACATGGAATTTATTTTACCAGTGGTCGGAAAAAAGGGGTGCAGAATCAGAATATAAGATGTATTGTTAAGCAAATTAAATACCCAGACAACACAATGTTTATTAAGCACTAATAAATGTAAACAATAGAAAATTAATACATTTTTATATATATAAAAGAGATAGAAAAAATGTGAGATAGACAGCATCACCACCAGGTGGATTTGTAACAAGCTGACAAACTTTACTCAACGAATGGTCCTTCGTGGGTCTAAATCTACATGGAGGGAAGTAAGCAGTGGGGTACCACCAGGCTCCATCTTAGGCCCAGGACTCTTCAATATGGATGAGGGCAGAGAATTGGAACTCATCAAATTTGCAGACGACACCAAGCTGGCAGAAGATCCCAGAAGATAGGCGCAAAATCCAGAGGAATCTTGACAGACTTGAACCCTGGGCCCTATCTAACAAAATGAGAGGAGAGGAGAGGAGAGGAGAGGAGAGGAGAGGAGAAGAGAAGAGAAGAGAAGAGAAGAGAAGAGAAGAGAAGAGAAGAGAATTCTTTCTTGGCCAAGTGTGATTGGACACACAAGGAATTTGTCTTGGTGCAAATGCTCTCAGTATTCATAAAAGAAAAGATACATTTGTGGAAGTGGTGAGAAAAGTAAAGCAAAGTGAATTAAGCAGAAACTTCCTAACAGTGAGGACAATTAACCAGTGGAACTACTTGCCACCAGAAGTTGTGGTTGTTCCATCACTGGAGGTGTTTAAGAAGAGACTGAACAGCCTCTCTCTCCCTGAACAGACTCAACAGTTTGAAATGCTAGAGGGTCTTCTGCTTGAGGAAGGGGTTGGACTAGAAGGCCTCCCGAGGTCCCTCCCAACCCTGGCGTTCTGTTCTTTGCTCGCTTCCTTGAGCTCTGGTACCTTGGGGAAGACTGAAATTAAGCCCTCTTGTTTTCCAGCTGCCTGGGAACGGTGCCCCCAAGGAGGGAGGGGGGGAGGGAGGGGGCCAGAAAGAGAAAGGGAGGGCTCAGGTGCGTCTCTCAGGTGCACGAGAGGCAGCCCAGCTGCCAAGGCCACCGATGAAAAAGGGAGCCTTTGTCGTCCTTTGTTGTTTGTGTGGCCTTCTCTTCTCTTCTCCCCCCCCCCCCACCTCCGCCCCGCAAAGTCACGTGCCTGGATCTTGCAGTGTCACACTTGGCTCACACCTAGCCCTGAGCTATTGTCTGCTTTGCAACTGGCCTCGCACAACTCTGGAACAGCCTTGGGAGGTGGGGGTTGCTTCGGGGCGGCCTCGGGCCGAGCCCTAAAGGAGGGCGGTTCCGCCTGCAGGCACAGCATGGCATGGGGAGCCCAGTGGTTCGTCTGTGCTACATGGGACGTGGAGTTCACACACACACACACACACACACACACACACACAGCTCCACGTTGGGAGAACCTGGCCATCGGGCTTGGCCTGGGGGCTGGGTGGGGTCCCAGGGGCCATCACAGCTAGGCCAGGGCGGGGGGGGCTGGGACTCCGCAAGGCCCCGGGTCCTTTGCCTGCTGGTTCCCTGAGAGCCAGGCTGGTCTGGCATGGCCTACATCCAAGGGCTGGCATAGGACTGGGGTGGGGCGGGGAGCCAGGTTCAAGTCTGGCTCAGCCACAAATTGCTCTCTTTGTGCCCGTCCCTCTTTCTGGCCAGCCTTCCTCACAGGGTTGTGGTTGGGCCAGTTCCAGCTAAGCTTTAAGTCACTGGACCTCTCTTTCTCTCTCTTTCATTCTTTTTCCCTCCCCTTCTCTCTCCTTTCTTACTCCCCTCCCTCTCTCCTTCTCTTTCTCTTTCAGTCTCTCTCTGTCTCCTTTCTCTCTGTGTATTTCTCTTTTCTCTGTCTTTCTCTCTCACACCTTTTCTGTTTCTCCTCTCTCTCCCCATCTCTCTCTGTCTCCCTCTCCTTCTCTTTCTGTCTCTCTCTGTCTTCCTTTCTCTCTGTGTATTTCTCTTTCTCTTTTCTCTCTGTCTTTGACACTCTCACTTTGTCCCTGTTTCTCTCTCCTTCTCTCTCTCTCCCCCATCTCTCTCTCTCTCTCCCTCTCCTTTCTCTTTCAGGTCTCTCTCTGTCTTCCTTTCTCTGTGTATTTCTCTTTTCTCTCTTTCTCTCTCACACTTTTTCTGTTTCTCTCTCCTTCTCTCTCTCCGTCTATCTCTCTCTTCTTCTCTTTTTCTGACTTTTTCCCTCTCTCTCTCTCCTTCCTTTTCATTCTTTCTCTCCCCTTCTTTCTCACATTCTCACTCCCCCCCTCTCCTTCTCTTTCTCTCTCAGTCTCCTCCTGCCTCCCTTTCTCTCTCCCACACTCTCTCTGCCTCTGTCTCTCCTCTCTCCTTTTCTTTCAGCTTCTCTCTGTCTCCGTCTCCCTTTTTCTCTGTGTGTATTTCTCTTTCTCCCTCTTTCACTTTTTCTCTGTTTCTCTCTCCTTCTCTTTCCCCTTCCCTCTTTCTGATACCTTCTCTCTGTGTCTTTCTCTGCGTATGCGTGCGTGTGTGTGTGTCTCTCTCTCTCTCTTTCTCATGCCCCAGAGCCTACCTCGCAGGACCGTTGTGGAGTATGCAGCCTTAATCTCCTAGAGAGGAAAGGCAGGGTATAAAACTGAGCAAATAAACAACCTTACACACGCCCAATGATCGCCTTGGCAAAAGCAGACCACGGTCACTCTGGGCCTCTTCCAAAGTCCCCAGAAACGGGGGGGGGGGGGGGGGGGGGGGCAGGCAGGTGAGAAGCCAGCAAACAAGGTTTGTCGTTTCTCCTCCTCCCCCCGCAAGCGCCCAATCCAGAGAAGCTTTTAAGTTCCCTTCCTTTACGGCCTCATCAATCATTAACGTTCCTTTCTCGAGAATGGAGGGTGTCGGCCAAGCAGGACCCCGGCCAAGGAAAATGGGCCAGTGGAAACAACAAGAGTGAGGTTTAGCAACAACAAGAGAAGGGTGAGTTGACCGAAGGAGGCGGTTTCCGTAAGCCGAACCCGCCCGGCTTGAACGAAATCGACAAACACAGAAGCGAAACCGAGTGGCGGAATTGGAAAGGCGAAAGAGCTGGAGGCGTCCAGCTGGGCAGGTGGCCAGTTAGCCTTGTGAAAATGCTAAGCAGGGTTTGATGTAGAAGTGGAAGGTCCCTTGGAGGTCTTCTAGTCTACCCGCTCTGCTTAGGCAAGAGACCCTACACCATTTCAGACAAATGGCTATCCAATCTCTACGTAAAGACTTCTGGTGTTGGAGCGTTCGCAACTTCTGTTCCACTGGTTCATTCTTCTAACGGTCAGAAAATATCTCCTTAGTTCTAAAGTTGCTTCTCTCCTTGGTTAGTTTTCCATCGGTTGCTTCTTGTCCTGCCTCCTGGTGCTTTGGAGAATAGATTCAGAATAGGTTCTGTTGGAGCTGGAAGGGACCTTGGAGGTCATCTAGTCCAACCCACCCACCCCGCCCAAGCAGGAATCCCTACAGCATTTCTGACCCGATGGCAGTCCAGTCTCTTCTTGAAAGCCTCCAAGGGATGATGTAGCTCCCACCGCTTCCAAAGGCAACTTCTGTCCCGTGGGTGGATTGTTCTCACTGTCAGAAAAATTCCTCCCTGTTTCTACGTTGAACCTCTCCTGGGTCAGTTTCCATCCATTGTTCCTTGTCTGGCCTTCGGGGGCCTCGGAGAATAGCGCTAAGACGCCAAGATCCCTCTCACGGTTCCAGCTCTTGAGCCCGGTTTCACCCAGTCTATATGTGTCCTTTGGGGTTTTCTTGCCTAAGTGTAGGACTTTCCTTTTCTCTATACTGAATTTCATTTTGAATAGCTTGACACACACCCCAACTTCTTTGAGCCAGCCCCACAAATAAACTGGAATATTAATATTATCTCGCCACTGGTCCTTCTTCTCTAGACTGGCCAAACCCCAATTCCTGCAGCTGTTGTTCAGATGTTTTTGTCCTCCAGGCCTTTGATCGTCTTAGCTTCTCTTTTCTGCAGACTTTTTCCTCGATTCACCCCAAAATTTCTATGGCTAAGCCAGACATCGGCCAAGTGAATTTAATCCCATTTTGACCATCTCCCTTACCGCCACCGTTAAGGGAATCATCACGGCAGTTCTTAGGGTTGTGGGGGTGAATCTGGCCTCCGCACGGACTTTGCCGGTCAGAAGGTCACAAAAAAGGCCCAGGCCGCTGCCACGGTCATAAGTACGAGTCAGTTGCCAAGCTTTCCCAATTTGGATCACGTGACTGTGGGGAATGCCGTAATCGCCGTTGAGTGTGAAAAACCGTCGTGACTGAGTCCCTCTTTTTGGTGCCGTCGTAACTTTGGATGGTCACTAGATGAACTGTTGTAAGTCAAGGACTACTTGTAGTCACACACACACACACAAACTCACAATGCTCTTCTCCTTGAAACAGTCTCTGTCAGGATTCCAGCAATCACCCAATTAAAATCATGATTCTCGAGCCAAACTTCAAAAAACTTCAAAAGATTCATTAGAGCCGACATCCTGGCCCTGCCCTGTATGAAGCCAACTCTGGCCTACGTAATTCACAGTCCCCTATAACCCTGTTTCCTCACCTCCCCCCTGGGTGTGTCATAAAACAGATTCTCCAACTGAGCAACTTCACGGGGCTGGGTGTCATCAATCATGTTCTCCAACTAAAGATATTCGCGGGCAAAAGCTCTGGTAGTTTAGTTACAACCTTTTAAAGAGAAGAGTTGGAATGTACTTTCACTTCCAAACTGTCGCACCGCTCTTCCAGATTTCCTTCCTTTTCCCCCTCCTTTTTTTACCGCAACTGCTAAAACAGGCGTAGGAATGTTTGATGAGTTGACAAGCAGCTTTTCTGCACAGCCATCCAAGAGCTGTCCTAGAGGGAGGAGAGGATTGTACTTGTTCTGACCCAACCGGGTTCCCGAACAGCAAACACAGACAAAGGCAGCAGCCCCCATCTTTTAAGGTTTAATAACAAATTCTGTTTTGAAGGCTGCTTTTCACTAAGTAGCTCCGACAAGAAAGAGCCTTGCCAGGTTGTTTGTCAATGCTGCCAAGAACCCAGAGATCAGAACCAATTTACAAGATTCTCCAAACATGAACTAAGATGTCCACCAGTTGAGCTTCAGAGCTTCTTTGCTGTCTGCAAAGAATGTTTTTCCAAACCTGGCTTGAGGGAGGGGCCATTACCTTGCAGCCTTACTCCCGAGTTGCCTGTGCTGCTCCAACTGTTCTCTTCTATGAATCATCCTGAGCTCATGTGCACTTAGCACAGGCTCCTCAGGAACCTCCTCCTCATTGCTGCCAGCCCCCACAATCCCTGAAGGGCAGCAGTCCACTCCCTGAGGGTGCTGGCCCTTCATCCGAGTCCTCGCTCTCCTCAGCCGTCTGCACCTGCTGCCGGCTAACCACAACGGCGCTCCGAAAAAAAATTAGAATTTCTCTAACAGATCCTCCTTCCCTGCCCTGAAGGTCCCCGAAGTCACGGCCGGGCCCCAGACGACCCTAATTCTGATGATCCGTTTGGAAAAAAGCCTCTTGCAAAATTTGCAAGGTTTTGTCCATCGTCGGCGAGCCCGGCTGGCCGTGTGTGGCCACCAGCGAAAGCAGGAAGGCGGGAAGAGACTCCCAAGACTCCCAGGGAAAAAAATCACGTTGCAGAAAATCTTGTCAGCCGATGTCAGCCGATGGAGAGGCAAATGCTCAGTGACCTACTTTCCAGTAAAACCTTTGCAAGCTGCTGCTTCTGCCAAGGCTCCGCGGTCGGGGACCTTCCTCCTTTGCCGTTGCACGGCGTTCAGATGTGCCGTCAAGGAAACCCCCCCCCCCACTCTACCTGTTTAGGCCTCCTTTACGGGTTCTGCTTTTGGGGGGGAAGAGGGACGAGCCTCGAATACGTTTAGGGGTTAGGAGCCAGGAGCCCCCACTTTCCCTCCCTTCCGCGCCCATCCGAATATTCTCAATCTTGTCCCCTTGTTTCCAGCAGCTTAGTTTGGAATGGAGAATTAGAATTAGAACTCGAATTAGAATTAAAGTTAACATTAGAATTAGAAGGAACGAAACAGAATGGAATAAAGTACAGTAGAGTAGAAAAGAAGAATACAGAATAGAATAGCGTGGAGTGGAGTGGAGTGGAGTGGAGTGGAGTGGCGTGGAATGGAATGGAATGGAATGGAATGGAATGGAATAGAATAGAATA
>NW_020769534.1:377449-389369 GCF_900518735.1 Pseudonaja textilis | reverse complement strand
GAGAAAGAAGGAGAGAGAAAGAGAAAGAAGGAGAGAGAGCGAGAGAGACTGAAAGAGAAGGAGAGGGGAAGTGAGGAGGAAGGAGAGAGAAAGAACGAAAGGGAAAGAGAGAAAGGCAGAGAGAGACCGAAAGAGAAGGAGAAGGAGCGAGGAGGGGAGTGAGAAAGAAAGAGGAGAGGGGAAGAATGAAAGAGGCAGAGAGAGAGAGAGAGAGAGCGCTGGACCAAACCCCCGTTTACTATATCGCTGCCTCTTTTCCTTTGTCAGGACCTGATCAGGCGCCAGAACGTGAGGATGGAAGAGCTTCTGCAGAAGATCAAACAGCAGCAGTTCCGGATGGACAAGCAGAACCTGCAAATTAAGAGCCTTCGGAGCAAGGTATTTTTTTGGGGGGGGGGGGGGTCCCCCGCAGGCTGAAAGCCCCCCCCCTCCCACTTTCCTTAGAGGGCCCTGGAGCTGTTCCAGTAGATCACCTGTGGAAAAGGGGTGTGTCCCTGCAGGGCGGGGCGGGGGAGGGTGGGTGGGTGGGGAGTTGAGTGGCAAAGGGATCTGGAAGGATGAGATATAAGAAAACCTGGGGGTCATTCGTATTTTTCCTGCGTTAACACCCCCACCCACCCACCCCCCCAAAAAAACAACACAAAAGTACCCACAGTTGACAATGCAATTCTGTGCTTTCTGGAGGAGCTCTCTTGGGGGTGGGGGGGCGGGGCAGCCCAGCAGCTGCAATTAGGGTTTTGGAGTCCCTTGCTCCTTGGAAGGGCAGTGGCCCATGGGCTGGAGGGCATTTGGGGGAGGGGGGGGCGGGGTTCGTGCCAGGGGCTGGGGGGAGAGAAACGCTACGTGGGGAATTCGAAGGGTGAAATTCAACGGGGCCACGGTTGGAAAAAAAACCTTCCGGAAATGTCAGACGGAAAAAAAGAAACTCCTCTGGGCTCCAGGCCGCGTGGTCCGACGGCCGGGGATAATGGGCTGCGTGGTATGCAGCCTCTCCCAAGGGTTCCCAGGAAATAGGCCGAGGCTTTGTTAGGCTTTGACAGCAACGAAGCCTGGGCCCCTTCCCCGTTTCCTTCTTCTTCTCCAACCCAAGGGACGGGCGGCTCTTCCGAGAACCTCCCCTAATTCTTTACTGGGGGAGGGGGAAGAAAGGAGGGGGGGCTCTTATGAGGGGGGGGGCCCAATTAGTTCCCCCCCCCCCCCCCCCTTCCCACTTTTTCTCGCAAACCGGGAAAAAACAAACAAACCCGGCAGCTTCTGCAGAGAAAGAAAAGCCGGAGAATTCTAGGGACTCTGCAGGTCATCTAGTCTCACCCTTGCCGGCTTTTTTTTGGGGGGGGGGGTGGGGCTTGGGGAGGGGAGAAATTGTGGGAGTTGAAGCCCACCCGTCTTCAAGCTCACCCAGCTCGGCGAACTCTCGACTTGAAGGATTCCTCCGTTGCCCTTCTTCTATTTGCAGTTTAATTGACTGGGACGCACATCAGTTAAACTGATCGGTGTCATCAACTGGGACACCCATCGCTGCCAAACTGGGAGAGAGAGAAAAAAAAGTGAAAGATTCCACATTTCCACAGGCCGAAGGGTGAACATTAACTCGTCCTTGGATCTGCTGGCTAGTTCCTCTTTTTCAGCTAGCCGGGTTCACTTTTCTTCCTTTCTTTGCTTTTTTTTTTTTTAAAAAAAAATGTAATTTGGCAAAACAGCCTAGAAATCCAACCTTTGGCAAGGGAGGGGAAGCGAGAGGGCGGGGGAGAGAGAGAGGTGACTATATGTGATGACCCAAAGGGGCCGCGGCACAAAAAAAAAATAACAAAGTCACCCAAGTAGAATCAATTCTACCTTGCGTGCCTCCGACTTGGCCCACGGTGTCCAATTATCCTCGGAGGGAGATCAAACTCTTCCAAAAAAAAAACAGTCTACACAAAGGGAAGAAATGCAGTCCGAACCCAAAATACAGATAAAGTAGAAATTAAAACAAACAAACAACAACACAAACCACGCTGACTGAATCCACGCGACAGGCCAGGATAATAACTTGCAGGCTTCCAAAGGATAGCGAGGCCCACACAGCCGGGAGGACGCCAAAACCCGGATAAGCCTCGACCAAGATAATGTACCTTTTGCTTCCAGCGGCTTTGCCATGTGCGGTTTGCCCAGTCGTCCCAGCTGCAGCCCAGGAAGGAGATCAGGACTCTTTCCTCCCCCCCCCCCGTAAAACCATGTTGCTCCCTTCTCCGTTCCTCCCTGCGTGCCCTAGGATGAAGAGGAGGCGGGCCTGGGTCTTCCTCTGAATTCCCTCTCCCTTGTTCTACCTCTCCCCTGCTCTGCCCAGCCGGACTGTGCCCTTCCCCAGTTTCCTCCACAGCCAACGGAGCCACGGTCCCCCTCCCTGTCAGCTCTTCCACTTGTCCCTCGGAGTCAGGCTCCAACCGGGGCGGGACAGTATATTTCCTGCCTCTTTTTATGATCTCTCTCTCTCTCTCTCTCTCTCTCTCTCAACACCCACCTTGCCAGATCGTTTTTGTCCTGAGTGGTTCTTTTATTTATGGACGATTTCATTGACGGATTAAATTTATCCGCTGCTGCCCACCTGCTTTCGAAATGGCTCCAGGTGGCAAGGAGAGCCAGTGAAAACTAATTGCAGGGCAGGGATCAGCCTTGCCCAAAAAAACCCCAAAAAAGCCTCAGAACCTGGTCATTAAAGATCCCTTTTTCTGCTCCTTAGAACTGCAGCCTTGGGGCGGTTCAGGATATCTCCTCGGCAAGCTAAGGCCAAAACTTTGTGACGTAAAACGCCCAACGGTTTCCTTTTGGGCGCAAATCAATTGGGCGGTGACCTTTTGCTAGATCGGTTGGGAAGGTTTTAGTCTCCTGGGGTCTCCTTCCAGTCCTCGATTTACGACCATTTGCCTAACAACTGGTCAGGGGTGGGCTTCAAAAAAAAAAAAAAATTAGCGGCGGGTTCTCTACTCCAGGGGGTCACCAACCTTTTGGACCTCAGGGACCACTAAACTCATAATTTTAAATCCCATGGACCACTAATATGAACTTTGGTTGATAGTGGCTTGCTGACATTTTCCCGGGGTCTCTGCAGAAAGCAGCGGAGACCCTGGGAAAATCCCCCCAAAAAAGTCTGCAGGAAAATCCCCCACCCCGTTTTCCTACCGATCAATCGTTCTTTATTTGGGATGGCAGGATACCGTCTCCAGCTCCATTCTCCGGGAGAGAGAGAGAGAGAGAGACCTTTGGCCTCATGCAAGGAAAGCAGCAGAAGCTGCAGAAGTCTTTCTTTCTCTCCCCCAAACTCCGCCAGAAAGGAGCCTTTGCCGGTGCAGGAGGCCTTGCAGGGTCCCAAAGACTCATTTCTGGCGGAGTTTGGGGGAGAGAAAGACAGACTTTGGCTGCTTTCCTTGCGTGCAGCCAAAAACAGAAGAAGAAAGAAGCGGAAAGAAGCAGCCCGGTGGCCAGGCCAGGTGCGTGGGGCAAGTCCCTCCCCTCCGCCCTTTGCCCCCTCCCCTCACTATCCTGTGTTGTTTGCAATGCAAGCGACACAAGACTTGTGTTCCCGCAGGCCATGTGGGCGGCGAAGCCTTGTGTTCCTTCGCAGCCTGGATTAATTGCTTTGGGGGTGACATTTCTCTGCGGGCCACCCAAATTTTCTTGCAGACTGCTAGTGGTCCCTGTCCCACTGGTTGGCTCAGCTCAGTTGCTGGGTGGGCATAGCCATGGTGGGCGTGGTCTAATTGGTCTCCTCCATCATGGTGGGAGGCCCATTTTTCCCCAGGTTCTCTCCGGCCTTCCATAGCCTCCTCAAGGCCTGTTTTTTGCCCTACCTGAACTTCTACATCAGCCCCGTACTTACCTGCATCCAAAACGGTTGCGTGGAGACTCCTGGGATGGGCGGGGCCAGCCAGTCTTTGCAACTACCGGTTTGGCGAACTAGATGTAAAGTTAACAACCGGTTCGCATGAACCGGTGCGAACCGCTAGCCGCCCACCCTTGCAACTGGTCCGAGTTATGATAAGAGCTGAAGGAATTGACTTCCAACCAATCCTCGCACTTAACAACCCCAGTGAAGGTCCCCACATTCACCCATGATCAAAATCCGGGCCTTTGACAAACTGGGATGTACGGTATTTCTGACGGGTTGCCACAGGTCCTAGAATCCCACACGATTGCCAAGCCAATTCAGTCAGATTTGTTTAACGGCTGTGTGGTTCGCTTCACGGCCGTGGCAAGAGTTGTAAGATTGGGATGTGGCTCACTTAGCAAAACCGCATTGCTTAGCGATGGAAGTTGTACAACTTCCCAATTTGGATTGTCAGCTGGGCACTGCTTCTATCCGTGATGGCGAATCTATGGCACACCTGCCACAGGTGGCACGCGGAGCCATTTGTGCGGGCGTGTGAACCCCAGCCAAACTTACCTGCACTGCGCATGCGCGCACCTCCCAGATGATTTTTGACCCGTTTGAGACTGGTTTTGACCTCCCGGAGGCTCGAAGAAAATCTCTGCAGCCTCAGGAGCCCAAAAAATAGGCCTTCCGGAAATACCAGAAGTGACTAAACGGGGCCGTTTTTCAGCCTGCAGAGGCTTCCCTCGAGCCTCCAGGGGGGGCAAACCGGCCTCAAAGGAGCAGAAAATCAGTTGGGAGGTGCGGGCTTGCGCAGTGCAGGTAAGGGGGTGGGGCGGGGGTGGTGCATGCACCTGCATAAGGGGACGCATTGCATTGTGGGTGCTGGCACGTGTGTGCTTTCGACACACCACAACAAAAAAGGTTCGCCATCACTGACCTGTATTATATTTCTCTCCTCGGTGGTTCATCAGTTGAAGGCCGGTGCGGAAAACCCACCCCGAAATTCGTGCCCTCATGAGGATGAGAAGTCCCAGAATCCCACAGGTAGCATTCTGGAAATGAGCCCAGCAAGGTGTCCGCAGGGCGCTGGGTTGTGGAATAAAAGATGTTATCCATCAGCTCCCACCCAGATAAGTAAGGATTAACACCGGAAAAACAAGCAAAAAGCAATACCCCAATCAAGGGCTGAAAAAAATTCACACCTCTGCCAACACAGGCGGGGCAAGCTACGATACCTAAACAGGGAGCAAACCAACTTCCTTGTAGCACTGATGACGTTACCTAGTTGAGTAATGAAAGATCTTTAAGAACGCGGCCAAACTCAGCGAGCGCCCACAGAATCCACCGAGAGAGAAACTCGGATAAACAGGGATTAGCACCAGACGAAACAAGCAATAATACCCTAATCGAACATGAGTGGGGCAAGCTACAGTTACGTAGGCGGGGAGAAAGCCTCACTCCCTTCTACCGTAGCACTGATGATGTTACCTAGTTTGGCCACGAGACGTCTGCAAGGCCACAGCTGAGCTCAGAGCCCACCAAAGACCCCACAGTAAAAGATGCTCGCATGAGATGGAATCGTAGGTATCGGCCGTGGGTGGCGTGAGCGGCGTGTCACCCTGTCAGGACGTACACTGTGTGATTGTGGCTTGTGTCAGATGCCCGGAGTTGTGTGTCTCGCACGTCAGAACGGAATTTATTGTGCGTTTGGGCCGCGCAGAATCTGCCGTTGTTTGACGCTCCTACCGCCTGCCTTTGTATTTCAAAGGTTTTTTGTGGTTCCCATTTTCAGGGAGGGAAGACTGAGGCCAGGCAGGCAGTCCTGGACTTACGACGGTTCATTTAGTGATCGTTCACAGTTAGAGGGGCACTGAAAAGAGTCAGTTACGACTGTTTTTCCACACACCTGTTGCAGCCTCCCCAAAATTCGGAGGGTGGGCAACTGACTCATAGTTATGACCGTCGCGGGGTCCCTGGGGTCATGGGATCCCCTTTTTGTGACCCTCTGACCAGCCAAGTCCGTGGGGAAGCCAGAGTTGCTTCACAAACTGGGTTACTGATTTAACAAGGGCAGCGATTCACTTAACGGCGTGAGAACATTTGTAGGATGGGACAAGAATGTCTCACTTAGCAACAGAAATGCTGGAAATGCCAATTGTGGTCGTAAGTCAAGGACTGCCTAGATAAGGGGGTAGCTTGTCTAAGACCCTTTGAGCTCCTCCAGGAGAGGAAAATTGGTTTTATTTATTTATTTTATATCTCACCTTTATTGTTTTTACAAACAACTCAAGGTTGACAAAATACCCAACACAGCCTTTTCCTCTTTTCCACAACAACTGCGTGGTCCAAAGTTACCCAGCCAGCTTTCCTGGTTAAGTGGGACTAGAACTCACCGTCTCCTGGTGATTGACCCAAAGTCACCTAATTGCTTTTCATGGTTAAGTGGGACTAGAACTCACCGTCTCCTGGTGATTGACCCAAAGTCACCTAATTGCTTTTCATGGTTAAGTGGGACTAGAACTCACCGTCTCCTGGTGATTGGCCCAAAGTCACCTAATTGCTTTTAAGTGGGACTAGAACTCACCGTCTCCTGGTGATTGACCCAAAGTCAGCCAGCCAGTTTTCGTAGTTAAGATGGACTAGAACTCGCATTTCTTAGAGACTGGCCCAAAGTCACCTAACAGTCTTCCAGGTTCAGGTAGGACTAGAACTCACGCAGTCTCCTAGAGATTGGCCCAAAGTCACCTAGCTTCTTTCCTGGTAAAACTGGGCCTAGAACTCGCCGTCTCCCAGAGATTGGCCCAAAGCTACCCAGCCAGCTTCAATACCTAAAGTGGGACTAGAACTCCTGCTTTGTGGCCTGCCGCTTTAACCACTAGGCCAGACTGGTTCCTTTGGATGAGAGTCTTATGCCTTTGAAAATAAACCCACCCGTCTTTCCTCCCTTCTCCTTTCCCTCTCTTCCCCCTCCCCAATTCCCAGATCAACGTGCTCACCCCGTTGCAACGCAGCGAAAAGGACCCCCAGGCCCCTCAGTGGAAGGTGACCGTCCAGAAAAGCGCGGACGATCGAGTGGCTAACCAGAGCCAGGCGGCCAAACTGGGGAAGCTGGAACGTTCAAGTGAGTAAGCAGCCATCTTGGCTGTATTTTATTCTGTTGTTTTGTTTTGTTGTGTTGTGTTTTATTTTATTTTATTTTGTTTTGTTTTATTTTATTTTATTATTGTATTTTATTATTTTATTGTATTCCATTTTGTTTTATATTTTATTTTATTGTATTTATTATATTATTTTATTGTATTGTATTGTACTGTATTTATTTTATTTTATATTGTATTTTATTTATTTTATTATTTTATTATATTATTGTATTCTATTCTATTTTATTTTATTATTTTATTGTATACTATCTTATTATGTTGTATTTTATTTATTTTATTTTATTATTTTATTTTATTGTATTCCATTCCATTTTATTTTATTTATTTTAAATTGTCTTTATTTTACTTTTCCCTGGGGTTTGGAAGAAAAACAAAATTTTGGGGGGAGATTCCTTTTCCGCAAGAAGGGAAATTTTTTGGATCGGCTGTTCCCGAGGTGGGAATCCAAGGACTTTAGCAGCTGCAGCGCAACCTCTCGCTGTTGCAACCACCCTTCGCGTTGGCATGAAAACAGCTGGGCCAAATTCAAAAAGTCCCGAATCATTTCGTTGCATCTCGGCTGGTGCGGGTGCCCTGAATTTTGCAAAAATCAGAAAAGGGTCGGGGGGACGGCACGGATGTACAGATAATCTTCAACTTATGACTGTGATTCAGCCCAGCCTGCCTGTCGCTAAGGGAGACACTCGGTAGGTGAAGCAATTTGGAAACAACAACAATAACAACAAAAATTGGGTCGGCTTAAAAAGAGGTCAACCTTGGCAACTGGAGGACTTCAACTCCCAAAGCTGGCTGGGGAATTCTGGGAGTTGAAGCTTGAAGTTGCCAAGGTTGGAGTCCCCTGGGCTTAAATATTTCCTCTCCAGCCTCGGACCCAGGTTCGCCCAGGAAGAGAGGCTTACAGAGTCATGAGGACTAGTGTCTTTTTCAGTTAGTTCTTCTCCTCGGTGCTTAGAAGCAGCTGTCATTCATGAGGTCAGTGGCGACAGGCAGAGGTGCAATGCAACCCGTCTAACGATCGGTTTGGTGAGCGTGCTCTCATTATACTGTGGTGATCAAAACTGGATGCAGTACTCTAGGTGTGGCCTTACTAAGGCTTTATAAAGTGGTATTAGTGCCTCCTTTGATCTTGATTGTATCCCTCTGTTAATGCAATTTAGGATTGCGTTGGATTTTTTGGCTGCTGCTGCACACGGCTGGCTCGTATTTATCTAGTTGTCCACTAAGACTCCAGGATCCCCCTCCCAGTTCCTGCTATTGAGCCCGGTTTCACCCAATCTATATGTGTCCTTTTGGTTTTTCTTGCCTAAGTGTAGGACTTTCCTTTTCTCTACGTCGAATTTCATTCTGTTAGTTACGGCTCAGGGTTCTAGTCTGTCCAGATCCCTCTGGATCTTGAGCGTATCTTCCGGGGGTGTTAACCGTGGTGGTATTTTATTGGTTCGGCCCGGTTTGGCCGAGCCGGTAGCAGCGATGAGCAGGAGAGCCCGAACCGATTCTCTCCGCCCCTCGGCTATTGGGTCCACCCGCCCGCCTGGGCTCCCTTACTCACCCCTTTCTCTGCTGTATTTGAAGCGCGGCTGCTTTGCGTGGCATAGAATAGTGCCGCGCGGCAGCCGCTGAAGCCACCGGGATCGTGCAGGCTTACAGGGAGGCAAGTTAGAAGGCCTCCACGCCTGTGCAAAGCGCACAACCGCCAAAGTGCGCACGCCCACCGAACCGGTGGCCAAACTATTTGAATCCCACCACCGGGTGTTAGCCAGCTTGTAGTCGTCTGCAAATTGAGCTTCGTTGGCCGAGGGTTCAAGCCCCGGTGTTACCCATGTTGCATTTCTGCTTTCCACCCCGGGGTGTCCAACCTCGGCAACGGAAGCCCCGCGGGCTTCCAACTCCCCAAAGCAAAATGTTGGGTAACCCAAGGACATCCAACCTCTGGCAACTTTGAAGAACTTACGGACTTTGATTCCCAGGCCGGCCAGCTGGCTGGAGGAATTCTGGGAGAGTTGGAAGTCCGTAAATCCGTAAATCTTCCCGAGTGGCCAAGGTTTTGGAGACCTCTGTGCCTACACCCCAATGGCATAACCCGAAACTCTGGATTTGTCTCTGGGGGGGGGGGGGGGGGGCTGGTTCAGTCTTCTCCCTCCAGATGTGCGGGGAGGTGTGCCCCTCCCCAGATTCCCCAGCCCAAACATCTGGAGGCTGCCGCTTAGCGAAAGCAGCCCCAGCCCCTCCCTTTTCCCGTCAAAAGCGCCTGGGGTGGCCGCCTGCCAAGTGTGCCAGAGGTTGAGCCGGGAAGCTTGCCGGCCGGCAGCTGTGGGGTTAAATGGCTGGTGTGCCGAGGGGGGGGTAGGAAGGGGGGCTGGGGGGGGGACCGGGAAGCCAAAGAGAAGGCTGGCTTCTCTCCAAGTAGGGGAAAGGCTAAACTCCCCCCCCCCTTTCCCCATCTTCCCCATTCTTTGCTCCGGGTTTCCAAAATACGCAGAAAGCAAAGCCAGAAACCTTCCTTCCCTCCCCAGGAAAGGCAGATTGGCTGGCTGGCCTTTGCCAACCCCCCCCCCCCCCCCCCCCCCCCCAAAAAACCCCCCCCAGGAAAATGTGACCCCCCCCCCCTCCCAACCAGCCTCTCAAAATTTGGGGTTTTGCCTTCCAGAGAGAAACTCCAACCTTCCTTTCTAGCTAATAATACGGAATACAGAAGTCAGTTTTCCCCTTGGAGTTGCAGAACGACAGAGTGGGAAGGGGCCTGAGAGGTCTTCTAGTCTAACCCCACCTCCTCAAGCAGGGAGACCCTAGCCTAGGGATGTCCAACTGGATTTCTTGGAGGGCCAGATCAGCATTGGAGGTTTTGGGTGGTTTTCAGCCATTCCGGGCCCCATTTTTGGACCCGTTTTTTGGATGGGGTTTTTTTTGGGGCCTGGTTCTGGTCCATTTTTCAGGCCATTTTGAACCTGTTTTTTTTCGGGCCGGTTTTGGGTGTTGGCTATTCCTGCCAGCTTAGCATCTCCTCTGCCAATTTGGTACATTCCCCCTTCTATTCCCTCCTCTAAGGGACTCGTGAGTTAATCCGAAGAGGACGGCGGGGATTTTTGGAGGCAGCGTGACTCACACCGATGACAGAGGCGTGGGATGCCAGGGGTTTGTGCATTTCGCACGTCCACCTACACACACACACCCTGCTTCCTTATCCAGATATAGGCTCAAACCCTGCGGGGCATTTAAGCTCTTTTTCCAATGTTTATGGCTAGGGCTTTTTTTGGGGGTGGGGTGGCGAGCCCGTTTCCAATCCCTTTAGGTCAAACGGAAGCTCCCGGAGCCTGCGGTGGAACGATGGGAGCCGGGTTCAAGCGCATCGAGGCAGGAGCGATGGATGAGGGGACGCGGATGGGAGGCCCAACGTGTGGCATCTCGCCAGCACGGCGCCGTGCCCCCCGCACCCCCACGACCCCGTTAAAAACCAGGTTAGGTTTCGGCAGGCCGTCGGTTCGCCTCTGATCTTATCTCTGAAAAGGACCGTCTGGACGACCCTTGGGGGTCTCTTTGGAAAGGCTCTGAAATGGGGTGGTGTGGGGTTGGGGTGTATTTTGACCTGTTCCAGACTCCCCACATCCTCGGATTTAAACCGACGCTCGCGTCGGCCTGTGCCAAGAGGAGCGGTCTCCGTGTTGTTCTGTCCACGGGGGAAACTGAGGCAGGGGGAAAAAAATAAATAAATAAAGAGCGGAGTCGCTTGCCCGCTTTTTAGTTCCCTCAGATGGTGGGCAGGGATGCCCCCCCCTCCAGTTTTGATTTCCTTAGGGTTGGCTGGGCGGAAATGGTAGACTGCTCCTGGGCAGAGAGGCTCCTTCGAATTGGCCTGGACCCTGGCGTGGGATTGGCCGGAGGAAAAGAGGGTGGGACCTGCTCCTCTTTGGATTGACGGGAGACCCGGGGTGGGGGTGGGGGGGTTCTTGGCTTCGCAGAGCTGGCACCGCCTTAGGGCATCGGCCCGGGAAGCCTCTTGCCGGCGGGTTTCAAAGATGGGCAAAGGAGGTGGTTTCGCATTGGCGCTAGTCCTCAAGAAAGCCAGCCCTCAAGAATTTGGCGCTAGTCCTCAAGAATTCGGCGCGTGGTTGGGCCGGCTCAGCTTTTCCCGGGTCTGTCCTTGAGCCAACTCGGCCCTTTCTCCTCCTCCCCGACCCCCGGGGTGTGTGTGTGTGTGTGTGTCTGCTCCGCAAGTCACGTCCCTTGCCGGCTGGATGATGCAAGCAGGCCCCTCCCTCCCCCCCCACCAGAATTGGGGGAAAGTTCATGTTTACACTCCAGGATCAGTTTCTTCGCCCGCCCCCCCCCCCCCCCCCAAAAAAAAACCCCTTCCACAACCCAGCCCTGTTCTTCTGGCATCCTGCCCCAGGCAGCTGTTTTTTTTCGAGACTCTCCGCTAAATTTATCCACGGGCTGGGAGGAAGGAGGCCTCTCCCCCCCTGCCTGCTTGCACCACCCCCCACAAACCCCCTCCCCTGCCATTCCAAGGGGGCTGATTGGGAAAGAAAGAAAGAAAGAAGAAAGAAAGAAAGAAAGAAAGAAAGAAAGAAAGAAAGAAAGAAAGAAAGAGAAAAAGAAAGAAAGAAAGAAAGAAAGAAAGAAAGAAAGAACTGGGAGCTTCATCCCTGGAGGCTAGAAAGAAAAGTAGAAAGAAAGAAAAGGAAAGGAAGGAAGGAAGGAAGGAAGGAAGGAAGAAAGAAAGAAAGAAAGAAAGAAAGAAAGAAAGAAAGAAAGAAAGAAAGAAAGAAAGAAAGAACTGGGAGCTTCATCCCTGGAGGCTAGAAAGAAAAGTAGAAAGAAAGAAAAGGAAAGGAAGGAAGGAAGGAAGGAAGGAAGGAAGGAAGAAAGAAAGAAAGAAAGAAAGAAAGAAAGAAAGAAAGAAAGAAAG
>NW_020769534.1:350865-369858 GCF_900518735.1 Pseudonaja textilis | reverse complement strand
AGAGACTGAGAATCAGAGAATGAGAGACAGGATAGAATGAGAAAGAGAGTGACACAGGGAGAGGGAAAGATTGAGAGGGGGGAGAAGAGAGAACGAGGGAGAGAATGAGAGAGATGGAGAATCAGAAAGAATGAGAGACAGAATGAGAAAGAATGACACAGGGGGAGAGATTGAGAGAGAAAATGAGGGAGACTGAGAATCAGAATGAGAAAGAGAGAGTGACACAGGGAGGGAGAAGAAAAGAGAATGAGAGAGAGAGACAGGAGAGAATGAGTGGGAGAGAGAGAGATTGAGAAAATGACACACAGAGAGAGAATGAGGAAGAGAGAGGGAGGTCTCCATTTCATTGCCTGCTGTCCTGCATTTCCTCAATTTTGTGGCTGTCCCTCAATGTGGCAACCGCTTTTGGGCTGGACCCCTCCTCCTCCTCCTCCTCCTCCTCCTCCTCCTCCTCGCCTCTCCTCCTGGCCTACTGTGTCAAAATGGCAACCCAGTGAGACTGGAAGGCAGATTGTTTTGCCAGCACATCCCACAAAGCCTCTAGGAAATTCTTCTGCCCATGCAATCCGGGATTTGGTGGGGTGGGAAAGAGAATGAGTCCCTCTGAACTGAATAACAGAATGACAGGGTCGGAAGGGACCTTGGAGGTCTTCTAGTCCAACCCCCTGCTCAGGCAGGAAACGGTTATACCATTTCAAACAAATGGCTGCCCAGTCTCTTCTTGAAAACCAGTTTTCACTTTTTTGGAGCCTGGAATTTGGGGGGGGGTTTCCATATCTGCAGCTACAAAGACCTTGTACAGGCCGTTCTCGACTTACAACACTTCACTTAGCGACTGACGTTCCAAGGGCACCGAAAAAAAAGGGACGTTACGACCAATGTTCACCCTTGTGACTAGCTGCAGCCTCTGGGTGGTCGCTTGATTTACAGTCCGAGGCTTGGCAACTGACTCGCACTTTCAACGGTTGCAGCGTCCCGGGGGGGTGTCCCCCGTGATCCCCTTTGGTGATCTTCCGGCAGGCAAAGTCTGCCGGGGAGGCCCAATTCACTTGACAGGGGTTTCTAATTTAACAACCGTAGCCAAATCTGAAAGTTCTAGGGTTTCCTCGCAATAAGTAAAAACTACAAATCCACCCCCCTGCACAGGTCACCTTCAAGAAGTGAGGGGAGCCGAATGTCAACTCAAAAATATTTCTCTGGTCTTTTAGAGTTGTCAGCAGAATGGGAGTGGGGGGAAGCAATGCATACCTTAAATATTTTCATAGATAATTGCTAGGCGGCCAAAGCTTCTGGTGTGCAAGATTATTACTGGGGAGCATGATTGATGACTCTTGGCTATGGATGTGTCCCATTGGAGAATATACATCCTGGGGGTGAGGGGGAAGACCAGGGTGCTGTGTCTCAGAGTCAGCTGCACCCACGTAACACCAACATGGTCACTCCTAATAAATGATTTTTTTTTTAACTCTGAGAGATACGGCTAAATGGTTTGAATGAGGATGGATTGTTGGAGCCTTGACACCCGCATTGCATCACATGCCCCAATCGCCATCCGTCCCGGCGTGAGACGTCCTCTCACCCAGGTGCAGAGATAACATGACCTTGACTTAGAAGAAGAATGCTATTATGTCTAACCACATACACTCCAAGAAGTCCCCCCCCCCTTCCCATTTTCCCAGGCTCGAGAAGGTGGAAGCAAGGAAGCTGCTGGTGCTGATATGGCTTCCAAACTGACAATAAAAGGTTCTGTGGAACTCCACCCCACCGGATCACAGACTTGCCCCCCGATCCAACCTCCTTTGCAAATGGGCGGCGGAACGGAGAGGTTGAATCTCTTCGGCTTCTGTAACACGCGTGTCCATCCACGCTCACCCGCTTCCTTCCCACCCTCTCTTCTCGCTTGCAGGGCTTCCGGCCGGCTGTCATGACCTCTTCCTCGAGGGGCAGGAGCAGAAGAGCGGGGTCTTTGAGATCCAGCCCCCTGGAGCCCCGGCGTTCAAAGTCTTCTGTGATCTGGGTAAGTTCGGCTGCGATGCAGCGTCTGGCTTCAAATCTCTGTACAGCCCAAGAGCTGGCTGAGGGGGTTTGGAAAGAGAGGGCTGGTTCGCTTTCACTGTAACAAAAAAAAAAAAGTAAAAAGTCAGAAGGAATGGGAATAGGAATAGAAGATTGGAATGAAGAATAGGATAGAATAGAATTAGAGTAGAGTAGAATAAAATAGAATAGAGTAGGAAACAGAATAGAAAATAGAATAGAATATTGGAATATAGCATAGGATAGGATAGAATAGGAAATATTATAGAATATTGGAATGTAGAATAGAACAGAGTAGAATAGAATATTGGTATGAAGAATAGAACAGAACAGAACAGAACAGAACAGGAAATATAATAGAATATAATAGAATAGGAATTAGAATAGTGGAATAGAATAGAACAGAATATTGGTATGAAGAATAGAGTAGAGTAGAGTAGAGTAGAGTAGAGTAGAGTAGAATAGAATAGAATAGAATAGAATAGAATAGAATAGAATAGAATAGAATAGAATAGAATAGGAAAAAGAATAGTGGAATGGAATAGAATAGAATACAATAGAATAGAATAGGAAATAGAATAGAATAGAATAGAATATCGGGATGAAGAATAGAATGGAATATAGAATAGAATAGGAAATAGAATAGGATAGAATATTGGAATGTAGAATAGAATAGAACAGAACAGAATAGAACAGAATAGAACAGAATAGAATAGAATAGAATAGAATAGGAAATAGAATAGAATAGAATAGAATAGAATAGGAAATAAAATAGTGGAATAGAATAGAATAGAAAACAATAGGAAATAGAACAGTGATGGCGAACCTTTTTGTTGTGGTGTGCTGAAAGTGTATGCACGCCGGCACCCACAATGAAATGCACCCCCTCATGAATATGCACGCAACACCCCACCCTACCCTCTTACTTGCATTGCTCATGTGCACACCTCCCAGCTGAGTTTTGGCCCGTTTGAGGCTGTTTTCACCCTCCCGGAGGCTCAAGGAAAGCGTCTGCAGCCTTGGGAGGCTGAAAAATGGGCCTTCTGGAAATACCAGAAGTGCCCATTTTCAGCTTCCAGAGGGCCTCTGGAGCCTTGAGGGAAGCCTCTGGGAGGCTGAAACTGGGCCCGTTTCGTCAGCACTTCCGGTATTTCCGGAAGGCCCGTTTTTCGGCCTACAAAGGGTGCAGAGGCTTCCCTCAAGTCTCTGGGATGCTGAAAAAGGCCTCAAACGGGCCGAAAATCCACTGAGAGCCACCCACATGCTCAGAGCAGGTAAGTTTGGCTAGGGCTCAGGTGCCTGAACAAATGGCTCTACGTGGCACAAGTTCGCCATCATGGGAATAGAATATTGGAATGAAGGATAGAATAGAATAGAAAATAGAATATTGGAATGAACAATAGAATATGTGTGTGTGTGTGTAAGGACTAGAAGGAGTTGGACTAGAAGACCTCCAAGGTCCCTTCCAGCCCTAGGATCCTAGCTGCTAATAAGAACCCATTAGAAAGACTGCCACACACAACATCAAATCAGAGGATCGGTCGAGAGAACCTGTGTGTGTTTTGGGGAGGCAGCGGGGTGGGGCAATTGCACGGAGGTTGGGTGGTGATGGAGTGGGCAGAGTAAATTGCCCGGGGTCTTGCCCCATCCGCAGTGCCCTTAGTCCTGCTCTCTCCATTGGCAGAGGACGGCGGCTGGACTGTGATCCAGAGGCGCTTGGACGGCTCGGTGGATTTTGACCGACTCTGGGACGCTTATAAGGAGGGCTTTGGAAATCTGACAGGTGGGTTTGAAACTGCTTGTTGTGGCCTGCTGGTGGCTAGCGGAGCTGGCAGCAGAGTCGGACAGTAGTGAGGAGGTTGGGGAGGAACCTTGGCCAGTCCTGGAGGCTGAGGAAGGCTCGGACGAGGGCTCTGCGTCAGAGGCAGAGATGGGGCCAGGGCTGGCTGGCTGGCAGTCAGCAGCTGCCTTCAGAGTTGGAGAGCAGTGAGGAGGGGAAGTAGCTGGAACCGGTGCCCAGCCTGCCCATGCGCAGAGCGGCCAAACGAAAAGAACAATTAGGAACTCAGGTTCGACGTGGGAGTAAAGCCACAGGTGGACGGTGAATGGCTCCTCCCCTAGGGATTAAAAGAGGAGCAAAAGGGGAGGGGGGCTTTTGCAGGAAGCAATTCCTTCGTTCCATCATTGTGAAGATCTGTCTGTGCATCTCAGAGACTCTCTGCCGAGCCCTTCCTTGTCAGCACTGCCTTTGGCAATAGTTACTTGGCAGCTCTCCAGGCTAGATAAGGTCTGTGCTCTCAATTTACACCCTCGAAAGACTGTTGGCCAGGCTGTTGGCTGAAGGTGAATGCAAGAAATTCACCTTCGTTTTAATAAAAGGGGTTTTGCCGGGACAAAGAGTCTGCTTAGTGGCTTTTTCGGAAAGCCCGGGTCAGAACCCCGCTTTCTAACAGCATCAATTTCCAAAAATCTATCTATCAAGTTAAAACATTGATAAAATGATAGTTCTCAACTTACTACCATTTCGTTTAACTGAGTGCAAAGTTACAACGGCATTGAAAGAAGTGGCTTATGGCCGGTCCTCACACTTACAACCATCGCAGCATTCCCCATAATCACGGGATCAAAATTCCGGCGTTTGGCAACCAGCATTGTCTTTACAGTGATTGGGGGTCAACATTTGTGGAATGCAGTTTTGATTTCCAAGCTGCCACGCTGCTCCCCCCTCCCTTTCTGTTGGCAACTCCAAAAAGACCACAGAAATATTTGATGAGTTGACGTTGGATTTGCTTTAACGACCGGGCGGCTTAACTTATCCGCTGCTGGGATTTCCTTAACGGCAGGAAAGGTCGCGTAACGGAAACGAAACTTGACTTAGCCAATGTCTCCCTTAAGAGCAGGCATTGGGAGGGAGGGCGCTGTTGCGGTCGTCAAGTCGAGGACTTCCCTGCGTAGCGGTCCATCTTGGCGGCTCCCAAGGCAAGTTTTTTGTTTTTTCCATGGCTCTTTTTCCCCCGCTTTATTTTAGGAGATTTCTGGCTCGGTTTGGAGAAGATGCACCGGATGGTGAAGGAGGAACATTTTCAGCTGCTGGTTGAGCTGCAAGATTGGGAAGGCAACTCTCAGAAAGCGCACTTCCTCTTCCGGCTGGGCGGGGAGGAGACGGCTTACACCCTCAGCCTCCTGGGAGCCATCCGGGGGGAGCTGGAGAGCGCCATGGGGGACTTCCCCCAGCTGCCCTTCTCCACGCGGGATCGTGACCACGATCTGAAGGGTGACACCAACTGCGCCAAGCACCTCTCAGGTCAGGGGCAGCGGATGGAGCAAACACCCCGAAGGGCCTTTTTTTTTTTTTTTTTTCCCCAACCCTGTCCCCTTTAAGAGGAGTGGACTTCAACTCCCAGAATTCTGCTTTGTTGGGGGAATTCTGGGAGTTGAAGTCCGCGCCTCTTAAAGGGGACAGGGTTGAAAAACTCTGAGAATGGGGAGTGCAGTTGCACAGCCATTTTGACTGTGCGAGTCACTGAACAGCTTGCAGCGATTTTGCTTAACAATTGTGGCACCAGAGGTCATTAAAATTGGGTGTGATTCACACAACAACCACGTCGCTTACTGGCGGCAATTAGAAACCTAGAAAACTGCAGAAAGACCTCTGGTCCATTGAGTCTCCTCTGTTTTGTTTTATTTCTTAATTGTTAGTTGAGTGGAGTTGAGTTTAATCACTTGATTCCTGTTGAAATTGTGGCCATATTTCGAGAACTAAACAACATGCCTGCAAAAAAAAAAAACTCTTGAGAAAAATCTTCCCGAAGTTTCTGACCCAGTTTGGAATAGCCACGTGGCTCTCGACTTAGCAACAGTTCAAAATTAACAACGGCACCGAAAAAAAAACGACTTATGACCGTTGTTCACACTTACGACCCAACAGCATCCTCAGGGTCACCTGATTCAAAATTGACAACATCGGCGACTGTGTCATGTTAACGCAGTGTTCCCGGTGTGTGTGTGTGTGTGTGTGTTCACCTGATCCCTGTTTTTGACCTTTCGACGGGCAGTCACGTGGGAAGCCAGATTCCCTTAACAACTTTAGTTAGTGATTTCACAAATGAGATGATTCACTTAACAACATTGGCAAGAGAGGTCATAAAATGGGACAAACCTCAGCAAATGTCTCGCTTAACAGCAGAAATTTTGGCCTCCGTTGTAGTTGTAAACTACAGGACTGCCTGTAATCTTTCCCGCTAGCCCAGTGGTGGCTAACCTTTTTGAGCTTCTGTGCCAAAAATTGCTCGCGTGCCAGCGTCCAGAAAGCAATGCGCGTGCGCCCCACCATGCCCTCTGCGCATGCACACGAGATTCCCTCCGCCGCTGCCTCATTACCTGCACTGCACCTCCGAGCTGATTTTTGGCCTGTTTTGAGGCCTTTGTCGGCCTGCCAGAGGCTTTGAGGGAAGCCTCTGCATGCTTTGCAGGCCGAAAAATGGGCCCGTTTTGTCACTTCTGGCATTTCCGGAAATACAGGAAGTGATGAAATGGGCCTATTTTTCGGCCTGCAAAGCCCGCAGGGATGTCTCTTAAGCCTCTGACAGGTTGAAAAAGTCCCGAAAGTCAGCTGGGAGCCACGCGCATGAGCAGTGAGGTCAGTTTGCCTGGGGCTTGCGTGCCTACACAAATGGCTCTGCGTGCAACCTGTGGCACGCATGCCATAGATTCGCCATCACGGCTCTAGCCCGTCGACGGAGTTGCACCCCTATCGGGGTCTTGCGTGCCTGGCTGACCCCCGTTTTCTGCCCCTCTTCTCCTTGCAGGAGGCTGGTGGTTTAGCTACTGCGGCCACGTCAACCTGAACGGCAAATACTTCCAGTCCATCCCACGGCAGCGGCACGAGAGAAAGCAAGGCATCTTCTGGAAGACCTGGAGAGGGCGCTACTACCCCCTGCGATCCGCTACCATGAAGATCCGCCCTGCAGAGCCGGAACGGGCGTCCTAAGCCCCTCCTCTGCCCCACTCCCCCCAAGAGACTGGTTACGGCCCTTCTTCCTGCCCCGTTCCCGCGAGGCACAGCTGGTCTCTGTCTCCGGAGCCCTGGCAACTGGGGGAAGACGGGGTCGCTGCTGGGTTGCGGGGCCAGAGGAATTTGGGGAGCAACCCCTTTCAGCCTCCTGCTCTTTTGGGGAACGTCTTTTGGGCGGCTGTTTCTGCTGATTTCGTGCCCCTCCAAAATGCAAAACAGCTGGGCCTTCGTCTCTCCTCCGCCTTCCCCAAAATATACGCGCAAAGGCATTGAGACAGCTATGGGGTTGTGGGAGGCTAGCGAGGTGGGGGGTGGGGAAGACCACTCCCCACTGCGAATGTGACCTCGATGTAGGAGGGCACACAATGCGGGGGTCTCTTTCACAGACCCTCCAAACTGCCCTCTTTGAACCTAATGCGCCCCCCCATCTCCTCTTCCGGATCTGCTTTAGGTCATATTGACTTAAAATGCTCCTGGGTTTCTCTTGTGCAGGACAATTGTCCGGAGGGGGTTGGGGGGGTCAGTGGTTACATCTTACGTGTGTTTTTCGTCCCCTCTTTTCCAATGCGTGTTTTTTTTAAAAAAAAAAAACAAACCAAAAACCTGGACCATCGCCGAGTGAATATTGTCGTTGTAAACGTGACGAAACTGTGCTTCTTCGGATGCTCGCCGTTAAAAGAGACGGGCGATTTTTTTATTTTTTGTTTGTTTGTTTCTTCCTCTTTGCTTTTTTGTTTTTAAATCTTTTTATACTTAGGTGTGTGAGACTTTGTGGTCAGTGATATGTCTTTTGGGCTTTGATGTATAATAATTAAAAACGACGAGATATTTTTTTCTTTTTCCATTCGGATTTTTTGGGGCGGTAATACGGGAAGATTTTTTTAAAAAACTGTTGAAGCTTTTTTGGACAGTCCTTGTTCAAACGGGCCACCTGGCCGGATGTTTGGAGATGATACACACCATGGAAAAAGATACTTTAAGTCAGTGGACGACCAGTGGACCACTGGTGGTCTGCGAGAAAATTTTATTTTATTTTATTTGGTTTTATTTGGTTTGTCAATTGCTTACAAGATAATAGGTATAAGTAAAAACATAGTTATGAATACATGGATACATATAAGAAAAATAAAAATAAAAGAAACAATAGGACAGGGACGGTAGGCACGTTGGTGCGCTTATGCACGCCCCCCCACAGACCTCTTAGGAAAGGGGTGAGGTCAATAGTAGACAGTCTAAGGTTAAAGTTTTTGGGGTTTGGGAAAGAAACCACAGAGTCAGGTAGAGTATTCCAGACATTGACCGCTCTGTGGCTGAAGTCGTATTTCCTGCAATCAAGTTTGGTGCGATTAACCTTGAGTTGGTATCTGTTGTGTGCTCTTGTGTTGTTATGGTTGAAGCTGAAGTATTCATTGACAGGTAGGACATCTTGGTGGTCCACAGAGAAACGTTGCCACCAAAGCAATGAATCCAGGCTACGCGGGAACACAACGCTGCGCTGCCAGTGGTGGCATTCGACTGGTTCTGCCTGGTTCTGGAGAGCCAGTAGGAGCGATGAACAGTGGAGACCATTCTCTCCACTGCTGTGCTGGTTCTGCTGTTGCGCCTACCCGCCCGCCCGGGCTCCCGTACTCACCTTGATCTGCTTTGCGCGGCGCAGTATAGCGCCACGCAGCAGCTGCTCAAGTGGCCGGAATCATGCAGGCTTGCAGGAGGTGAGTCAGAACGCTTCTGTGCTTGTGCAAATGCCTCTGCACCTGTGCAAAGTGTGCATTTACCGCATGCATACAAAGTGTGTGCATGCATGCAAAGTGTGCCCACCAAGCCACGCCCACTGAACTGGTGGCAACAATATTTGAATCCCACCACTGTGCAGCCCATATGACCTGTGGAAACACAAGGCTTGCGTCGTTTGCATTGCGAACAACATGAGGTAGTGAGGGGAGGTGGGAAAGGTGGGGGGGGGGACTTGCCCCCCGCGCCTGGCCTGACCACCGGGCTGCTTCTTTCCGCTTCTTTCTTCTTCTGCTTTTGGTAGCACGCAAGGAAAGCAGCCAAAGTCTTTCTTTCTCTCCCCCAAACTCCGCCAGAAATGAGTCTTTGGGACCCTGCAAGGCCTCCTGCGCCAAGAGGTTGCGCCTGCAAAGGCTCCTTTCTGGAGGAGTTTGGGGGAGAGAAAGAAAGACTTCTGCAGCTTCTGCTGCTTTCATTGCATGAAGCCAAAAGTCTCTCTCTCTCTCTCTCTCTCTCTCTCCCGGAGAACGGAGCTGGAGACGGTGTCCTGCGATCCCAAATAAAAAACGATCGATCTGTAGGAAAACAGGATTAGGGATTTTCCTGCAGGCTTTTTGGGGGGGATTTCCCCAGGGTCTCTGGTGTGTGGGATTTAAAATGATGAGTTTGATGGTTCTTGAAGTCCAAAAGGTTGGCGACCCCTGCTCTAAGTCTCTGAAATTCAGAATTTGAGCACTGAGAGGCCGGAAGGACATCTAGTCTGCTCACTTTCTAGAACAAAAGGACATGAGCCTCAGAAAGAAATTGTCTAGAGTGCAGTAGTCCTCAACTTATAGCAGTTCATTTAGTGACCGTCCGAAGTTACAGCGACGCTGAAGAAAGTTGACGTTCACGCGTATGATTGTTGCCGCATCTCCGTGGTCACGCGATCGAAATTCAGACGCTTGGCAACCGACTCGTATCTATGATGGTTGTAGCATCCCGCAGTCACGCAATCCCCTTTTGCGACCTTACATGCCAAGTTCACGGACAAGCCGGATTCGCTTAACAAGTGGCAGTGATTCCCGTAACAACCGGGTTGTAAAATGGGGCAAAATCCATTGAACAAATGTTTCACTTTGCAACAGAAAGGTGAGGATTACCTGTGGCGTTTCCGCGACTTTTAAGATCTGTGAGCTCCCAGATGTCAAGGGTTCTGGCAGTTACTCCAATTAAATCATGAGCCCTGAGACACACTCCCCAAACTAAAGAGGATTTATTTGAAGTTAGCATTCTACAGTCCGGCACTAACCTGGGTGTAGCCAACTCTGAGATATGTAATTCACTGTCACCCTCCTTTCCCCCCCGCCTCTCTGGGTGTATCATCCAATGAAACACGTCCATAGCCAAGAGTCATTAATCATGATCTCCAATTAGATTTTTGCGCGGCAGAATCTTCAGCCATCTAATCGGTCTTTGAAGAAAATATGAATGGAACGTACTTTCGATTCCACACTGCCGCCTGCTCTTTGTAAACTCCCCCCCCCTTCTTTCTGTTGTCAACTATCAAATGTCCATACAAAATGTTTCATGAGTTGACACCAGAATTCCCCAGCAAGCATTGCAAGCCTAAGGGATTCTGGGAGTTGAAGTCCACCCATCTTAAAGTTGCTATGTATGACTGAGAAGCCCTGCTCTAGTTGGGTGTATCTTGCCCCTCCGTAGGCCCAGAAAGGGGAACAGGGTGGACACTGTGTGTGTGGGGCGCTCCCCGAGAACCCCACCCTGGATAATGGCAGTGGTTCCCGTAAAATGACGCAAAGATGTATTCTGCATTTCTCCCGCTGAATTTCCTTTTTTTTCTATCGTTTTTTTTTTTTAATTAATTTATGACATACAAAGAGAATACAAAAGCAAAAATTAGGGAAGGAAGAAGGGAAGTGGATAATGGGGAAAAGCAAGGGAAAAAGAAACAAAAAGAGAGGCATTGACTTCTAACTCCTTTCGTGCAGTAAAATAAAGCATTAACGTCCACCCTCAGCCTTTTACTTTTTCCTAAGAGAAACTAGCCATTTCTATAACAAGAAATCTATTTAATCGGTAAAACCCAAAATCAAAAGTCTCGTGTTTTTTTTTTCCCACCTCAAGCACAAAGTCCAGAAATGGTTTCCAAATAAAAATAAATATATTTGTGGTTTTTTTTTTTAAATCAAAACAGTCAATTTAGCCATCTCTGCTAAGTCCCATCAGTTTTTGTAGCCATTCAAAACCATCCCATTCATTGGTGGGATTGAGGTTGCCTTCCATTTCTGTGCGCAGAGTCGTCTTGCTACCGTCAACATCAGAATTCCAAATTCCGCCCCCCCCACACACACAAGTTTTGTTCCATTATGTGATAACTCCGGGTGGGATACAAAACAAACACAGTCACACAAAACAAGTGAAGCCCCTTTTATTCCTTTAGTTTGCTTCCAAGCTCCAAATATATTTGACGGAAGACAAAAAAAAAACTCCCATGCAGTTACACAAAGAAGGAAAAAAAGGAACACAAACTAGGCAAGATAAGGGCTGGAGGATGTCCACATATAACACACACTGGGAAGGACCGCCAAACTCAAGAGAGGAACTATAAACTAAAGATATTTACATGATTTGTTTCCAGCGTTTGCCAGTACGCAGGCCCGTCCTCTTATTCAGTTGTCACAGCTGCAGACCATGAAGGGGATCAGGGCCCTTACCTCCCCCGCAGACCACCCCATTCCCGTTTCTCCCTTATCCGCTCCTCCCTTCCTGCCCTAGGATGGAGAGGGGATGGGCCTGGGTCCTCCTCTGACTTTCAGCCTCCTCCACAACCTCTGGAGCCACACTTCCACTCCCTGTCCTGCCCCTCAGAGTCAGTCTCCACCAGGGGCATGACACGTTAAACCCAAAAGAAAAGATTTGGTTTTCTTTCTCGATTCACTTTTAAGAATTTTCTCTATTGATAGGAATCTTATTCCAATCTATGTCCACCATAGATGATAGAAAAATCTCTTCTTTACGTTTAGTTTACTTTATTGTCGTTGCACCCCGCACAATAAAATTAAGTACCATCTTCAGGGTATATTATGACTATAAAAATAAACACAAACACACACCCTTCACATTCTACACATTGAAATGAAAACCCCTCGTATTGCATGAATATTGCGCTACGCAGTAGAATTCAATAGAGTTGCTGCCCTGGGATAGAAGCTGTTTTTCAGCCTATTTACATTTCCAATATTCATTTGAGGTACCTTTACACTTTCTTGACAATTTATCTGGAGTTAAATTCCAAAGATACCTTTCCTACTGAATTGCTCAATGTAAGGAAGGTTGCTTTGTCCAAGTAACAGCGAGGACTCCTGGGAAGCACGGGTAAATGGACTTCAGGTGGTCCTCGACTTGCAACATTTCATTTAGTGACCATCCGAAGCCACCACAGCCCTGGAAAATGTGGCTTATGACCGCTTTTCACACTTAACGACCATTGCATAATCCCTGGGGTCATGTGATCGAAATTCAAGACACTTGGCCACTGATTCACATTTATGACGGTCGAAGCGTCCCGGAGGAGGGGTCACTTGATCTCCTTTTCCGACTTTCTGACGAGCCAAGTCAACGGGGAAGGCCAGGTTCACTTAACGGTTGTGTCACCAATTTAAACCACGGCTGTGATTTGCTTAAGAACGGCGGCAAATACGGTCATAAAAAACGGGGCAAAATCCAGTTGTCTCACTTGGCAACAGAAATGCTGGGCTTGACTGGGGCGTGCAGGTCAGAATAACAATAACAGAATAATAAAAAGAGTTGGAAGGGACCTTGGAAGTCATCTAGTCCAACCCCCCGCTCAGGCAGGAGAACCCCTCCCAGACCAATTCACACAAACAGCTGTCCCATCGCTTCTTAAAAGCCTCCAGGGACAGAGCCGTCGAGATCCACCTTACTTCAATCAATCGGAATAGAGCGGGGAGAGACCTTGGAGGTCATCTAGTCTAACCCCGCCCCACCCAAGCAGGAGACCCTCTACCATTTCGGATAGGTGGCTGTCCAGTCTCTTCCTAAAAGCCTCCAGTGATGGAGCAGTGGAAGTCTACCTGTAGTTCCTTTGAGTCCTGAAGCCCCAGGACCAATTGTAGAGTTTGGGTTGAGGTGCTGCGTCCGAATAAGGAAGCCTCAGATATAATTTTACCCCAAGTAATCGTGTCCCAAAGGTGCTTTTTTCAGGAGGCAACTGGACTTTCTTCCTTGTTTGTTTTTTGTTTTGAAGACGTTTCGCTTCTCCTCCAAGAAGCTTCCTCAGCTCTGACGGGATGGTGGGGAACGGAAGGATTTATACTCCTTCCAGACAGCTGGTCATTTGCATCCTTTTTTTTTTTGTTTTGCATCCTTTTTTTGACTTCAACTGCTTTCTAAAAAGATGCAAATGACCAGCTGTCTGCAAGGAGTATCAGTCCTTCCATTCTCCACCATCCTGTCAGAGCGGAAGAAGCTTTTTGGAGGAGAAGCAACATGTCTTCAAAACAAAAAACAAACAAGGAAGAAAGTCCAGTTGCCTCCTGAAAAAAGCACCACCTTTGGGGATTAGAAGGATTTATATTCCTTGCAGATGACTGATCATTTGCGTTCTTTTCAGAGAGACATTGAGGCCACTTGGAGATTTAGCTATGTCCTCGGGGTTGCCTGAAAGGACTGTCTTGTAGACCAGGGGTGGATGATGTCCTCCGCCGTTCCAAGAAGGCTCCACGCCCATCTGCACCACTCGGGTGACCCTGAGGACACAGACAAACCTCCAAGTGGCCTCAACGACGCTCTAAAAGGATGCAAATGATCAGCTGTCTGCAAAGGAATCTATAAATCCATTCCCCCCCAACCTGTCAGTACTGACCTGAAGAAGCTTCTTGGATGAGAAGTGAAACATCTTCAAAGAAAAAACCAGAAAGTCTAGTTGCCTCTTTAAAAACAACAACACAGCTTTGGGACAAGCCACGACCTGGATGACTGAGAACCTCTACAAAGACCAAAGCAACTGACCTTATTCCGCTGAAACCTCCTGACTGACTCATCGCTGGAATAAAAAGAAATGGATGAATCTATTTAAGTTCAGCTCTTAACTGGGGAGGATTACGAGCTACATTACAGGATTAGCCTGGAGGCGGCTGAAATCCCATTGAAGTCAACCTGCCAATTACATTACTAAGCCGTTAACTGTACCAACCATGTCTTAAATGGCTAGCTTTGCAGACTACGTGGAGCCCAAAAGGTGCTTTGCTCGTTAATATCTTCGTATTTTCCACGCAGCCCAGTCCTGCCATCTTGACTTTTCTTAAAAAGTGGACTTTTATCGCGCAGGATATAGGCATCGCATCACCGCCGTCTTCCAACATCGTGTCCAGTTTACCGTTTAAAGCGTTAAAAAAAAACAAAAAACCCTGGAAGTATATAAAAACCATCTTTTTAAAAAAAAAAGTTTTATTGATTTTAACAACAAACAAAAACACATAAAACATAAAAACATCCTCCTCCTTCATAGATTTACAAACAGTGTATCGGTTGGTTTACCACTTTTTTTTGTGCATCCATTTCCTAGTCGCCATTATAGTTATATTACATAATAACTCATATTATCAATCAACAATTGTATAACCTAGTATCATTACTGATCAATCATTTGACTATAATTTTGTTAATTCATACTTTAACAAGATAACTATAATTTACTTAATTTATTTTACAACAAATCATAAGATCATACCAAATCTATCTTAATAAAATTTTATAAAAATAGTATCAAAGAAAAAAGAAAAAGAAAGTATATATTCATTATATCCTAAGTTTCTAAATATTCTATTATTATGTTTTATTATCTAACCATTGATAAAAAAGATCCCAAACTTCATAAAATTGTTTATTTTCCTGTTCTCTAATTTCAAATATCAATCTACTCATTTCAGCACAATCCAATATTTTCTTAATAGTTTCTTCCTCGGATGGAATTTTCTCACTCTTCCAATTTTTAGCAAATACAATCCTAGCCGCTGTTAATACATTTACAATCAAATACTTCAAATTTTTATTATACGTATCAGGTAAAATTCCCAATAAAAAAATCTCTGGTTTCAAATCTATATGTTTCTTTGTCATTTTTTCCAACCATATGCGAATTTTAGTCCAATATTTTCTAGCGTCCTCACAAGTCCACCACATATGGTAATATGAGCCAGGTATCTGATGACATTTCCAGCACTTTTCAGATTTATTCTTGAACATTCTTGATATTCTTGTCGGGGGAAATGCCACCTGTAAAACATCTTATACAGATTTTCTTTATATGCTGTTGACATTGTCATTTTATAATTTTGAGACCACAATTTTTGCCATTTCTCTAAATCAATCCCATATCCAAAATTCTTCCCCCAAGCAATCATCGTTTCTTTAACTTGTTCCATAAAAACCATCTTAAGAGCCTCAGGTGAAAAAATATATCTTTACAGGCCTTTTTTAAAAATTAACAAGCGAAATCTGGGACTGTCATGGAAAAACGCAGTTAATTATTGTTAAGCCTCCGATGATGAGACTTTAGACTGAAATGAAATCCGAGGGGACTCAGGTGGAAATAATCTTGCAAACTGTTTGGAGTTGAGCCATGGAAACACCGTGGACACTCTGTCATGCCTTGGTAAGGCCACACCTGGAATTCTGCGTCCAGTTGTGGTCACCGCATTACAAAAAAAGATCTTGAGACTCTAGAAAGAGTGCAGAGAAGAGCAACCAAGAGGCGAAGGGACTGGAGGCTGAAACATACGAAGAACGGTTGCAGGAACTGGGGATGTCAAGTTTAATGAAAAGAAGGACCAGGGGAGACACCAGAGCAGCCTTCCAATATCTCAGGGGCTGCCCCAAAGAAGAGGCAGTCAAGCTATTCTCCAAAGTACCTGAAGGCAGGACAAGAAGCAACGGGTGGAAACTAATCAAGGAGAGAAGCAACCTAGAACTGAGAGGAATTTCCTGACAGAATCAGTGGAACAACTTGCCACCAGAAGTTGTGAATGCTCCAACACTGGAAGTTTTTAAAAAAGAGATTGGATAACCATTTGTCTGAAGTGCTGCAGGGCTTCCTGTCTGAGCAGGGGGGTTGGACTAGAAGACCTCCAAGGACCCTTCCAACTCTGTTACTCTGTTATTCCACCTTTCTTTATTCTGTTCTGTTCCATCCCGTCCTATTCTATTTTCTATTTTCTATTTTGTTTTGTTTTGTGTTTTGTTTTGTATTTTGTTTTGTGTTTGTTTTGTTCTGTTCTGTTGTTCTGTTCTATTCTATTCCAATATCCCTTCCCATCCTATTGTAGACCCAGCTTGGAGACTGGAAAGGGACTATGGGACAATCCTTGGACTCATGGCTCCCTCTGGTGGACCTGTCAGAACCTGAGATTTCCGTCAAGGAAACGACGCCCAGAGGTCTAATGAAAAGGAGTGACAGGGGTGACGGGATAGCAGTCTTCCATCACTTGAGGGGCTCCTACGAAGACAAGGGGTGGTGGTGGTGGTTCAAGCTCTTTTCCAAAGCACCCAAAGGCAAGATGAGAAACAAAGAAATAAAAATAAACATTTCTCTCCCCCCGCCCGCTTCGTCCTTACCGCTTTCTATCGAGGGACGATCGAGAGCATCCTGTCATGTTGCCGTCTGGCTTGGAAGCATTCCTGCTCCAGGCAGGAAGGCCGTGCAGGTGAGTGGTGAGGGTCACGGGACGTTCACTCCCGGCCCTGCTCCGGGACGGGGCACGTGCTTCAGCAGGGGCCGTGGGATTGTCTGGGACGCTGCACGTCCCCCTCACATGACCTCCTTTCCTTGCTCCGTTCTGGGAGGGGGCTTTGTGGCGGCCGAAGCAAGACCTCCAGATTCAGCCCACAGTTGTGTTCCGTATAGCATCGACCTTTGGGAATTCTCAAGTTTCCTCTCCGTTACGTGCTCAAAATGGACATGATTAATATACATATGTACATATGTTTAGAATAGAATAGAAGAAGAAGAATAGAATAGGGAAAGAACAGAATACAGAATAGAATAGAATTAGAATAGAGTAGAGTACAGTAGAATAGAATTAGAATAGAATAGAATAGAATAGAATAGAATAGAATAGAATTAGAATTAGAATAGAGTAGAATAGAAGTAGAATAGAATAGAAAAGAATAGAATAGAATAGAACAGAATTAGAATAGAGTAGAATAGGATAGAATAGAATAAAATTAAAATAGAGTAGAGTAGAATAGAATAGAATTAGAGTAGAGTAGAGTACAAAGAATAGAATAGAATAGAATTAGAGTAGAGTAGAGTAGAATAGAATAGAATAGAATAGGAGTAGAGTAGAGTAGAGTAGAGTAGAGTAGAGTAGAGTACAAAGAATAGAATAGAATAGATTAGAATAGAATAGAATTAGAGTAGAGTAGAGTAGAGTAGAGTAGAGTAGAATAGAATAGAATTAGAGTAGAGTACAAAGAATAGAATAGAATAGAATAGAATAGATTAGAATAGAATAGAATAGATTAGAATAGAATAGAATTAGTAGAGTAGAGTAGAGTAGAGTGGAGTGGAGTGGAGTGGAGTGGAATGGAATGGAATGGAGTGGAGTGGAGTAGAGTAGAATAGAGTAGAGTAGAGTAGAATCGAATCGAATCGAATAGAATAGAAGCTAGAAGGGACCTTGGAAGTCTTCTAGTCCAACCCCCTGCTCAAGCAGAACCTATGCCCATGATGGCAAACCTATGGCATGCAGAACCATTTGTGCCGGCACGCGAGCCGCAGGCAAACTTACCTAAGTGCACATGCGGACACCTCACAACTGATTTTTCTGTTGATTTGAGGCCTTTTTCTGCCTCCCAGAGGCTTGAAAGAACCCTCTGCAAGGCTTTTCAAGGCCGAATAATAGGCCCGTTTCATCACTTCCTGTAATACCAGAAGTGACAAAACAGGCCTATTATTCGTCCTGAAAAGCCTCACAAAGGCTTTTTTCAAGCCTCTGGGAGGCAGAAAAAGGCCTCAAACCAGCCGAAAAAAACAGCTGTGAGGTGCAGTGCAGGTAAGGGGGTGGCGTGGGGGGAGGATTGCACGTGCAATCTGTTCTGTTCTGTTTTATTCTCTATTCTATTCTATTCCATTCTAAATTATATTCTATTCTATACTAAATTCTATTCTATTCTAATTCCTATTCCTCTTCTCTTCTATTTTATTCTATTCTAAATTCTGTTCTATTCTATTCCTTTCTATTCTATTCCTTTCCATTCCACTCTATTTCTATTCTATTCTACCGGTATATTCTATATTCTATTCTATTTCCTATTCTTATTCTTATTCCTATTCCTATTCTTATTCCTATTCTATTCTATTCTATTCTATTCTATTCTATTCTATTCTATTCTATTCTTAACACTTTGCACCAATCATCTGTAACTCTTCCAGGTGTCTGAATCTGGGATGCACGCAAGGAAGCCGTTCCAGCTTGAATTTAGTTAATGCCGAGATCCGGATGGGATGGCCGCCCACCCCCACTGCTGCTGTTTCACAACGCCTGGAAGACCCGGCTCCCCCCCCCGCCCCCCACAAGAGACCTTTGAGAAGGGGGTGTGAAGCCCCCTCCTCAGTTGGGTGGGTCTGTCCCTTTTTTGTCCCACCGGATTCTTGTCAACCTCACCATTTATTCTTCTACCGTTCCCCTTGCTTTTGTTTTGGATGGTTTTACTTGGGAGCTGCCCAGCATGGCTGTCCACGATGTCCCTCAGATCGTCACCTCCTGTTTCTATTGTAAATGTTGCCCTTGCAGTAAACAGATAGTCCTCGCCTTAGAACCGTTTGTTTGTAACTATTCAAAGTTACACCGTCACAGAAAAAAGTGACTTCCAGCTGTTTTTCACACTTATGATTGTTGCAGCCCTCCCCTGGTCATGTGGATATGTCTCTTGTCTATCTCCATCCATCCATCATCTATTTTCTATGTAACTATGTATCTATCTACCTAATGTATTATCTCTTTCTCCTCTCTATCATTCTCTAACTCCATCATCATCTCTCTCCCTAATCTATCTATCTATCTATCTATCTATCTATCTATCTATCTATCTATCTATCTATCTATGTCTCTCTCTTTGTCTCTCTGTCTGTCTGTCTGTCTGTCTATCTATCTATCTATCTATCTATCTATCTATCTATCTATCTATCT
>NW_020769534.1:339746-350517 GCF_900518735.1 Pseudonaja textilis | reverse complement strand
GGGGGGGGGGGGACAGCCTTTGGGACAGCCTTGGATGATGGAGAACCTCCATAGATAACTGCAAGAAAACCACCAATCTCGGAGAGCACCAAGGACCCTGCGATAAATAAATAAATTTCCGTCAGATTGGTTTGTGCATGCGCATATTGGAATACGGTTGTTTCTTACATTGGACATTCTGTTGCACCTGAGCTGTAAAACGGGCGACTGTAATCTTGCCATAAAGGATGAAAGAGTCTGCAAACTGGGAGCAGTTTGAGATTGCCCCTGCCGAGTTGATGTGACTGCACTGGATTGTGATTTGTCGGGTTTACACACTGCGGAATTGCTGTGATTTTTGAGTACAACGAACCAGGCTATCGTGTCTCGTTGTTAGAATCTAGGTTTAGTGCAGGGGTGTCAATCTCTATTTCATTGAGGGCTGTATCAGGGTTGTGTTTGGCATGATTGAGGGTGTGGCTATGGTGAGTGTGGCCACACTGACTACACTCGTGTCGGGGGCACCTGTGCTGGTCAACCCTGGGATCCTCACTCTCATTACCATCTTCCATTCTTCCTTCCTTCCTTCCCCCTCTTTCCTGCTTTTTCCTTCCTCTCTCTCCCATCTTCCCTTTTTCTTTTCCTGTACCTTCTTGCATGCTCAAATACAAAAGGGGAAACGTTTCTCATTTTGTTTTTAGTTTGTTTTGCTAGCCCTCAGCCAGCCAAAATGGGAGCCCAGGGGGCTGCGTGCGCCCCCTGTTCTGCAGCCATCTGCCAGAAAAAATGGAGGGGGGGGGCTCCGTTTTCTCTGGCAGAGGCACCGCGGGCTGGTCCTTTGCTGTTTCCAGGTTGGCCCTTTGGGCCAGATCCGTCCCGCAGGCCTTGAGTTTGACAACTCTGGTTTAGTGTCACGTTGCTAGGCCAAGCATGTCATGTGTCTGTTCCCGGCTAGGCTTCCAGAGTTAACGTTGGACCTGGTTTTGGGTAGGGTTCTGACTCGGTCTTCTCCCTTTCCCTGTTTGCAGTGAAGGCGAATGGCCCAGCCAGACGGAGAAAAGGAAAGAAAGAAACGCCAAGAGGGGCGGAGGGAGCCGCTTTGAGCCGTACCCCAGCCCTTCTTCGAAAAGGTACCGAGCCTTCATCACCAACATCCCCTTCGACGTCAAGTGGCAGTACCTGAAGGACCTGGTCAAAGAGAAAGGTACACGGCTTGGGCCCGACTTCCCGGACCTCTGCCCTCTTTCCTCGTGACCTCTTTTTTTTTTTCCTCCCCCCTTTTATCCAGCAGACGCGGAATGGGTCGGAAGTGGCTTGGGTAGGAGCCGTAGCCAAGTATGTTGAGCCCCCGAAGGTTTTCTGAGGGCAGGCAGGCGCTTCTGGCGTTGCATGCTGGCTAGCGGCTGTGCCCCGGCAGGAGACATCTTTGGTGTGCAGGTGTTTGGCACAAAAGCGCCTTTGGGCTCTTGGGAGGAGAGCAGAGGCTGATCGTCAAGAGGCTTTAGATTGAGGGGATTTTGGTTCTCTTTTTTCTTTTTTAAATCAGAAGCCCTCTTGAAAGCCTTCCTGGATCGACGATCCAATTTCCATGGAGGGGGAGAGAGAGCAGCAGTCTTCCTCGTTGACGAAATCTTGCTTGTTGGTTGAATATCTAAGCTTGTTTTAAGAGTGAGCTCAAGAAAAGATGGGTTCAATGCAGCCCCAGGCCTGGTAAATTTGCAAAAGGAACGAACGCCCTGCGGTTCCTTATTTGTCTTCGGTCAAAGCTCCTGCTGAGCCTGCTTCAGAAATCCAAAGCAGGCAGGCAGCCAGGCAGGCATTGGGCCAGCCCGTCGTGTTGTAAACTGGTAATTTACCTCGTGGTAATCTTGCGGGCAGGGTGGGGGCAACGCCAAATCGAAATCAGGCACGACTGGAGCCGCTGCTGTCCTGAATTTCATTTTGTAGCGGGAAAAGAAGGCCGGTTGCAATCTTGGCGGAGCCTCTCTTAAAACACTTAAAACCTGGACAACAAGGGCCTTTGGATTATTGTGCTTAGGGCCCAAGGTGTACCTGTGGCTTAAAGTGGAGGAAAGATGTCGGACAGGAACGGTGAGCCCAAGGCAAGCAAAGGCATTGCCTGGCCCCTCCTAGGGGGGTGTGGGCCATTCACAATTAAGCATATAACACCCCCCCAGGAGGGGAGGACGTTGATAGCACCAGAAAGCGCAGCGTCCTCACTCCTGAGAAATCGGACTTCCACTTCTCTCCTCCTAGCTGTAGCTTGATTCACATGAATTGATGAATGGAAGGTTGCTTTGGGGCATGCCAGTTCTCTTTTAACGCTGCGTGAGAAATCTTGGTGAAAAAAGGAGTGCCTTCTTCGCGCATAGAAGCGTCACCCCTTCCAGTACGATGTCAACCTTGGCCAGCCTTGTTTTCTGGCCTTTTTTTTTTTTTATTTTCTCCCCCTTCTTCCAGTTCACAACCCCATCCCCACTGGATGCCAACTTTCCAAACGGGAGGGTTGTTTCTCCTCTGTTCTCCTACTCCAGAGGTTTTCCCCTGCGGGATAGTCCCCAGGAGGAAAAGGGGAGAAAGGGCTTCCTTCTCTCTGCCCGAGAGCTTGGCGGTTCCGACGTTCTCGGAGTTTGTGACGACAGCTCAGGTTGACGTAACCGGCACCTCTACGGAGCTGTTTTCGTTCCAGCCTTCTTTGGAAACAAACTTGAAATCTCAATTGTCCTTTGATGGCAGTCCCAGTAGTTCCAGGAATCCCACATGGCGGTTCTAAACCTGGCTAGCCCTGGCTGGGCGTTGTCTCCAAGCAACCCAGGGCCTTGGATTTCAGGTATGGCGCAGCAGTTCAATGCTGAAGGGTTACCGACTGCTCTTCCACCCCTCAAGGATTGTGGGAGCATTCAAGCCCCCGCAGTAATAATCCTACTGCGGAGGTGCCTGTAAGTATGCGGCTGAGGAGACTTCAGTGTTGTGGTCTGTTCAGATCTCGCACGGGTGTGTGTATTGGATGCCTGCCTTGAAATGTTCAATTGTGGCCTCTCCCCTCGGTGAAAGGCGAAATTCTAGGCTGATCATCGGTTGGTGAAAACTTCCAAGTTACAGGTGTGCAGCATATTTGTTTTATTTATTTATTTTTTCCCCACCCCCTTTTCAAACTTTACACCGGTGTCCCTCGATATTTTCCCAGCCCGCCAAATTAAGGTGATATTCATTGCTGAAATGTTTGGACACAATGGGCGACGGTCGTTTCGTGGGAAAAAAAAATAACCCAACAACATTCACCAGATGGCAGAACCAGAATAATCTGTTTGAAGAACCCACACCGTTCAGATTATTTCCTCACAAAAATTTAAAAAGCCTTTCTTAGGGCAGGGTGCAATTTGTTGCTTTTAAAGGTTTTTATTATGCTCCAGTCTGGATAGATACTTCAGCCAAGGGTATTTTAGTTATGGCATCTAACTGCCCATCTTCTAACCAACTCTGGGCAACTCCCAGTCAGAGTGATAGCCAGTGTCTCAGAGCCCCCCAAAACTTCTAGATCAGGGTTGTCTTTGACCTCGGGGGGAAGGCAGGGGTGACATGGACAGGGTGGGCGTGGCCAGCTCAACGTCCCCCCATCAAGGCTCCGTTTTCAGCCACAATGGCCTCCTGCAGCCCTCTGCCAGCAAAACCCAAGCTCGGAGACGCCACACACGGCCCACCTGGGGTCCGTTTTCACTGGCAAGAGAGTTTCCAGGAGGCTATTGCGGCCCCAAACGGAGCCCGGGAGGACCACGCGTGGCTCTCCTGAGCTCTCTCTTTGCTGGCAGAGGCACCACGGGCTGGTCCTTCGCTGTTTCCCAGTGTGGGCCCCTGGGCCAGATCTAAGTACCCCCTAGGCCAGATTCGGGCCCCGAGCCTTGAGTTGGACACCCCTGTTCTAGAAGGTGTATATCGTATTCTTACACATCTTCTCGCTTCTCCTACTTTGAACTCCTTTGTGGTTTGTAGTCATCGTGCCTGCATTTTCAGATTGCAGCATCCCTGTGGTCACAAGGATTGCAGCTCGCCACTTATCCCCTGCTGGCTTCTTCGAAAAGGAGGGTCAACGGAGAAGCCGGTTGGTGATCCCAAACGGGGACCCCCCCACGAGGTCACCCCCTAAGAGCTGGAGGAGATTGGCTTAAGCGATGGAACGTCTGCCACGGTTGCAAGACGTTGCTTTAGGAACACACGCACACTTGTGAGGTGCCAGTTACTGTCACTACACGAAGGGCTACCTGTAAATGCGTTGTGACTTATGACCACAACAGAGCCCAACATTTCTGACTGCTAAGCGAGGCACTTAAGTGAGTTTTGCCCCGTTTCACAATCTTCCTTGCCAAAACCGGTAAGTGAATCCCCGCATTGGTTAAGTTAGTAACAAGGGCTTTTTTTTTTTCCCCCCAAAGAGGCAACTTGGGCTTCCTTCCTTCCTTGTTTTTTCTTTGAAGACTTTTCGCTTCTCATCCAAGAAGCTTCTTCAGTAATGTGGTTGTTAAGTGAGTCTGGCTTCCCCCTTGACTTCGCTTAGCAGACTGTCACAAAAGGAGATCACTTGACCCCAGGACACTGCAAGTGTAGTAGCACTTACACACCACTTCACGGCGCTTTACAGCCCTCTCTCTAAGGGTTTTTTACGGAGTCATAAACATGAGTCAATTGCCAAGCACCTGAATTTTGACCGCCTGACCACAGGATGCTGCAACGTTGAAGTGCGAAAAAGGATCCTACGTCACTTTTTTCCCCCGTGCTGTTGTAACTTTGGAACGGTTCGCTAAAACGAACCGAACGGGATTTTGATGCCCAGTAGATTCGAAAGGAGAACAAGGCCTAAAATAAGTTTTAAATGTTTTCACGACCGAACCACAGCGTCATTAGGGAATCCTGGGCGGGCACACCAGGCTTCTTCCTTGAGAGGCAGGAGAGAGACCTGTTAAAATCAGGCTGGCAGTATGGACTAGAAGGGGGTGGGGGGCGTGGAGAGAAGGAAATTTCTCCCTGTGGGTTCTTCCCACTGTGTTCCAACCTCGAGGCGCCATCAGCCGGCCGATTCAATCGGGCAGGACAATGTCAGGGGGCTCCGGTGCCGCCACCCCACGTGCTGCCCACCCGTAACGCCGAGTTGCGGCTGCTTAGCCAACGGAGGAGTGTTCCCGGGCTTTTTTCTAACAAGGCAGAGGCTCCACATATGGTTGCTGACGACTGTTCTAAATCCCCCTTGTTTTCTTGGCTTTTTCCCTTGGTCTATGTACCGTCTGGAATCTCATTTGTAGTTGGTGAGGTAACATACGTGGAGCTCTTAATGGACGCTGAAGGAAAGTCAAGGGTAAGTCTCCGAGAGCATTTCTTCCGTGGATTTTTAACTACATGACAAAAATGTGTGTGATGGCGGCGTGGAAAAAAAACCCCCTCCCCTCCCCAACGAGGTTGGGCCAGGGGCAGCGTGTATGTGGTAGAGTGGTTCTCTCGTTGGCAGTGGGTTTTGGGAGGGGTGGGGGTGAGTGGGAGGGAGGGAGGGAGGGAGGGAGGTAGAAAGGGGTCTGCTTAGACCCAGCAGCACCCTTTGCCGGTGCCGCTGCTGCTGCCGCTGCCGCCGCTGTGCTCCTTGGTGTTTGGCTGTCTGACTTAAGCATGGATCCTTACTGGCATTATCAATGTTCCACCCTTAGCTTAAATGTCTCCGTGTGGTTCTTGTGGCCGGCCTTTCGTTAAGCTCGGTGTGGAAGCGAGGTTGTTATCCATGTCAGAACTCTCTACGGCCGTCCGTGTCTTAAATGTTCAGGCCGAGCGGTAGCTGTTGATGGGGGCCTTGTCAGCGCAGAGGGGAGGCTCTTGACGCACCTTCCCCAAAGGCCGCTGGTGGAGGAGAGAGAGAGAGAGAAAAAGAGAGGGAGAGAGAGAGAGAGAGAGAGAGAGCAGGTGTTGGCTGGCCTAGAGGCACGTCGGACTTCGCAGAGTCGAGAGGTTCCGAGAGAAACTGGCATCTGTCCTCCCAATCATGGCTTCTGCGTCCCCTTCCCCCCCCGTCCCCCCCCCCACTCCTGGCCATGTAGGCTTAGCGTCCGGCGCTCAGGCGAACAGCAGTTGTGCTGTTGTTCAAACGGCAGCCTGGACCTCGCGGGCATGATCCCAAAGAAGTAATCTGAATATCCTAAGATCCAGTGGAAGAGAAGATCTCTGAAATGATTGTCCTGCGCCGAACTGACTTTTGTTTCTCTGTTCCCTTTGCCTTCCCAACCCTGTGTTTTGTTTGCGTTTACCTGCCTGATTCTCCACTTCGGCATCGTCAGGGCTGCGCGTAAGTAGAAGTCCCTCCCCGCCACCCCTCCTTTTCCCCCCGAACTGGGGCTGGAACCGGGACGGTTAGCCCTGGAGAGACTCACCCCCTCCTCGCCTCGTGTCTTTCGGCCTGCAGGGTGGTTGAATTCAAGATGGAAGAGAGCATGAAAAAAGCCGTGGAGGTGCTGAACAAGCACAGCCTCAGTGGGAGACCCCTGAAGGTGAAGGAGGTAAGCTTGGAGCTAGGCCGCCCCAATGGGGAGCAGCCAATTTTGCCCACCCCCGCCCCCCAAAATAAGAGAGCAGCATCTGAGATCGAAACAATAGCCTGAAATTGAGGTCATCCTCGGGACTTAACAACCAGAATGAATGCTAAAAGCGAGCTTGATCCTTTTCTGCCACCGCCGTTAAGTAAATCCGGCTTCCCCCATCGACTCCGCTTGTCAGAAGGTCACACAAGGGGATCCCATGGTTGATCCCTGAACCACTGCAACCGTCATGAATGTGAGTCGGCTGCCAAGCGTCCGAATGTAAATCACGTGACCACCGGAGGTGGGTGAGAAATAGCCACAAGTCATCTCGTTTTCCCTTCCCCAGTGCTGTTGTAAGTTCACACGGTCACTGATGGCTGTAAGTCGAGGAATACCTGTCCGTATTCTCTCTCCTGCAGAGGGAGATAATTGCATGTTTTTGCGTTCAGAAATGCAAAGGTGATTTTGTTTATTTTTAGCATGTTTTGTGACGTGAAGAAGAATGGATTTGCGTTTAATTTCCTTGTTGGGTGGGAAAAGCAGTTTTCCTTTCCTTTGCTCCCTCTGGAAGTCTGAAGCGACTCTCAGCCATCCAGGTCATGGGTTGTCCCAAAGGGGTGCTTTTTCAGGAGGCAGCTGGACTTTGTTTTTTTCTTCTTTCGAAGACATTTCGCTTCTCCTCCGAGAAGCTTCTTCAGCTCTGCCTGGAAGGGAATGGAAGGATTTCGGTTGCTTGCTTTCTGAGGGTCCTCGAGGCCACCTGGAGGTTTGTCTGTGTCCTCAGGGTCACCTGAGCAGGAGCCAGGAGCACCACTCAGGTGCTCCTGAGGACAGAGACCAATCTGCAAGCGGCCTCAACGGCTTTCTAAAAAGGATGCAAATGACCAGCTTTGTCTGCAAGGGCTATAAATCCTTCCCCACCATCCAGTCAGAGCTGAAGAAGCTTCTTGGAGGAGAAACGAAACCTCTTCAAAAGAAAAAAACCAGAAAGTCCAGTTGCCTCCTGAAAAAAAGAGAAGAGGACGCTAGAAAGCTAACGAGTGGAGCATCTCAACTTTGGGGGTGGAAGGGGATGAAAGAAGACTCAGTGTCTTGTCCTTGGAGTTGGAAGCCTGTAGTTGGATTCATTTTACGACTGCGTGAGTCGCCCAATAACCCCATGATTTGCTTAAACCAACCTGGTGGAAAAATATTTGTAAGGTCGGGTCCCGATCACGTGATGCCTTGCTTAGCGACCGAAATTCTGGTCATGGTGGACATACTTCAAGGGCTGCCAGCACAGGAGACCAGGCTCTCCAAGAAGCATCCCCCCCCCCCCCCCCCCCCGCTCGGAATCTTAGTCACTTTCATTGCTTGATCAAACGATTTTAAGATTATAAAACGTTGGCAGATTTTTCTTGGTTGTTACTTGCCTGTGTTTGAATGGGAGCGGCGGGCTCCGAAGCAAACCTCGCAGGCTAAAGAATTGGTGGTGGTGGTGGGCTTTCTGTATGCCCCCCCCCCCCCCAAGAATTGTCTTGTCTTCCTCCCTGTTTTAGGATCCCGAAGGCGAGCATGTTCGAAGAGCTGTGCAGAAGGCCATGGCGGCCTCTGGGAGCGGGATGGGCATCAGCCCTGGCGCAGGCGGGCCTGGCATGATTAACATCCCGCCCAGCATTCTCAATAACCCCAATATCCCGAACGAGATCATCCACGCCCTGCAGGCCGGCCGCCTGGGCAGTACCGTTTTCGTGGCCAATGTAAGTCGCCCCCCCCCCCCCTCCTGGGGGCTTTGTATTCAGAATTTGGGTCCTTGGATCCGAAAGGAAAATCGGGGTTTTGTTTTTTTTCTTGGTCTCTGTGGCAGGGATGAAATTGGTCCCGTCTGTAGCAAAATAGTATACGTGGTCCTAAGCTATTGTTTAGTTTTATTCACCGTTGTAAGATATAAACCATGGTTTTACAAGCCGTTATTTGGGAGGGCTGCATAACTCCTGCCTCTCTTTCTTATCTGGATCTCTGGAAATCTGGGTTCAGACTCTGGTTTGCGTCAGGCTAAGCCCCAGAACGACATAAACTGATCCAGCCAAAGAGCATTTCTTCATTCGCTTATATGGCCTTAGACAGAATCTTGCCAGACTTAACACGCGGTTTGACCTGATCCGGGGTTTCCCCATGGGCAACTTCAAGATGGATGGACTTTTAACTCCCAGAATTCTCCAGCCTGTCAGTCCACCCATCTTCAAGTCACCCTAATGGGTGACTTTTGGCAGTGAGGGGAGGGCACATCCCGTCCTTGGCGTTCGGTCCTGCTTAAATAAACCCGTGTCCCAGACAAGCAGCTAATCCCCCTGGTGTGGCGTTCCTGAGGTGCGACCCAGGTTGGCCGCCGTCTTTCAAAAGATCCGGCGTTAACGTTTCACTGTTGCTCCTCGCTCGTCTCCTCCCGTCCTCTTCCTTCAAGCTGGATTACAAGGTTGGCTGGAAGAAACTGAAGGAAGTCTTTGGCATGGCCGGCGTGGTTGTCCGAGCAGACATCTTGGAAGACAAAGATGGGAAGAGCCGGGGGATCGGCACAGTCACCTTCGAGCAAGCCATCGAGGCTGTCCAGGCTATCTGTATCCTTTGTTTGGACCGGACTAAGGTTTGGGTGTCTTTGGGATAGAACGAATTGAGTGGGTCACCTGCGGAAGGGAGTTGGGTTCAGCCTTCCTTGAGAGGCTGGTTTGGAATTGCTGGCAACTGCCCCTAACCATCAGTTGATGGGTAAGTGGAGGTTGCAGGAGCCGACGCAAACACCTCTGAATCCTACTGCCCGTTGTGGGGAGACGTGTATCCCGATTGGTTCCCACTTCCTCCTGGAAGAGCCATAGCCCTTAGGCTTACATACCACTTCCCAGTGCTTTACAGCCTTCTCTAAGTGGTTTACAGAGTCAGCGCCCCCAAATAATCTGGCTCCTCCTTTTACCAACCTTGGAAGGATAGAAGGCTGAGTCAACGTTGAGCTGGTCAGGATCAAACTGCTGGCAGTGGGTAGCGAGTTAGCCTGCAATACTGCATTCTGAGAATATCCTCTTGCTGAATAATAACTCCGCGTTGGCGACAGGAAGGGCACCTGGCCAGCTCCATTCAGTCCCTGCAAGGGGTTACGGGGTCCTTAAAAGAGGATGATGGCATGTCAACGGGCTGTCACCGGCCGCACCTTCTGCCAAAACAAGAATTTTTCTCCTCTTGAACCGAAGCCCCCCATGAGATCAGCTGTGATGATAAAAAAATAAATAAAATGTTTTCCTCTCGCTCCCCGGCGCCTCTCTTGGGAGAATGGGGCAGCGAGTGGATGAAAACATAACGCGAAGGAGAGGTTCTCGCGGGCGTTTCCTAGAAAGGGGAAGAGAATCTGAGGGGCATACAAAAGGTGTTGCGCTGCTGCTTCTTTTGCGGGTCTCCGTCGGACCGACGTATGACCGGAAGGCCTTGACTCAACTCCTAGCTATGTTCAACGGGCAGCTGCTCTTCGACAGGCCGATGCACGTCAAGATGGTAAGCAAGGCAAGGTTGCCTGCACCCCCATCCCCTCCTGGTCTCTTCCTTCTCCACCCAACATTAAGCTTCTCTTTTAATGTTTCAGGACGAACGGGCTTTGCCCAAAGGGGATTTCTTCCCTCCGGAGCGGCCCCAGCAACTTCCTCGTAAGTCCTCGGAGCTCGCTAGGGAAGTGGCCCCTGGTGTTCTGACCCACCTCCCCAAACACGACAAACCTTCTGTAGTTGAAGCAATGATTCCTTTATTAGGAGCGCCAGCCGAAATTCCCTCTCTCACCGCAGGCTAACCAGTCTGTCCTGCAGGGAGATGAATAGTTGTCTGCCACATCTGTTCATCTCCGCCCCCTGCCTTTTATTCCCCAGGGTCAGGGTGGGGCTTCGCTAGCAGCAGTGCCTCCTCCATCCCAAGGACCGGCCCATAGATTTCCAATACTCTCCTCTCCTTTTATCCCCCAGAGTCAGGGTGGGGCTTCGCTAGCAGCCATGGCTCTTCCATCCCAAGGACCGGCCCGTAGATTTCCACTGCTCTCCTCTCCTTTTATCCCCCAGAGTCAGGGTGGGGCTTCGCTAGCAGCAGTGCCTTTTCCATCCCAAGGACCGGCCCATAGATTTCCACTGCTCTCCTCTCCTTTTATCCCCCAGATTCAGGTTGGGGCTTCTCTAGCAGCTATGGCTCTTCCATCCCAAGGACCGGCCCATAGATTTCCACTGCTCTCCTCT
>NW_020769534.1:326831-338151 GCF_900518735.1 Pseudonaja textilis | reverse complement strand
GCTTTGCTGGCTGAGGAATTCTGGGAGTTGAAGTCCACAAGTCTTAAAGTTGCCACGGTTGGACAGCCCTGTTTAGAGGGTCATTGAGGCCACTTGAAAGTGTATTTGTGTCCTCAGGGTCACCCGTGCAGCGCTCCCGATTCCTGTAGCCTGCAATTTTTTCTTCTGGGAATCCATTCCTACTCCCACCCCATTCCAAGGGTGTTCATCCCAAATTGTGTAGCTTAAAAGCCGGTAGAGATTCTCAGCCATCCAGGTCAGTTGCCTCCTGAAAAAAGCCACCTTTGGGGACAACCGTGGCCTGGATGGCTGATGATCTCTACAGACCTTTAGCTGTTTATAACCTAAATGAGGAACAAGCATTGATTGTCTCCACTGTCCGTCATTGTTGCAGATGGCCTTGGGGGAATCGGCATGGGACTGGGGCCGGGAGGAATACCGATCGATGCCAATCACCTGAACAAAGGCCTGGCCATGGGCAACCTCGGCCCTGGAGGTGAGTCATCTGCTTGCTTTGGGGGTCAGAATCAGAATAGAGCTGTTCCTCTGATTAATGGTCCTCCCTGTTAGAAAATTTCTCCTTCATTCCAGGTTGCTTCTCTCTCGGATTAGTTTCAAACCATTGCTTCTTGTCCTGCTTTCAGGTGCTCTGGGGCCCCTTTTCTTTGGGGCAGCCCCTCAAATACTGGAATCCTGCTACCATGTATTCGTTTTTTTCCTTCCTCAATTGTTCGTCCCAACATCAATTTTCTTCTGCTCTCCTCTTTGGCCTTCCTGACCTGTTCGGGAGTCTCCCGGGGCCCCCCCCGGGGCTGGAAAGCTTTCCTTTTGGGGCAGCCCCGGCCTCCCCACAGACAGGCTCCAAATCAGAAGGAGCAATATACGCTTCGATCCATACAGGTAGACCTGGGCGACCCACAAAGGACCCACCAAAAAATGGTTTTTTGGTGCTGGGTGAAAAAGTGTTAAGGGAGTTTTTGTCCCATTTGACGGACTTTCCTTGCCTCGTTTGTTAAGTGAATCACCGCAGGTGTTAAAATTAAGGGAACACGTTTGTGAAGTGAATCTGATTCCCCCCCACTGACTTTGCTTGTCGAGAAGGTTGCAAAAGGGGTCACCTTGACCGCCCCCCCCTCCCCCAGCCATTGCAACCATCATAAATGTGAGTCGGTTGCATGCGAAGGTAAAGCACGTAATCCCGGGGATGCTGCAACGGTCATAAGTCTGAAAGATGGTTGGCGGCGTCGCTTTTTCCAGTGCCGTTGTAACTTCAAACGGTCACTAAGTGAACTGCTATAACAGTCACTGAATGAACTACCTTCGTAGTTTACAAGCCCACCCCAAAGTGGTTTACAGAGTCAGCATATTGGCCCCCAACAGTCTGGATCCTCCTTTTACTGACCTCAGAAAGATAGAAAGCCGAGTCAACCTTGAGCTGGTCAGAATCGAACTGCTGGCAGTGAATAGTGAGTGAGTTTGCAATACTTTAAATAAATGCTTATTTTAAAATGTCCGTGATAGTGTAGAAGAAAAGGGGGGGAAAAATACCTGGAAAAAAAAAAAGCAATCATGAGCAGGCAGCAGAATTCACCTGCAGTGCTGCCTTCTAACCGTTGTTCTAGGGTCGCTTCTTTTAATGTCTTCTGCTCTTAGGCGCATCCACACAAACACCTTTTTTTTTTTTCTTAATTTTTAGGGATGGGGATCGAAGGCTTGGGCTTCGGAATGAATAAAATGGGAGGTAAGTCCCGCAGCTGTTGGAAGTCTGGCCGTGGAGACTTCGACAATGATCTAAGATCATCCAGAATCTTCCCGTAGTAACTGACCAACTACATCGGAAAGCCAGACTCTTGCATTCTTCTTCTTTTTCTTCTTCTTTTAACGACCCCATAATCCTTTGCGTTGGGGTGGAGGAGTCTGGGCAACGGAATTGGAGCTAGCGGAGCGTTTTACTGGCCGGATGCCCAACCTGTTGCCAGGGCGGAGTTTTGCCCAGCCCAGAGAGAGAGAAAAGATATCTGCCTCTCCCCTAGGATCGAACTCGCAGCCTCCTGATGGTGAGGCGAGAGCTCCACCTCTAGGTCACTGCACCACGCTCTAAAGCCAGCCTCTTGCATTGCACCCCATAAATGAGCCATGAGCGTTCAGTGTTCGGGCACGGGGCCATCGCTTGACCATTCGCACCCCTAGGGAGGAGGGTCAGCCCCATCAGGATCTCAGCACCTTCCTGCCAGTCTGGCTTGGTCCAGGAAGCCGGTTGCCCTCAGTTCCTCTCCGGCCTCCTTCAGAGGCCCTCGGAGGATTTCTTGGTCTGGCTGAGAAGGCCAGGCGAGCCGCTGCACGTATTATTATAATTATTATTAACAAGTGCAAGAAATAGGGCGTGATCAAACCTCCCGATTTCACCACGCGTGCTGCCAATTTGCGGTCTCTCCCGAAACGGGAGCTGAACGGCGATGCTTCCGTTGCAGGGATGGAAGGTCCTTTCAGCGGAATGGAGAGCCTGGGCCGTTTTCCTTCCGGAATGAACCTTGGCCGGATGAGTGGTAAGAAGCTAGCAGCCTGAAGTGGTCAGTGGCTGTCTTCCTTTCGCACCTGTGCGCATGCACCCCCCCTCCCCCCCAGTGTGAGGCACCCCTGTGGCAGTAGTCTTTTAAGGCTGTGTAATTCCTGGCTGGTAGCTCCTGAAGGCAAATGGAAGAGGGACGTGTTCCCTTTAACAACCGCTGCAAAACGAGGTCATTTACACCTGTCCCAAGTTCCTAACCGGGATGGGTAGGACGACGGTCCTTACTCAAGGACCGTTCCATTGCTCTTCGCCCGAAAGGATTCCTTTTGTTTTGTAAGCGCAAAAGAGCCAAGGCGGGATGTTCCTTTGTATGGGATCTAGACAGGCTGGGTTTGAATGTTTGCTGGGGGGGGGGGGGGGAAATGCCTTCCTGTGAATTGGGGGTGGCGGGGAGAGGCCGGCTGAAGGGACCCAGCCGCACCCAGGTGGTACCTCAAACCCACCCAGGGAGGATGCTGGCTTTGGGCCTTTGGCTCGTGTGTTTTCTCCCCGACTTCCCCCGAGCCGGAGGCTTTGATTTCCTGTCTGTCTTGCAGAAATGGACCGTGCCATCGGAGGGGGATTCGAAAGAGACTTCCCGAGAAATGAAATGGGGATGCCCCGTAGTTTTGGAGACACTCTGGAGAGAGGCATAGGTACGTCACCCGGACACTTGACACCCCCCCCCCCAGGAGTGTAGAGGGAAGGGGGGGATGGCGAGTGCCGGAAGGCTCAGAGCTGAGCCTCACATGCTTAGCTGGGGTTTCCCTGGGGCTTCTTGCGGGAGGAGGAATGGCAGGCTTCTCAGAAGGAGCGGAGGGAGGAAGGAAGGAGAGAGGAGGGAAGGGAGCCTTTGTTAAATGAGCTTTGCCCCGTATTACGGCTTCCTTGCCACAGTTGTTAAGTGAATCACTGCAGGTGTTAACTGAGGAACACTGTTATTACGTGAATCCGGCTTCCCTCTTGGACTGTGTTGGTTAGAAGGGAGCCGAAAGGGAATCGTGTGACAAATACACACACACACCCCCAGCCAGGGCACTGCGACTGTCGTCAATGCGAGTCCGCGGCCTGAAGATGCAACTGTCGTAGGTATGAAAAATGGCCAGAAGTCACTTTTCTCCAGTGTCGTCATAACTTGGTACGGCCACTCAACGAGCTGCACTGGTTGTCCTGGACTTCACAATTCATTCAATGACTGAAGTTAACACACTTTTTTTTTTTTTTTTTTAAAAAGCAACTTATGACCGTTTTTCATACTTAATGACCGATGCAGCATCTCCTGGGGTCACGTCATCAAAACAGCTGCTTGGCCACCGACTCACATTTACGACGGTTGCAGCACCCCACCGTGTGTGTGTGTGTGTGTGTGTGTGTGTGTGTGTGTGTGTTTGTGTCAGGCGATCGTCCCCTTTTTCCACTTTCTGACAGCCAGATTCACTTAACGACGGCGGGGGATTGCTTTGGCAAGGGAGAAAGGTGGTAAAATGGGATCAAATTGAGCAGGGTCTCACTTAGCGACCATTTTGGTGTGTGTGTGTGTGTGTGTGTGTTCCACTGTGGTCGTAAGCCGAGGGCTACCTATAAAAATGGGGGCAGGAAGGCCCTGCTCGGTGGTGGGAGAGGCCTTGTTTTGACAGCCGGGGCCTTTCTGCCGGGGGGGGGGGGGGGGCACCCCCGCCCCCCCCCCCCAGGCAGGGGGAGGGGGGAGAGACAAGGGGGGATGGGTGGGTGGAGGGTGGGGTGGGGGTTTCCTGGGGATTCGAGGGTGAGGGAGGGGCTTTTTCCTGTAACGGGACTGAGAGCGTCCTCCTCTTTTTCCCCCCCAGGGGGTGGCGGCGGTGGCGCCACGATCCCGGCCATTGACCGGATGGCCCCAGGACTGGACCGCATGGCCAGCAGCATTGACAGGCTCCCCAGTGGCCTGGGCCACGGGATCGAGCGCGTGGGCTCCGAGATGGACCGCATGGGGCTAGTGCTGGACCGCATGGGCTCCGGAGTAGATAGGATGGGCTCGGGCATCGACCGCATGGCCCCCCTGGGCTTAGACCACCTGGCCTCCAGCATCGACCGCATGGGCCCCGGGATGGACCGGATGGGGGCCGGCCTGGGCTTCGGCCTGGACCGCATGGGCTCCACCCTCGACCGCGTGGGCAGCGCCATGGACAGGATGGGCAGCGGGGTCGACCGCATGGGCCTGGGCTTGGACCGCATGGTCCCGGCGGGGATGGGCCCCGTGATGGATAGGATGCCGGCCGGGCTGGACCGCCTCGGAGCAGCCCCCATGGACCGCATGGGGCTGGACCGGCTGGCGGCCCCCCTGGACCGCATGGGGCTGGACCGCATGGGGGCAGCGGCCAACAGCATGGACCGCATGGGGCCGGCCTTGAGCCAGGGCATGGGGGCAGGCCTAGACAGGATAGGGCTGCCCTTGGGGAGCACCTTCGAGAGGACCATGGACATGGAGCGTGGGAACTTCGCCGCCGGAAACTTCACCAGCGCCCTGGGAACTGGAGGGCCCGTGGCTGCCGCCGCCGGAGTGGCCAGGAAGGCTTGCCAGATTTTTGTGAGAAACGTGAGTTGAGCTCGTGGGTCTGGGGGTGGAGGAGATCCAGTGAGAAATTGCCCTCTTTCTGGGATCCCCATTTTCTTCCACCATGTTACGCCTTCAAGCGGACTTCGGGGACAGCAGCAGACCCCTGACCCAAGGGAGGAGGAGGAGGGGGCTGGGGGGGGGGGGGCTCCCGGTGGGATTCGCGGCCCAGCTTGAGGCTTGCTTCCCACCTGGCTTGAGGGGGGAAACCACAGTGGGGATGACTTGGTGGCGCCTTGTCTCTGTTCCCTCCAGCTCCCTTTTGACTTCACGTGGAAAATGCTGAAGGACAAGTTCAATGAATGCGGTAAGTCGCTCGCGCCGACTCTGGTAAGCCACTAAGCGGGGCGGGGAAAACGTTGGGCGCGTTAGGGAAGAAGGAAGAGCAAGCGGCTGTTCCTCGCAGAGAACCGCGTGGCCTGAGGCAGCCCAACTCTGCGCGCAACGTGCTGCGAGCAAAGCGGTGGAAGGAAAGCTGTTTCGTTCTCCCCAATTCCGCCTGAGACGTGTTCAGCCCGGAGCGGAATATGCGGAGGGAAGACGAGCCTGGTGGCCTTTTGCATTGAAAGCGGCCGCTGACATTTCTTTGCCACCCGAGAATCGCTTTTCAAAACGAGGCGGGCGGCAAACAAACGGAATGAACAAAATACAGGTTAAGAAAGGAGCATATTTGCAGCTCAGGGCTGACATGAGGTCTCTTCGTTGCTCTCTGAGCTTGGCTGTTTTCTTGCAGATGTTTCGTGACCCAACTAGGTAATGTCACCAGTGCTAGTGTTTGGCTTTTTTTTTTTTTAAAAAAAAAAACAAATTAATTTTTAAAGACGTACAAAGACACAAGACATAAAAACATAAAAAAACCTCTTTTCTGAAGGTTGCTTAGTCCCGGGTTAAAAATCTTCGTACAGACACAAAATCAAATTCATATTCATTTCATATACCATTCCATATCTTATTAACATTTTCAATTTTCTATATAGCTTCTCTCTTTTAAATTTTCTTAATTTTGTTTTATTTGTTTATCTCATCTCAATTCGAATCATAATATTATTCTTTGTCTGTTCTACTTCCAACTATCCATTTATCTTTCTTCTTTAAAGAAAACTTCTCCTGTACACGAATTGGAGTATGACGCCTTTACCTCTTTCCCCTACATTTATAATACTTAATATAGAATACACAGCTTACATTGGGATTCTGTTTGGTACATTCTAAAATTATACAATATTATCAATACTAATACAAATCTATTCATTAATATTAATGTTCATTTATATCTTAAACACTTAGCACATTACTTTTCAATTAAATAACCTACTTTCCAAGATTATTCCCCCATCACATATTTTAAATCATTATTTCATTAGGCTGTTCCCCCTTCTCCTACTCCAAATCTCTCATACCATAAAGGTATGGTATTTAACTGAAATGGGTAAAATGTTTAAGATGGTTAATATTAATGATTGGACTATGTTGTCCTAGTGGAATTTTTTTTTTTTTTTGAAATAGTGTTTGGCTTTTGACTGTTGGTCAGATGGTGATAGTGTTCTGACCCAGCTTTAGCCCAGGAGGAAGGAAGAGACTCCTTGTCACGAAAAACTCCTTTTCATTTACCCCTTGTGAATTAATGGCATTCACCCACCGAAAAGTCCAGGCAAGAGTCCTTCAAAGAATGAATGGCAGCAACAGACCTTTATCCGTTCCTTGCAATAACTGAACGCAAGGCCACCCAAAGATTGCAGATGAAGTCCTGGCGAACGGTCTCTGCCGCGAAGCGCAATGAGCAAAATCTTCAGAGAGACAAACTCTTTGTCTCTTCCGACAACCGCTCCCCTTCTATTTGTTCCCCAGCCTGGAAGGGCCCGTTCGGCGTCCACGTGTGCTTTGCTTCCCGAGTCGACTCCTCGACCTCCGCCGTTCCCCCTCTCCTCGCATCTCCGCACATACGTGCGTCTGGAATAGGCCCCAGCTGCTCTTCCTCCTCCTCCTCCTCCTCCTCCTCACTCATGCCAATCTCGGAAGGCAGTTCCTCTCTGGGGGCTGGGAGATGCCGGACGGCCCTGGCTCTCTCTCTGCCTCCAGCACTGGCCCAAGATCCTCCCCTCAACCTCCTCACCGTCCAATTCTGCCGCCGGCTCTGCTGGCAGCTGGCAGGCCACAACGGATAGCCTGGCCCTTTTATAGCAGAATGCAGAGTTCCCCAACCTTTCTGGCCTTGCAGACGGGGGAGTTGGGTGTGCGCGAGCACGTGTGTTGGCCGTCTGCTCGCGCAAGTGGGTGGTGTGCCCACTCGCCCGACACGTCCATGGCCCAGAGGTTGGGGACTCCTGTTTTATTGGCTTCTGAGGGCTGCTTTCTTACCTGTTCTCTTCTGCTCTGTGGAATGACGCGCACGGAGGACGTTGCCTAGTTTGGGTCATGAAATGGGTCCTGAAATGTCGGCAAGAAAACCACCAAGCTCAGAGAACACCAAGGACCCCACAGCCCTTCTCCTCCTCCTCCTCCTCCAACCCACGCCCTTCCTTCTAGTACAGATGATGTTCCCTAGTTGGGTAATGAAACGTCTGCAAGAAAAACAACCAGGCTCAGAGAGCTCCAAGGTGGACCCCACAGTCTTCCCCTTCCTCCTCCCATCCTTCTCTTCTTCCTCCTCCCCCCTCCTCCCCCTTTCTGCAAGCCCCTCTCCCTTCTAGCATGGATGATGTTGCCTAGTTGGGTAATGAAACGTCTGCAAGAAAAGCTCACCCAGCTCAGAGAGCACTAAGATACCCCACAGTCCTCCCTCCTCTTCCCCTCCTCCTTTTTCTCCTCCTGCACTCTGCAAACCCCACTCCTTCTAGCACTGATGAGGTTACACCATTGGGTTGCGAAACGTCTGCCAGAAAAACAGCCACACCAAGGACCCCAACACGACTCTTTTCTCTTTTCTTCCTTTTTCTCTTCCTCCCTCCTCCTCCTCCTCCTCCTCCTCCTCCTCCTCCTCCTCTCCACACACCGCCCTCCCTTCTAGCACCGATGAGGTTACACCGTTGGGTCGCGAAACGTCTGCCAGAAAAACCGCCAAGCTCAGAGAACACCAAGGACCACGACACCACTCTTTTCTCTTTTCTTCCTTTTTTTCCTCCTCTTCCTCCCTCCTCCTCCTCCTCTCCACACACCGCCCTCCCTTCCAGCACCGATGAGGTTACACCGTTGGGTCGCGAAACGTCTGCCAGAAAAAACCGCCAAGCTCAGGGTTGGGCGCCCAGGATTTCGAAGCTTGCGAGCCAAGTTGGGGTGCTTGAAAGAAAAACCGGGGGGTGGGTGGGTGTGGTGGTGGTGGGTGGGAAAACAAGCACAGCCGAGAGACCCAACGACGGCCGACGGATTCCCTTGCAGGGCACGTGCTGTACGCCGACATCAAAATGGAGAACGGGAAGTCCAAAGGCTGCGGCGTGGTCCGGTTCGAGTCTCCCGAGGTGGCCGAGCGAGCCTGCCGGATGATGAACGGCATTCAGCTCCGCGGCCGAGAAATCGATGTCCGGATTGACCGGAATGCTTAAAAAGCCCACCCGTGTCCCTTCTTTTTTTTTTTTTTTTTAAATGCTACGTGGGAAGTAGGGTGGGGTGGGAATCTAGATTTGTAATTCTTTCTCGTTTATTATGGTGGGGTTTGTTCGTTTGTTTTTTTTTTCCTCTTTTTTTAAAAAAAAATCTGCCCGGATGTGAGACCGGTAAAGATAGTAGCTCTGCTGCCTCCCTGGAAGTTCATTTTAAATAATTCCCTTTTTAAAATAGGGCACAGCTTTTTTTTCCCCCCGCCTTTCTTCTTTTCATGTTTTTTGTCTTGTCTTTTACCTCTCTTTATTTTTTTTTTTTTTTTTTTTGAGGTAGTTTTTTAAACCGTTTAAACATGCAGGATTCCGGTTCTTTTTTTGTCGCAATGCCACCTTATTGAATTGAAGAAAAAGAAAACCCAAACAAAACAACCCATTTTACATTGTGTCTAGAAGTAATTCCATTCCCCCTCCCCCCGCTCCTCCAGGAACTTTCACCTCTTTGCCCAGTTCCTGACTGGTGAAAGAATCTTGTGGAAAAATCTCTTTTTTGGGGGGGGGGGAAAACTAGTCCTGATCATTGTGTTACCTCTTCTCCTTTGGAAAATAGCTTGTTTGCAACCTTTGTCAGACCAGAAGTGTTTGGAAAAACGTGTGTGAATAGAAACCACAGTCCCAACGAAAACCCGTATGAAATCTGTCGACATTAAAGATGTTTCTTTGTGACTTAACTCTTTCTCTTCTCCGGTCTTTTATACTTCTTATTTATTAAATTGATATGCCTCCTTACAGGTCATAAAGAGAGAAAAGAAACATAATGTATAATTTTTTTTAAAAAAAAGTCCTGCCTGACTTTTTAAGGCACGGGACTCTGGCACCTCCCGAAAGGTCCCTTGGAGCTATCAAACTCTTATCCCTAGTACAGGTCCTCGACTTAATGGCCGCAATTGAGCCCAGAATGTCTGCCGCTAAGCGAGGTAGCTGTTAAAGCCGCTTTTGGCCCCTTTTTACAACCTACCCTGCCCATTGTTGTTAAGTGGATCACTGCAGTTGAGGAGTTAAGTAACCAGATTCCTTGCGAAGCGAACCCAGCTTTCCCCGTGGACTTTTTTCCTTGCCAGAAAGATGGCAAGAGGGGAGCCGTGTGACCCCCCGGGATTGCTTCGGACTGTCGTAAATACAAGTCAGTTTGCCAAGCCTCTGACTTTTGATCACGTGACCCTGGGGATGCGGCAATGGGCCGGTCGAAACTGGGCATAGGTCACTTTGGGGGGGGGGGGCGGCTTTGAAAAAAGTTACTTTTTTAGTATACAGTTGTAAGTGGAGCCCTACCTGTATTTGGGGTACCCCTTGGACTCAGAACCAGAAATCAATCCATCTGGGCTGTTTGGGCAGCTGTAGCTCCGTTCCCAGGATGGGTGAGAATTAGGAAAGCCAGAAGCTAGCTAGCTAGCTAGCTAGCTCTTTCTTTCTTTCTTTCTTTCTTTCTTTCTTTCTTTCTTTCTTTCTTTCTTTCTTTCTTTCTTTCCTTCCTTTCTTTTCTTTCCTTCCTTTTTTCTTTCTTTTTCTTTTTCTTTCTCTTTCCTTCCTTTTTCTTTTTCTTTCTTTCTCTTTCTTTCCTTTTCTTTCTTTTTCTCTTTCTTTTCTTTTTCTTTCTTTCCCTTCCTTCCCTTCCCTTCCCTATTAAGAGAACTACCTGTGCCTCCCTTCATCTTCCCCTCATTCCTCTCTGCCTCCCTCCCTCCATCTTTTTTCCCCTCTCCCTATCTCTTTCCTTCCTCCCTTTTTCACTTTCCCTCCTTTCTCCCTCATCTTCCCTCCAAGGGGGACTCTGGGCGGCGGGGCCTTGGCCGGAAGCCGGGCGGGGGGGGGGGAACCCTCGGCCTTTGTGCGGAACGCAGCTGAAGCCCCTGGCCTGTTCGGGGAGCCCCCCAAAAGAGAGGGTCCAGGGGGGTCCAAGCCCCTCACCCGCACAGGACCGGGAGGCTAAGCTAGGAAAAGGGGGGTCCCGTTGGGGGAGGGGGCACCGAGTGTCCCGTTTCCCCCCCCCCCAAAAAAAACCACCATTTCAGGTCAGCAGCCCCCTGAAAACCACGTGTTTGCCTCCTCGTGCCCTTTCTGCGCCTGCGCGGCGGGCGTGACGCCCCCAGCTTACCGCCCGTCGCGCTACGACATCATCACCGTGCGCCGCCGGGCTCCTTGCCCACCAGGCTTCCTTGGCGAAGATGGCGGCGGTCGCGTCCTGGGGCTGCCGGGTAAGCCGGACGGGGGGGCCCCCGGGGGGGGGGGGGGGTGTGAGGAAGGAAAGCGGGGTGGAGTGGGGGTTTTTCTGTCAGCCGGGACGGGGGAGGAGGCTCTCCGGCCACGCCAGGACGGGGGTGCCTGGGCTGAAGCCAGCCGGCCCCAGCTCGGGGAAGGCGCTTGCAGGCCGGGGGTCCGAAGGGGTTTTGGCGGGGAGGGTTGTTGCGGCTGAGAGTCCTGAAGCGGTTGAATCCCCGAATTTCTGAGGTCCGGACACGCGTCCCTTGACAGGGGTGGGCCTCGGGAGCTTTTCCTGACTGGAGGCCTCGCAGTTGTTGGGAGGGAACGTCCGTGGACTTCCACTCCCAGAATTCCCCAGCCGGTATATCCAAACCTGATCACTGGAAG
>NW_020769534.1:299249-324557 GCF_900518735.1 Pseudonaja textilis | reverse complement strand
CTTCCTTCCTTCCTTCCTTCCTTCCTTCCTTCCTTCCTTCCTTCCTTCCTTCCTTCCTTCCTTTTCTCTCTTCCTTCCTCCTTTTCCTTCCTCCATCCATCCATCACCTCCCTCCCTTGTTTCCTCCCTCCCTCCCTCCCTCCCTCTTTAGACTTATATACCACTTCACAGTGCTTTTACAGCCCTCTCTAAGCAGTTTACAGAGTCAACAAATCGCCAACAGTCTGGGTCCTCATTTTACTGACCTTGGAAGGATGGAAGGCCGGGTCGATCTTGAGCTGGTCAGGATCGAACTCCTGTCAGTGAGCAGTGAGTTAGCCTGCAGTGCTGCATACTCATCACTGCGCCACCATGGCTCTTACAGGAGAAAGAAAGAAAGAAGAGAACGAGGAAAGAAGAGCAAGAGAAAAAGGGAAATAAGAGATGGAGGGAGCAGGAAAGAAAGAAAAAAAATGGAGAAAAAGAAGAAGGAAGGAGAGAGGGAAAGAAAGAGAGGGAAAGAATAGCAAAAGCAGTTTTATATACCGCTTCACAGTGTTTTATAGCCCTCTCTAAGCGGTTTACAAAGTCAGCCTCCCCCCCCCCCCAATCATCTGGCTTACTCTAAGGGCAAAAATGAAAGGAGGAATAGAAAACACAAAACGAGAATAGGAAATTAAGGTAGGAATAGAAATATATTCTGGGTTGTGGAGCTGGAGAGAGGCTTCGGTCATCGGCTTGAAGAGGAGAGGCCAACGTGATTTTATTGAAAATTAATATCATGTTTTATGAATGACTTGTCCTGTTTAGCTCTAAGGAAAACTGGGTTTTCTCTTCTCGCCTTATTCCTTTCGTTTTTCTTTGTGTACAGCCACCTGAAAGGGGACACTTTTTAAGCTTTTAATTTTGGATTCAAGTGCCTAGAGGCCATCGGGTGGTTTGTAAATGAAATCTTGCCTTGCTTCTCCGTTGGTTCGTTCCTCTGCCTGAAAGAAGCTGTCCTTAGGTGACTTTCAAAGGAAGGGTGAGAGATAAAACGGTGGCAAGAGATTTAGTTAATCTGTCTTCCTTCCTGAGATTTGTCAGTGTGGAAGTTTCCCTGGGTATCCTTGCAAATTGAGGTCATTAGTTCTTGGAAACAAAAGAGAGGATTTGGGTGAACATTCCCTTAGCAAGAAGGACAGGTTATAAACAGCTTAAGTTCAGACACTCCTCTCTTAAAATAAATATTGGACTTAGAATAACTTTATTGTCACTTTAATCGGCATGCATTAAAATGAAATTTCATTGCCTGCAGCTTCCAAAGGGTCACCACCTCCAATAGACACTACATCTACATGATGAAACTATAAATAATTTTTTTAAAAAGATCATGAACATACCCACACATACCGTATTATTATACGACACAGAGAAACAACACAGTCTAGTTTGGATGTATAAATGTAAATGGTGAGAAAAACAAAAACAAATTACAGCTCATTTGTCATGTAAAAGCTTAAATCTTGATGAGCAGTCTTCCAATATTTGAGGAGGGGCTGCCACAGAGAGGAGGAGGAAGGGGGTCAAGCTATTTTCCAAGGCACCCGAAGGCCAGACAAGGAATAATGGATGGAAACGGAACAAGGAGAGATTCGAACTGACAGTGAGAAGAACCAACCAGTGGAACAGATCTGCCCATCTCTTTTTAATGTTCTTCTGTTCTGGTCTCCATCCTGGCAGGAACTCTGTTGAATTCTACTGTATAGTGCAATATTAATGCAATATCAGGGTTTTTTAGTTCAATGTACAGAATGTGAAGGGTGTGTGTATTTTCATAACGTAAACTGAAGATGGTGTTTGATTTTGTTGTATGAAGTGCAGTGACGATAAAGTAAAGTAAACTAAAGCTAAATTAAACCAAACTGCAAGTTCCAAATCGGGGCCAACAAGGCAAGGATTTCAGAAAGGAGGCAGGATGTCGGTGATCTGATCAAATTTAAAATGGAAGTAGGAACGTATGCCTGTTAAGACAGTTCAAAACTACTTGGCAACGGCTTAGCTTGGAGAGATTAAGGGAGGGAGGGAGGTGGATTGGAATTGTGATAGGCAAACCAACCTTTCTTCAAAGCAGTTTTATTTATTCATTTGTATCTCATCCCCAAAGTGCTTTTTCGGGAGGCAAGTGGACCTTCTGGTTTTTCTTTGAAGATGTTTCGCTTCTCATTCAAGAAGCTTCCTCAGCTCTGACTGGGTGGTGGGGAATGGAAGGATTTACACTCCTTGCAGACAAAACTGGTCATTTGCATCCTCTTAACGAGTCGTTGAGGCCACTTGGAGATCTATTTGTGTCCTCAGGGTCACTTGAATGGTGCCAATGGTGGAGTGGAGCCTTCTTGGAACTACTGAACGGACTTTGCTGTTAACTGGAGACAGATGATGTCATCAGCGGTTCTAAGAAGGCTCCACACCCGTCTGCACTCTTCAAGTGTTTCCGAGGACACAGATGAGCCTCCAGGTGGCCTCAACGACCCTCTCAAAGAATGCAAATGACCAGCTTTAAAATCCTTCCATTCCCTGCCATCCAGTCGGAGCTGAAGAAACTTCTTGGATGAGAAGCGCAACATCTTGAAAGAAAAAACAAGAAAGTCCACTTTCCTCCTGGAAGGAAAAAAAAAAAAGAACCTTTGGGACAACCAGGACCTGGGATGGTGGAGAATCGTTGCTGACCATTGGAGCTGAGATGTTTCTCCGTGGAAAACCCGTCTTGAGCCATAGGCCTTGGGCAGTGGGTGCCACTGAGTGCACGTATCCTGTCCCTGTTGGAATCTGGTTCAGAGGGGTAGGCCAAACAGCTGACGGAGTGGGAGTGTGGCTCCGTTGGCTGTGGAAGAAACTGGGGAAGGACAAAGTCTGGTTGGGCAGAGCAGGGGGAGGTAGAACAAGGGAGAGGGAGTTCAGAGGAAGACCCAGGCCCACCCCCTCTTCATCCCAGAGCACACAGGGAGGAACGGAGAAGGGAGCAACGTGAGTTGCATGGCTTACGGGGGAGGAAAGGGCCCTGATTCCCTTCATTAGCTGCAGCTGGGAACACAGCGTTTAAAAAGGGAAGCTGCGCACAGCAAGTTGTTGGGAGCACATCGTGAATTGTCTGGTATTGTCGAGGCTTTTCTGTGTTCCTGGCGCCTTCCCCGCTGTGTGAGTTTTGCCGCATTTTCAAGCCTGCAATTCCTTCTCCTGCCTTGTCAAGCTAATCACTTCACCGTGATTTGTGTGGATTTTTAGTTACAGCCTGTCTGTATCTTGTTTTGGACTGAATTTCCTCCACTTAAAGGCTGTTCCTGGGAGAGTTTTTTTCTCTCCAGCCTGAAGGTAACCTGGACATTGGGGGCAAAGTTGGAGGTATTAAAGGGATCTTTATTGATTATCTGACTGTGTTGCCTTTGTGCTATGCTACGCCCCTTTGGGTCACTGCAGCCCGGGCCAGGCCCGCCTTCATGCTTCAAGGTGTAATTGTGACCTTTTCTTTAGTCTAGATGTTCTTCCTCGGGCCATCGGAAAGGTTTTATATCCGGCTTCGTAGAGAACATCAAGCAGGAGCTAGCCAAAAACAAGGAGATGACGGAGAGCATCAAGAAATTCCGAGACGAAGCGAAGAAACTGGAGGAGTCGGACGCCCTCCAGGAAGCAAGGCGGAAATACGTACGTTGGCTCCCCCCCCCTCCCCCCTCCCGACATCGAAGGGCGCTTGGTGGCTTTGGGCCACCAGGGGAACGTTTATGGGACAGGTAGTCCTCGACTTAACGGCCACGGCGGGGTCCAGAATGTCCTTCCCTAAGCGAGGTGGACGAGGAGTGAGCCCTCCTTCCAATCAAAAGTCTCTGGCCGCATCTCAGGGACAAGTAAATTGGTTTATTAGAAGTTGCCGTGTTGGCGCGTGGCTGGGTGCAGCTGATACTCAGTCACATCATCCATTTCCCCCTTGACCCTGGTCTTTCCTCCACCACCCCCCGGATGTGACTTCTCCAATGGGACCCATCCGTCTCCCAAGAGTCATCCATCATGCTCTCCAATAACCGCCTTTTTTTTTTTGTTTGAAAACAATTTTATTAATTTTAACAACAAACAAAAACACATAAAAACATCTTCCTTTCCTTCCTGAGTTTACAGACAGCGTGTCGGTTGGTTTACTACTATTTTTTGTGTGCATCCATTTCATAGTCTCCATTGTAGTTATATTACATAATAGCTCGTATTATCAATCAACAATTATGTAGCCTGATATCATTATTAAACAATCATTTGACTGTAATTTTATTAATTCATACTTTAACGAGATAACTATAATTTATTTATTTTATAGCAAATCATAAAGTCATACCAAGTCTATCTTAATAAAATTTTATAAAGATAGTATCAAAGATACTATCCAATAACCGTCTTATGCGCCAACATCTTTAGGCTGCTGAGTTGATATCTAGGCATTTAAGGAAGGCCTTGTTTACCTCCAACTCCATTTTTCTGGCAGCTAAAAAGACCAAAGGAGTCTCTTTTTTAGTTGACAATGACCTTTTCTCGCCACGGCGGTTGAGCGAATCCCAGTCGTTAAGTGAGTGCGTCTCCCGCCGTTGAGTTTGCTAGCTGGGGAAGGGCGCAGAAGGCGGCCACGGGACGCCAGCCTACCGCAACCGTCGTAAGTCCATGCCATTTGCCCAGCTCCTGGATTTCGATCCTGGGAGATGCTGCGACGGTCATAAGCGCGAGGACCAGTAGTCAATCTTTTTTTTTTTTTTCAGCGTCGTAATTTTGAGTGTTTGCTAAACAAAACGGCTGTAAGCCGAGGGCTACATTGGGCAGGCAGTCCCTTGACTCACGACAGTTCATTTAGTGACGCGGCAGTGACAGAAACTTGACTCAGGACCGTTTTTCGTGCCTTTTTGTCCGTGTCAGCATCCTCCACGGTCACGTGATCAAAAGGCAGGCGCTGGGCCACTGACTCATATTTACGACGGGCTGCTCCCGGGATCACGCAATCCCCTTTTGAGACCTTCTGACAGATTCACTTAACAACCGTGTGATCAACTTGACACCTGCAGTGGTTCATTTAAAACAGGGCAAAACCCACGTAATGAATGCCCCGCTTGGCAACGGATAGTTTGGCCTCAAGTGCAGTCGTAAGTTGAGAACTACCTGTATCCTAAGGGACGGCGAAAGGCCGCAGGTGCGTAAATAACATTGCACCTTCTTCCTGCTTCAAAAAGAGTTGAGGATGTAGGCATGCCCTCGGCGGGGAACTAAAAAATATGTGTGACCTCTTTGATGATGAAGATGATGAGAATAAGAATAAGGATGATGTGTGTTCAAATCCCAGAAGGTAAAGCTAATTCTCACAGTGGAGATTTGAGGAGTCCTTGGGGGGTCTCTGAGCTGGGCGGTTTTCTTGCAGATTTCTCATGACCCAAAGTAGGTAACATCCGTGCAAGAAGAGGGTGGGGTTTGCAGGGAGGAGGGGGAGGAAGAAGAAGAAGAGGAGGAGGGAGCTCCCACAGTCCTCCCTCCCTCCCTCTCCTCCTCCTCCTCCTCTTGCAAACCCCGCTCCCTTCCGGCACTGACTGTCAGCTTTGGAAGCCATATTTTGCTTGGAAGCTTCAAGGCTGCCGCATTCAGCGCCTGGGAATTTGAGTGTGGGGCTTTCTTATTGCAAGGGTCTTCAAACTTGGGACAAGTTTAAGACTTGTGGACTTCAACTCCCAGAATTCCTGAGCTAACATGACGGGAGGAGGAATTCTGGGAGGTGGAAGTCCACAAGTCTTAAAGCTGTCCAGTTTGGAGACCCCAGTCTTAAGCGAGTAGAAGATTAGACTCAACAACATTCTTTCCTAAAAGTCAAGGACAAGCTGCCCTGCAGCTGGAGAGGAGTATCTGGAGGAACGGCTTCCGTTGGGACGATGATTTGATTGGGCCGTGTGATGGACTGGTGGGTGCCGTGGATGGATCTTTGAATTTTTTTGGGGGGAAGGGAAAACCCAGAACTCTCAGATTCAGGTTTTCCCAGATGTGAAAATATGACTTTTCTAATAAAGTTCTTACTTGGATGGACTTTTGTTTCTGAGTGCTGAATGGAAATGGGAAATTTCATGGGAACGCCAACACTGATGATGTTCCCTAGTTGGGTCACGAGACGTCTTTAAGAAAACCACCCAGCTCAGAGAACACCATGACCCTCCACAGTCCCCCTCCCCCTCCTCTCTCTTCTTCCTCCTCCCTGTAAACCCCACTCTTCCTCCTCCTCCCCTCCCCTTCATCTTCCTCCTCCTCCTTCCCCCCTTCCTCCTGCTCTCTGCAAATCACACTCCCTTCTAGCACTGATGATGTTCCCTAGTTGGGTCACGAGACGTCTTTAAGAAAACAGCCAAGCTCAGAAAGCACCAAGGACTCCCACAATCTTCCCTTCCTCCCTCCCTCTTCCTCCTCCTCCCAGAAAACCCCACTCCCTTCTAGCACTGATGGAGTCCCCTAGTTGGGTCACGAGACGTCTGCGAGAAAACCACCCAGCTCAGAGAGCCCCAAGGACCCTCATGCCATCCCTGACCTACAAACATTCTCCCTTGATTAGGAGGATGTTTCTTCCAGAGATTTCACCCTGCAGATTATTTTAAAGCTCTCTCGTGTCTTGCGGGAGGCTGAAGGTCTCCCCTTCCATGACAAACTAACCCATCCGCCCAAAACTGCTTAGAGCAGCCTGAGAGATCGGGGCCGATCCTACTGGGGGAAATAAACTTGGCTCCAATTTGCTCCTGAAATTCTGAGACCGTAGCTGTTGTGTGGGTGGGGTTGGGGGTCATCAAGAGATGGCGGTCCATTCAGAAGAACCTAACAAACAGAGTTGTCGTTGGGTGAGAAGAGAATTAGCTTTCTCCCTGGGCGACACCAACTTTTCTGCTTCCTTCTCGCAGAAAACCATCGAATCCGAAACCGTCAAGACCTCGGAAGTGCTTAAAAAGAAATTAGGAGAAATCAGTGGCACCGTCAAAGAGGTAAGAACCACCGAGTGGTGTCCTTTTCGCCCTGGACTCTCTTACTCCGGCGGCTAGGAATGTTCTCCGGAGCCAGCACAGCACTGGTGTATTCCACCTTGGCCGTACCGGCAGTTCTCTGGAGGGCCCAAAGACTGAAGGAGTCCATGCTGATTCTTCTAAGAGGCAGCCTCCTTCCTTTTACGATTTAAATGTTTTTTTTATTAGAATATAAAAGAAAACAAAAATAACGGGAAGCTAGAAGAGGAAAAAACGGAATACTGCATCCAGTTTCGGTCACCAGACTATAAAAAAGATTCAGAGACTCTAGAAAAAGGGCAGAGAAGAGCAACCAGGATGATGAGGGGACCGGAGGCTCAAACATACGATGAATGGTTGCAGGAACTGGGCCTGGCTGGTCTAGGGAAGAGAAGGGCCAGGGGAGACAGGAGAGCAGCCTTCCCAATATTGGAGGGGCTGCCACAGAGAGGAGGAGGAGGAGGAGGGGGTCAAGCTATTTTCCAAAGCTCCCAGAATAATGGTGGGAAACTGAACAAGAAGAGATTCAACCTGGAAATAAGGAGACATTTTCTGACAAGGAGAACCATCAACCTATAAAAAAGACCTTGAGACTCTAGGAAAAAAAAAAGTGCAAAGAAGAGCAACCAGGATGATGAAGGGACTGGAGGCTAAAACATACAATGAACGGTTGCAGGAACTGGGCCTGGCTAGTCTAGTTTAGTTTAGTTTATTGTCATTGCATTTACAACGAAATTAAATGCCATCTTCAGTCTACATTATACATAAAAAAGCAAAAACACACATCCTTCGCATTCTATACAATTGAAAACCCCTGATATTGCATTAATATTGCACTATACAGTTGAATTCAATAGAGTTACTGCTCTGGGATAGAAGCTGTTTTTCAGCCGATTTGTCCTTTTTAGTCTAGTGAAAAGAAGGACCAGGGGGGACACGATAGCAGCCTTCCGATATCTCAGGGGCTGCCCCAAAGGAGAGGCGGTCAAGCTATTCTCCCAAACATCTGAAGGCAGGACAAGAAGCAACGGATGGGAACTCATCCAGGAGAGAAGCAACCTGGAATTAAGGAGGAATTTGCTGACCGCGAGGACAATGAACCGTTTTTGGGGTTTTTTTGCCACCAGAAGTTGTGGGTGCTTCATCACTGGAAGTTTTTTTTAGAAAAGACCTAGGCAGACATTTGTCTGAAATGATAGAGGGTTCCCCGCTTGAGCAGGGGTTGGACTAGAAGATCTCCAAGGTTCCTTCCAACTCTGTTCTTCTGTTCTTCCTTCCCGCCCCCCCACCCCACCCCCTCTGGTGGTAGAGCATAGATGAAGTCAGCAAGAGCGAGATTGGCCGGAAGATCAAGGAAGGAATGGAAGAAGCAGCCAAAACAGCGAAGCAGTCTGCGGAAACAGTCTCCAAGGGAGGAGAAAAACTGGGCCGGACTGCAGCATTCAAGGCCATTTCTCAGGTAAACTCCCTTCTTCAGTCAGGTGCAGGGGTGCGCCGCAACGGGTTTGCCCGGGTTCTAGAGGACCCATTCCTAACATTATGGCTGGTTCGGCAAACCGCCAAATCCCACCCCCTGGGTCATGCCTTTTGGTGGAGACTGACTCTGAGGGAGGGGAGGAACGGCCGACGGAATGGAAGTGTGGCTCCGGAGGTTGTGGAGGAGGCTGGGGAAGGGCAGAGCCTGGCTGGGCAGTCAGAGGAGGACCCAGGCCCATCCCCTCTCCATCCTAGGGCAGGAAGGGAGGAGTAGATAAGGGAGAAATGTGAATGGGGTGGTCTAGGGGGAGGTAAGGGCCCTGATCCCCTTCATGGGCTGCAGCTGTGACAACTGAATAAGAGGATGGACATGCGTAGTGGCAAACGCTGGAAACAAAGCATGGAAATATCTCTAGTTTATGGTTCCTCTCTGGGTTTGGCGTCCTTCCCAGTGTGTGTTATCTGTGGACGTCCTCCAGCCCTTATCTTGCCTGGTTTGTGTTGCTTTTTTCCTCCTTCTTGTAACTGTTTGTGTGGGAGTTTTTTGTCTTCAGTCAAGGATATTTGGAGCTTGGAAGCAAAGTGAAGGAATAAGAGGGGCTTCACCTCTTTTCTGTGACTGTATTTGTTTTGTATCCCATCCTGGGTCAGTCATCACACCCTGGCTCGGGAGCCCGTTTTCGCTGGCAGATGCTCGGGCTGCCACAGGCGCACCCGACATGAGTGATGTTGAGCTGACCACTCCCGCCCCTGCCTCCACCGCCCTGCCCCCCTCCCCTTGAGGTCAAACACAACCCTAATGTGGCCTTGCATGAAATCGAGTTGGACACCCCTGGTATAGGCCGTGCTCAGATTTTTTAATATTTTTTTTTAACAGTACAGGTAATCCCTGGGTTACGAGTGTTCCCTTAGAGAACGGTCAAAGTTACGTGATCAGCGCCCCTTCGTGTTTCTGAACAAGTCCCGAAATTATGAATCTTGCAGCACCACGGCAATTGTTCGCCCTTACCAATGACCGCAGAGGCTCTTCAACGTTTGTCCTGCTCTTTGCTGGCCAAAACGGAGCTTCGGAGGGGCGTGCACAGCTGAGAGGCTAGAGAGGAGACCACTTGCTAGATCTCCTGACAGAAAGTGACCTGGCACGGCAGCTTGGGTGTGTGGTGGGGGGGAAGCAATTGTGCTGGAGCGTGAGGTATTTCTGTGAGTCGGGGAGGCCTTGGGTGGTTTTAGGCAGGTGACATGTTCCTTCACCAGGGCCCCGCCATGGACTTCCCTATCCTGAAATGTCTCATATTCACTTAACAAACCGCTCGTTCGATTAGCAAATGCGTGGGTGAAAGGAAGGAGTGATGGCGTTCAATGTACGAGATTCACTCCCACCAATTCCTCGGCTTATGAATGGAACGGGGCAGCTTTATTATCTTCATAACTCAAGGGCTACTTGAATGGTCTTTGCCTCTTCTGTCAATCAATCCAGGGACTTCCTCTGCCTTTGCTGCAAGGTTGGAAAACCGACAGCTAAGCAGGGAGGATGAGTCAAGGGGGGAAGTAGCCTCGAGTCCTTATACAGCCGCAAGAGGCATAATCCCAACCTTCTTTCCCTTCCATTGAGCTTTACCTGGGTGGTTCCCAAGGGAAGAAGGTGAGCAGTCTTTGGAGGGGTGTGGAATAAACAACTTAAATTGTCTTCTACCTATATTACAAAGTCAAGTCAAAGTCAAAAATCAAGTTGTTGATTTTTCCTAAGTTGAGACATTGAAAAAAAAAGTGCAGAGAAGAGCAACGAAGGTGATTAAGGGCCCGAAGACTCAAAACATATGAAAAATGGCTGCAGGATTTGGGTCTGGCTAATCTAGAAGGACTAGAAGGGACACGATAGCGGTATGTCAGTATTTGAGGGGCTGCCATAAAGAAGAGATCAACTTATTTTCCAAAGCAGCAGAAAACAGGACAAGAAACAACGGATAGAAACTAATCCAGGAGAGAAGCAACCTGGAACTAAGGAGAAACTTTCTGACAGGGAGGACAGTTAACCAGTGGAACTGCTTGCCACCAGAAGTTCAGAGTGTTCCATCACTGGAGGTTTTTAAGACGAGACTGGACAGCCACCTGTCTGAAAAGGTGTAGAGTCTCCTGCCTGAGCGGGGGGGGGGGGGTGGACTAGAAGACCTCCAAGGTCCCTTTCAGCTCTATTTTGATTGATTGATTTGGACCTTCCGTGAGTGGATCCGGTTCCTTGCGGCTGACGTATGACATGGCTTCCCTCCCCAGGGTATGGAGAGCGTCCGGAAGGAGATTGACGAGAGCGTGTTGGGTCAGACGGGCCCTTACAGGCGTCCGGAGAGACTCCGGAAAAGGACGGAATCTGCCAGCGAGAGGCTGAAAGACGAGCGGATATTCGAAGCGAACGAGTGGGTGTCAGAACTGGGATCAGAACTGGAACCAGAGCTGGGTGATGTTGGGGGTGGGGGGGGGGAACAAGAAAGAAACCTCAGCCAGGAGAGGCCTGGCATCTTCCAACGGAACTGGAAAAGCACATCCGCCTCGCTCTTCCTGAGGCCGTGCGGGCAGTTGGCGGCGAGGGTTTTCGGCTGCGAGCCGGGAAAAAAAAAAAAACTCTCTTTCCCAACGACTGGAGAATCGGGGACAGGCAGAGGGACGTTCCAGCCTCCTTCCCTGAACCTCCCTCTCTCGCCCCCCTCTAGGCAAGCGATGGGCATGGTCCTCCACAAAGACTCCAAGTGGTACCAGCAGTGGAAGGAATTCAAGGACAACAACGTGGTTTTCAACCGTACGTATTGCGGGAACGCGGTGGGTCACGTGGTTAGGGTACGGGCTCAGCACGGGTCGGCTCGAGACCTGGTTGCATGCTACAGGACGGGGCGAGCGCCCGCCACTCGTTCCAGCTCCTGCCGACTCTGAACAGTTTGAAAGCGGGCAACTACGCGTCGATAGGTTGGTATGTTGTGGCCCGCCGGAGGAGCTGACGGAGCTGGCATCGGAGTCGGACAATCGTGAGGAGGTTGGGGAGCCACCTGGACCAGCCTTGGAGGCTGAGGAAGAGGATGAGGGCTCTGCATCAGAGCAGAGATGGGGCCAGGGATCAAGAGGATACCGAATAATTATTTAGCATGGGATTGGTTTTACAAATGGTTAGACAGTAGAGGTAGAAATGAGAAATTGGAAGAATATTATTACATACAAGTAAACATTATTATTGGCTGTATGTATGTATGTATGTATGGCATTCAGCTTTGTTCGGGTATTTCCCCACGTCATTGTAGTGCTTTTAAAGTTGTAGCAACGTTTCGGCAGAATCTCATCTGCCATCATCAGGCTTCTGTATTGTCTTCGTCTGTGCACATACATGCATACATGTAAGTACCCGCGAAAACTTAAGAAAATATATATATACACACACACATACACATATTTACATATATATATATATATATATATATATATATATACAGGTATATGTGTCTGTATGTATGTATGTGTGTATATATATATGTGTGTGTGTATATATATATATGATGATGGCAGATGAGATTCTGCCGAAACATTGCTACAACTTTAAAAGCACAACTACAATGACGTGGGAAAATACCCGAACAAAGCTGAATGCCATACATGTAAGTACCTGCGAAAACTTAAGAAAACATATGTATGTATATGTATGTATGTATGTATGTATGTAAATGAACCAAGACATTACACTGTTTATTGAGCACAGATGTATATTAAATATGTATAACTAAAACTTACTTAAAAAAGAATCCTTAGTGCTATTTGAATTTATTTTTCAGCCCCTAGAGAACAAGTTTCTTTTTTTAAAAAAAGTGACCTCCTCCTGGTTTCCCAGGGCAGGGGGGCCCATATTCCTTCTTCCAGGGGTACCTTTCCATTTCCTTAGGTTTCTTTGAAATGAAGATGAAATACGACGAGAGTGACAATGCCCTCATCCGTGCCTCACGCGTCATGACGGACAAAGTGACCGACTTCATAGGTCTGTCTTCCTTCCCCCCCCTCCTCTTCTGGTGAGCAAGGGGCATTTCTGGCTGGCCATTTGCAGGACCTTATAGGCAGTGGTGGGTTGCAACCGGTTTAACAACCGGTTCTGTGAGCGTGCGTGAGCGCAGAGTTTTCAAAAAACACCAATTTGAACCTCTACAGCAGGGGTCCCCAACCACCGGGCCTCGGACCAGTACCGGTCCGTGGAACATTTCCTACCGGGCCGCCGGTTTGCTGGGCGCCGCCATCTTGTTTGACGAGAAAGTGCTTCCGGGTGAGCTTTTCCGGTTGGAAAGCGGCGTTTGGGTCCTGAAGGAATCCTCGCGCCTTAGTTTCATCGAAGGGGGGGGGCGGCTTCGAACGAAACTAAGGCGCGAGGATTCTTTCAGCACCCAAGGCAAGGCGAGCCGAACGACCATCCCGAAGCGGTCCCGAAGCGAAGCCCATCGACAAAGGAGGAGTTGAAGGTGGGAAGAAGCGGGGGACGGCTGGCTGGCTGGTCGCTCGGCTCACCTTGCCTTGTCATGCATGCTGATGCTGGTACCGGGCCGCAGATCATTTTGTGATGCTGGTACCGGGCCGTGGCACAAAAAAGGTTGGAGGCCACTGCTCAACAGGGTAAGTAGAACAGCTGAGGTGCGTGAAATCTGTGCCGGGCGAATCAGCTGAGCTGAAAAAGAGAGAAATATAGGACAGGATAGGGTGATGGGTGAGCTGATCATTGGAACTACCGGTTCGCTTGAACCGGTCGGAACCAGGCACAGCTCACCATTGCTTATAGGGCAGTGATGGCGAAGCTTTTTGTTGTGGTGTGCCGAAAGCGCACGCAAGCGCGATAGCAAGGGCGCGCACGTGCCAGCACCCACAATGCAATGCAGGCCCCCCCCCATGCATGCACGCACAATCTCCTTACTTGCCCTGCATATGCGCGTGCCACCAACTGATTTTCGGCCCTTCTGAGACCTTTTTCACCCTCCCGGAGGCTCGAAGGAAGCCTCTGCAGCCTCGGGAGGCTGAAAAACGGGCCTGTTTCGGCACTTCCGGTATTTCCAGAAGGCCCCGTTTTTCAGTCTCCCGGGGCTGCAGAGGCTTCCCTTGAGCTTCCGGGAAGGCAAAAAAACAGCCTCAAACGGGGCCGAAAATCAGCTGGGAGGTTCGTGCGTGCGCAGTGCAGTGCTGGGGCTCGCATGCCCGCACAAACGGCTACCCGTGTCATAGGTTCACCATCATGTCAAAGGGCGAAAAAAGTGTTTCCCTGTAAAAAAAAAAAAAAAAGACAGTTCATTTAGTGACCAAAATTATAACAGCATTGAAACCACTGACTTCTGTCAATCGTTGTTCATACTGAACGACTATTGCAGGATCCCTACAGTCGTAGGATCCAAATTCGGACGCTTGTCAACTGGCTCACACTTGCGACGGTTGCGATGTCCCAGGGTCAAAGCTACCGTCCACCCGACCTCTCCGGCAAGGGGGCATTTAATTCCACAAAAGGTCTCAACACCCAAGATCAAGAGCCTGGCCTTTTGGGGCTCCTAGATTGGTTGACTCCGGCCCAGAGCGAAGAGCAATTGTTCTCCACCGTGGCCCCTTTAAGATCTGCGGGGCTTCCCAACTCCCAGAATCCTCCAGCCAGCTCTATCTAGAATCCTGGGAGTTGAAGTCCCACAGGTCTTAAAGGGGCCACAGTTGAGAAACACGGGCGAAGACAAGACCTGGGGGCTTGTGAAGGGCAGGGATCCATCTCTTCCCCTCTCCCTCCCTCCCTCCGCCAGGCGGGCTGTTCTCCAAGACCGAGATGTCCGAGGTCCTTACCGAGATCCTGCGCGTTGACCCCAACTTCGACAAGGACCAATTCCTCAAGCAGTGTCAGGCCGACATCATCCCCAACGTCCTCGAGGTAAGTTGGGTGGGGAAGAGGCGGAGGGGTGAGGGTCCCCAGCCTGCCACCCCCCGCCTCTTAAGAAGCCCAGGCTTCACAGGGGTAAAGGGTTCCCCATTCACGTACATGCTAGTTGTTTCCGGCTCGAGGGGGTGGTGCTCATCTCCATCTCCATTTCTTTTTTATTTTATTTTATTTTATTTTATAAATATTTTTTTTATTTTAACAACAAAACAACATAGACATACTACATAAAACATAAAAAATATCCTCCTTCTTCATAAATTTACAAACAGTGCATCGATTGGTTTACCACTTTTTTTGTGTGCATCCATTTCTTAGTCACTAATATATTACAGAATAGCTCATATTATCAATCAATAATTGTATAACCTAATATCATCACTAAAAAAAATCATTTATCTATAATTTTGTTAATTCATATTTTAACGAGGTAACTATAGTTTACTTAGTTTATTTTGCAATAAATCATAAGATCATACCAAATCTATCTTGATAATGTTTTATAAAGATAATATCAAGAAAAAAAAAGGAAAACAATTTTTTATGCTAAATCTGAATATTATTATGTTTTATTATCTAACCATTGATAAAAAAGATCCCAAACTTCATAAAATTGTTTATCTTCTTGTTCTCTGGATTTCAAATGTCAATTTACTCATTTCAGCACAATCCAATATTTTCTTAATAATTTCTTCCTCTGATGGAATTTTCTCACTCTTCCAGTTTTTAGCAAATACAATCCTAGCTGCTGTTAATATATTTACAATCAAATACTTCAAATTTTTATTATATATATCAGGTAAGATTCCCAATAAAAAAAATCTCTGGTTTCAAGTCTATATGTGTCTCTGGTGCTCATCTCCATTTCTAAGCCAAAGAGCCAGCGCTCCGTGGTCCTGTGGCCGGCAAGGCTAAACCCCTTTGAAGGCGCACGGAGGAACGCTGTTCCCTTCTTCCCACCAAAGGAGTCCCTAGTTTCCTACTTGCATTTTTTTTAACGTGTTTTCGAACTGCTGGGTTGGCAGAAGCCGGGACAAGTCACGGGAGCTCACTCCGTGACTGTTAGGGATACACCCTAGCAGAATCTGCACGGCAGGCAGGCAGGCAGGCAAAAATATGTGAGATAAACGTTTTTGTAGCTTACACTCAGTAAAACAGATACACTGTGCTAGTTAAATAGTTTATTCCAGTAAGAGTTTTAGCATAGTCAAACAGTCCATATATCATTCACTAATTCAGTCCGTCCGGGGATTATTCAGTTGCAAAGTCCAGTGTCGAAAAAGAGAGGTCAGTAAACTTACAAATATCAGTCCAGTAATATATCTCCTTGCAGTAGAGATATGAAGAAGTCAAACCTCCTTTCTTCCTTCAGCAGCAGGGAACATGCAGTTAGCAAACCATCAATCCAGCAATCGTCAGCAATCCAGCAGGTTCTCTTGCTCCCTCTTATGGCGGTTTTACACCGCACCCAAAATTACATGCTTTGCAATTTAAAGTGACACACACTTAAACTTGCTATCATGGTTTATATATATTATTTTACCCAAACTACGTTAGGTAACCTTGTTATTCCTAACAGTGACGCAGCTATACTAGGGATTCGAACCACCGAACTGCCAACCTTGCTGATCGACAGCCTCAGCGTCTTAGTCCCTGAGCCACCGTGTCCCCCTTTACGGGGGTAGCGGAAGATAAACAGGTGAGGCAGGATCCCTTGGCCAGCTCTTTGGGCCTTGTGGTTCCCTGTCTTTCAAAGCCTGGGCTTTCCTGCAGGAGCAGAAATGCAAGAGTCCTCAACTTTCGACGGTTCATTTAGTGACCGTTCGAAGTTCCAAGGGCCCCTGGGTAAAAGAAGCGACTTGGACCTTTTTCACACTTACGATCTTTCCAGCGTCCCTGTGGTTACGGGATTCAAATTCAGATGCTTGGCTAGTGATTCGTACTTAAGACGGTTGCAGCGTCCTGGGCGGCTGTCACACAGTCCCTGTTTGTAACCTCCTGACAAGGAAAAACCAATGTGGGGAGCGGGGCTAATCCAGATTCACATAACAACCTCGTTCTTAACTGAACGATGGCAGCGGTTCACTCAACGCCTGCCTCAGGGACGGTTGCAAAATGGAGCAAAACCCGCTGAACAATTGTGGCTGTAAGCGAGGATTACCTTGTAAGATCGCGGCGAAGAACACCGATCCTTGCAGCCGACAAGGTGTGAGACTGGCAGCCTCACCTGTCGAAACCGCTGGACCTCCAGCGGTGCCGACCACAGCAGTCATAAGCCAGAGGACCAGTCGCAAGTCTCATCCTTCAGTGCCACGGTAACTCTGAACGGTTGTTAAAATGAATAGTCGTAAAATACCGGTAGAATGGAAGGGTGTTTGAGCTAAGATTCACTTAATAATACGTGGCAAAACTGTCAAGAGTACATTCATTAACTGGCAGGGACATGGTTAACAAAGGAAGCATCGCAAAAGACCAGCCAATGGGAGCGGAGAACCTGGGTGTGGTTTGGCTTTCTGTGCTTTGGTGAGAATTGAAAGTGAAACTAGACTTGCTTGCTTGCTGAAACTAATGTCTGCTCTGAGCGGCTGGTGCTGCTTCTGTTTTTTCTTCTATTACACTGGAAGAATCTACAAATGGTATTGTAAACTTTACCTCATCTTATGTTTATCAAGAAGTGAATGATCCTGCTGAATCAGTCATCTGTGTGTTTCCTGGACTTGAATTTCTGCTGCAAACTCGTAACAAAAACTCACCTCACAACCACAGAAATTTGGGGCTCAATTGTGGTCATGGGTTGAGGACTACCTGTACAGCAAATTGCCCTTTGATTGCCCCTTTTGATGCCAGGATGACAGAAACCCCCCCCTCCTTCCTTCCCCGCCAGGATGTCCTGCAGCCTCTCCGTTTTATTCCCACTTCAAATGCAACAGGAGCAGCCGGCGTTAAATCCCGCTATCCAGCGTCTTCAGATGAAACAAACTTAAGTTTCACCCTCTCCCGCGCCGGCTTTGTCCTTCCCTCTTGCCCAGGGCACCCTCCCCACCCCGATGTCAGGATTCCGGGGATTGTCCTAATTAAATCACGAGCCTCGTTAACCGGAATGAACCCCACTCCGACACATGTAATTTACAGTCCCCTGTGACTCTCTTTCCCCCCTCTCCCCCTCCTGCGTGTGTCATCAATCAGATTCTCCAATGAGGGTTTTTCGCAGGCAGAAGGTCTGGTAGCCTAGGCTACAATCCTTTGAAGACAAGTGTGGAATGTACTTCGGGTTTTTTGAAAACAATTTTATTAATTTTAAAAGACAAAACATAAAAATATCCAGCTTTCTTTCATAGATATACAAACAGTGTGTCGGTTGGTTTACCAGTTTTTGTGCATTCATTTCGTAGTCTCCATTACAGTTACATTACACAATAACTCATATTATCAATCAGAAATTATATACCCTAGTATCACTATTAAATAATCATTTGACTGTGATTTTATTCATTCATACTTTGCGAGATAGCTACAATTCACTTAATTTATTTTATAACAAATCACATACTCATACCAAATCTACCCTGAAAACTTTTTATAGATGTGATATCGAATAAAAAAGAAAAAAAAATCTCTTTATATATTCATTATTATCTAAAATTCTAAATATTCTATTATTGTATTTTATCATCCAACCATTGATAGAAAAGGTCCCAAATTTTATAGAATTGTTTATCCTCTTGTTCTCTTAATTTCAAATGTCAATCTACTCATCCCAGCACATTCCAATATTTTCTTAATAATTTCCTCCTGCGATGGTATTTTCTCATTTTTCCAGTTTTTAGCAAATACAATCCTAGCCGCTATTAATACATTTACAATCAGGTATTTCTGGTTTTTAATTTGCCGATCTGCTCCTTCAGATGTCCCCCTCCCGTCCCGCTTAGGGCAACTCGAAAACAAGCATGGGAGTGTTTTACGAGTTGACACCATCCATTGCCTCCCCCCTCCTCGGCCCCTGCACACCCCTGACAAACATCTCCTCCTTTCCCCAGGCTATGATTTCCGGAGATCTGGACATCCTGAAGGACTGGTGCTACGAAGCGGTGAGTCTCCACACGGGGAGGATATTTGGGGCATGTGTGCGCGCGTGCGCGGCAGGGGCTCCTGGGAAAAGGTGTGATGACCCAAAGGGGCGTGACACGAAAATAACCAAGTCACAAAAGTAGAATAAATTCCCTTTAATGCCTCCGACTTGGGGCCCAATGTCCGATTTTCCTCAGCTGGATATCAAACTTCCAAAAACAGTCTATGAAGGGGAGAAATGCAGTCCGAACCCAAAGTAAAGATAATTAGAAATTTTTTAAAAAAAACACAGCACAAACCACGCGGAAGTAATTAACACGGCAGGCCAGGATGATAAATTGCAGACTTCCACAAGAGAACGCAGCAACCACAGGTGGGAGGACCCAAAACTCAGATAAGCCTCGACAGAGATAATGTGTCCGCTACAGAATCATGATTGATTGTGGCCACGTAGCTGGAGAAAGTGATGTAAATTGAGTAGCTCTTAATAGACAAAATATAATTCTTTTGATAGGTCAAGGTTAAAGAGTGTGGCGCAGAAAGAATTGGAACTTACTTTGGGATTAGTTCGTGTGATGTGATGATGAGTAAAAAAAAGAGATGGGTTTGTAGGTTGGGACAGTATGGGAAGTCCGGGGAAACTTTTAGTTTCGGAATTCCGCAGAATGCGCCAGGCTCTGTTCTAATAAAAGTACTTTGAGATTATGGTTTGTCTTGGAGTTACTGACAGGAATGGATTTTATCTGGAACGCTGACATACTGCACGCTTTTGCTTCCAGCAAGGAGCCGTGTGCAAACGCCCCACTTATATCCTGTTCTTCCAGCTACAGCTAATGAAAGGGCTCAGGGCCTTTTCCTCTCCCGTAGGCCATGTTGCTCCCTTCTCCGTTCCTCCCTGCGTGCCCTAGGATGAAGAAGGGGTGGCCCTGGGTCTTCCTCTGAATTCTTCCGCAGCCACCGGAGCCACACTCCCGCTCCGTGTCAGCTGCTCAATCTCCCTCTCAGAATCAGATTCCAAGAAGGGCATGACGGGAAGAACTTTGTAGCTCCCCACCCCCCGAAAAAAGCCTGGCGGGACTTCTGGGGCCAAGAGACGGGGCGGGGGGGCCCTCTCTTAAACCGTTCCCTTCTCTTGCAGACCTACAGTCAGCTGGCCCATCCCATCCAGCAGGCCAGAGCGATGGGGCTCCAGTTCCACTCCAAGATCTTAGACGTGGACAATGTGGACGTGAGTAGCCCCCTTCCGACTACCGCTACGGAACTCTTGCGCACCCCGAACCATTAGTTTTGGACTTCCGGCGGGGGCCCCCGTCTTGCACCCAAAAGAGCTCCGGCGGAGGAGGAGAGGTTCCCAACTCCTGGCTATCCCTCGGGGTGGGGGGCTTCTCTTCCCACCGGCCAGGTCTTATCTCCCCCCCCTTTAAAGCAAGATGCACCAAATTAGGCCTTTCTTTGGGGGGGACGACACATTCCTACCTTTTTGATTACTTAAGGCAGGGGTCTCCAAACTTGGCCACTTTTAAAACTTGTGGACTTCAACTCCCAGAATTCCCCAGCTGCCTGGGGAATTCTGGGAGTTGAAGTCCACAAGTCTTAAAAGTGGCCAAGTTTGGGGACCCCTGCCTTAAGGCATGGATGGGCATCGTTCCCAAGAAAGCCCAGTGGGGGTGCTCCAGGTCGAATCCATATATTCAACCCATATATTCAATCCACCAATGGCTCATGTCATCTGCTGTCGCTGGGGGCTGTTGGGGAGGAGGTGGGGGGGGGTGATTTTACTATATTAATTTATTTGATTTTTACGAGTTGTATTGTTTTTAAATTGTGGTTTGACATGTTGCAAGCTGCCTTGAGTCGCCCTGGCGAATAGGCGGCAATACGAATCTAATGAATAAATAAATAAATATAATTTGGGATGAGTTTCTCTCTGTCTCTCTCCATCCATCCAACCATCCATCCATCCACTATGTATGTTTGTTTATCTCTCTGCCTCCCTAACTACCTACCCGTTCATCCATCCATCCAGTCTGTCTATCTGACAGTCATCTATCTATATCATCTATCTCATCTATCATCTGTCTATCGATTGATCTATCATCTATATCATCTGTCTGTCTGTCTATCTATCTATCTATCTATCTATCTTGTTTATCTGTCTGTCTGTCTGTCTATCTATCTGTCTATCTATCTATCTATCTATCTATCTATCTATCTATCTATCTATCTATCTATCTATCTATCTATCTTGTTTATCTGTCTGTCTGTCTATCTATCTATCTATCTATCTATCTATCATCTACCTACCTACCTACCTACCTACCTACCTACCTATCTTGTTTATCTGTCGGTCTATCTGTCTGTCTATCTATCTATCTATCTATCTATCTATCTATCTATCTATATCTAAATAACTATCTATATCTATCTGTCTATCATCTATCTATATTTATCTATCTATCTATCTATCTATCTATCTATCTATCTATCTATCTATCCATCCATCCATCCATCCATCCATCCATCCATCCATCCATCCATCCATCCAACCTTGTCTGTCATCTAATCTGTCTCCTATATCAGGGGTCTCCAACCTTGGCAACTTTAAGCCAAGTGGACTTCCACTCTCAGAATTCCACTCCAAAGTGGCTGGGGAATTCTGGAAGTCCACAAGGCTTAAAATTGCCAAGGTTGGAGACTTCTGTCCTACGTTACGTCATATCATGTCTGTCTCTCTGTCTCCATCCATCCGTCTATCCTTTTTCTTCTATATATCTATCTTCTCTCTCTCTCTGTCTTCCTCTCTTTCCCTCTCCCTCTCCCCCCCCTTGTAGATTTTCTTTTGAACACCCCCACCCCCCCAAAAAAAGTCCAGTCACCTCTTGAACAAACGCACACCTTTGGGACAACCAATGTCCTGGATGGCTGAGAACCTCCAGAGACGTTGAGCCACTTCGAAGCGTTTCGTAGCGTGTGCTGGGCCGGTCCCAGCAACCCTCTTCTGGACTAGCGTCTTGAAACGAGTCTTCTCTTTTCCAGCTGGCCATGGGGAAGATGATGGAACAGGGCCCCGTGCTGATCATCACCTTCCAGGCTCAGCTGGTGATGGTGATGAAGAACCAGAAGGGAGAGGTGGTGGAAGGAGATCCGGTAAGGCGCCCCCACCCTTCGCGATCTACCATTCGAATGGTGCCACATTCAACAACCTCGGTTGAGAAGGAAGAGAAAGAGTAGCCCACAGGCCCGGGGTGGGGGGTGGGGGTCAGAGGGGACATGGGCAGGGTGTGTGTGTGTGTGTGTGTGTGTGTGGCCAGGTTGACATCACTCATGTTGAGGGCACCTGTAGTAGACTGAGCGCTTTGCCAGCAAAAATGGGCTCCTCCCAAGCGCCATTTTCGGCTGCGACAGCCTCCTGCAAACCTCTGCCAGCGCAGCCCTCCCAAGCTCCGTTTTCGCTGACAGAGGCACCACGGGCCAGTCTGCTGTTTCCAAGGCGGCCTCGTGGGCTGGGTCTAAGGATGCCGCGAGGGCCGGTGTCACCTCATCAAACATTCCTAGGCCCGTTTTAGTAGTTGCCATTTAAAAAAAAGGGGGCGGGGGGGGAGGAAAGAAATCTGGAAGAGCAAGTGTAGCAGTTTGGAAGCGACAGTACATTCCAACTCTTCGCTTGAAAAGGTTGTAGCTAAACTACCAGAGCTTTTGCCCGGGAAATATTTAATTTGGAGAACCGGATTGATGATGTCCAGCCTGTGAACGTGCTCAGTTGGAGAATCTGATTTATGACACACCCAGAAAAAAAGCGGGGGGGGGGGAGAGTCACAGGGACTGTAAATGACGTAGGCCAGAATTGGCTTCATACAGGGCAGGGCCAAGATGTCGCCTCTAATGAATCCTTTCAAGTGTTTTGAAGTTTGGCTCGAGAATCAGGATTTCATTAGGGCGATTGCTGGAATCCTGACAGCTGGATCTAAGCGCCCTGCGGACCAGATCCAGCCGCAGCCCTTGGATTTGACTCCCTGCTGCCTTGGGCAATCCAAGGAGGCTGGATTGAATTTTGAATTTTCCTTTCCCCGCCTTGCCTCCCCACTCCTGGTCTCCTGTTCCCTCCCTTCCCTGGCTCCCCAGCGTTGGGCACCTGTCTCGGGGCCAGGAGGTGGGAAGGGTCTTCTAGAGCAGGGGTCCCCAACCACCGGGCCGCGGACCGGTACCGGTCCGTGGAACATTTCCTACTGGGCCGCCGGTTTGCTGGGCGCCGCCATCTTGTTTGACGAGAAAGTGCTTCCGGACGAGCTTTTCCGGTTGGAAAGCGGCGTTTGGGTCCTGAAGGAATCCTTGCGCCTTAGTTTCATCGAAGGGGGGGGCGGCTTCGAACGAAACGAAGGCGCGAGGATTCTTTCAGCACCCAAGGCAAGGCGAGCCGAGCGACCGTCCCGAAGCCGTCCCGAAGCGAAGCCCATCGACAAAGGTACAAAGGAGGAGTTGAAGGTGGCGGGGAGAAGCGGGGGATGGCTGGCTGGCCGGTCGCTCGGCTCGCCTTGCCTTGTCATGCGTGCTGATGCCAGTACCGGGCCGCGGATCATTTTGTGATGCCGGTACCGGGCCGTGGCACAAAAAAGGTTGGGGGCCACTGATCTAGAGACAGGGCGAAGCTCACGGTCTCCTTGTTGCTTCAGAAAACAAGAAAGTCCAGTTGCCACTTGGAAAAAAAAACCCACAACAAAAACAAACCACTTTGGGACAACCGTCACCCGGATGGCGGAGCATCTCCCTAGGACAACTTGTAGTTTTGTGTCTAGATGACCACGGGGGCTGCTGGGTCAGGAGTGCAATTTCAGTCGGTTGGGGAGATCGCCAGGCAGGGGTTTCTTTTTCCAGCCGGGGTTTGTCCTCTGCTGCCCCCCTTTTTTTAATCCCTGCGACATGCCGGCCTCCCTTTTCACAGATTACCAGCTTAACACAGTTGGGAGGGACCTCGGAGGTCATCTAGTCCAGTGGTCACACACCAGTGGGCTGGGGACCCCGGGTGGTCTGCGAGAAAATTTTGGGGTGTGTGCAGAGAAATGTTACCCTCCCCCCCCCAAAAAAGCAATGAATCCAGGCTGTGCGGGAACACAAGGCTTGCGTCGCTTGCATTGCAAACGACACGAGGTAGTGAGGGGAGGGGGGGAAGGGTGGAGGGGGGGACTTGCCCCACGCGCTTGGCCTGGCCACTGGGCTGCTTCTTTCTGCTTCTTTCTTCTGATGCTTTGGGCTGCACGCCAGGAAAGCAGCCGAAGTCTTCCTTTCTCTCCCCCAAACTCCGCCAGAAATGAGTCTTTGGGACCCTGCAAGGCCTCCTGCTCCAAGAGGCTCTGCCGGCAAAGACTCATTTCTGGAGGAGTTTGGGGGAGAGAAAGAAAGACTTCTGCAGCTTCTGCTGCTTTCCTTGCATGAAGCCAAAAGTCTCTCCCCTTGAGAACGGAGCTGGAGACGGTATCCTGCCATCCCAAATAAAGAACGATCGATCGGTAGGAAAACGGGGTGGGGGGATTTTCCTGCAGGCTTTTGGGGGGGGGGTGGATTTTCCCAGGGTCTCTGGTCCGCGGGATTTAAAACGATGAGTTTGGTGGTCCCCGAGGTCCAAAAGGTTGGCGACCCCTGTTCTACCCCCCCGACCCACAACCTCCGCCCTTCCTTTCTCTTTCCCCCCTCCAGGAGAAAGTCCTGCGGATGTTGTACGTCTGGGCCCTCTGCAGGGATCCTGAAGAGCTGAACCCCTACGCTGCCTGGCGCCTGCTGGACATTTCTGCTTCCAGCACTGAGCAGATCCTATGAGTCGGCCCGGGGGGGGGGTGAGGGGGAGCTCGACCGCGATCCTGCAGAGCGCCCCACCCCGCCTGTCCTGCGCAGAGTCCAGCACGAGGGACCCCAGCGGGGCTGGGACAGGGGTGCTGCTTCGGATGTAGATGCTGGGAGACCCTCCCCCCCGTACCCTCTTTTTCTGGTCTTCAGACTTGGAACTTGCTAGCATCCGGGCACGATGCGGGGCAGCGCTAACCCCCCCCCCCACTTGCCCTCACGGACGTCTGGGTCTCCCAGGACGGACACCGGCCTGTGCTTTGCCAAAGTTGTGCCTGTTCCGAAACTCGCTGCCCTTTCATCCTCGCGCCGAAGAGTCTTCCGGAAGGCTCCTTCCCTTGCAGCGGATTCCAGAGGCTGAGCCGGACACGGTGGAGGGGGGGTGGGGGGCTGCCAGGCGGGGCAGGGAGACGACCCCCCCCCACATACGCGGGAGAGGAAAATGGGGTGGAGACAGAGAGGGAGGGTCTTGAGGCGTGGAAGGCCGGCAGGAGGTGGTCCGTCTTCCTTCCAGGAGCTATTTCCTCACAAGGTTGGCAGGCTCAGGGTAGAATCGGGGGGTCTTTGGTACACCCTTTTTTTGTAGCCCTTGCCGGGCTTGGAATTGGCTTAGCATCCTTGACGGGGTGCTGGGCGGGGGGTGGGGGAAATGGCCTCCTCTCCATAAGAGTCTTCCCCTCCCCCTCTGTAAATTAAAAAAAAAAAAAATACGGCCCACCCTACATGTGTACATATCTGTTTTGACCCAGCTCCCCAAACACGACCAACCCTCTGAAGTTAAAAGATTCCTTTTTTAGGAGGGCCGGCAGCCCTGGCAAAAAAATTTCTGTCTCGCTAAGTCCATCCAGCCGGAAGACAAATAGTTGTCTGCCATCTCTATTCATCTCCACCCCTGCTTTTTATCCCCCAGAGTCAGGGTGGGGCTTCGCTAGCAGCCATGGCTCTTCCGTCCCAAGGACCGGCCCATAGATTTCCACTGCTCTCCTCTCCTTTTAT
>NW_020769534.1:235894-260496 GCF_900518735.1 Pseudonaja textilis | reverse complement strand
CCCCCCCCCAAAGCACTCCCCCCAAAGCAATTAATCCAGGCTGCACGGAAACACAAGGCTATGCCACCCACATGGCCCGCCCACCCACTGGCCCCCACCCTGTGGCCAAGAGCACAAATCTTACCCTGAGTAAAGCCATGCAAGCTGGAACTGGAAGATAAGACCGATGGCCGGGAAGGAAATCCGCCCCGGGGTGGCTTGCTGACGTTGGTGGGAAAGTCGGTCCCATATTCTAGAGCTGTAGGAGTCACAGGACTGGCCCTTTGACCATCCTGGAGCAGCTGTTCCAGTCCACGGCAGGCCGGTGCACCCGGGTGGAGGAGCAGCTGCTCTGGGATGACCAAAGGGCCAGTCCTGTGATTATTACAGCTCTGGAACATGGGACCGACTTTCCCACCAATGTCAGCGAGCTGCCGTTAGTCAAAATTCATGTTAGTGGTCCGCGGGATTTAAAATTATGAGTTTGGTGGTCCCTGAGGACCCCTGGACTAAACCATTCTCCTTTTCGGATTTGCCCACAAGTTCCCTGGCCGTGGAGAAGAGTTCAGGGGGGGTGTCAGCAAATCTAGGGTGTCAAGGATGCGATCGCACTTTGCTTTGAAATTTCTTCAGGAAGAAGATCACACCTTGCAATCTTTCCAGTATTTGAGGGGCAAACATCCCGCAGGAAATCAGCCACGCAAACCAATCGTTCCAGGGATTCAGCCCTGGCACGGCGGCTGCTCTACTCACTGGTGTTGGCAGCCGGGCACAGCTCGCAGGGGTTTCCCCAAGCCCGGCCCAGGGAGCAGCAGCAGGACGCCCGCGTAACGCCCACGCCGATTTCAGCACTGCATGAGATCCCGCCGTCGCCGCGGTCTTGCGTGTCCAGGAAACAGTTCCCCACTCGGGTGTCTGGGGAAGGAGGGAGGGAGGGAGACAGAAGGAAAGTGAAGGAAAACTGCAAGAGGAGGAAGATGATGACTTACTCGTAGAATAACTTTATTGTCACTTGGAATGTATGCTAATTGACATACATTAAAATGAAGTTTTGTTGCAATGCAGCTCTCAAAGAGTCACCCCACGTAAACATGACGGAATAAATAAATACAAAATTATGTATATCATCAACTTCATTTAATGACCCCTTGCAGGGTGGAGTCTGAGCAAATGAATGGAGCTAGCAGGGTGTTTTAATGGCCGGATGCCTTTCCTGTTGCCGATGCAGAGTTTTGGCCGGCAGATATATTCTCAGTGTGCCCAGGGAGAGAAATATCTGCTTCTATCTGGGATTGAACTAACAGCCTCCTGATTGTGTGGGGAGAGCTCCATCTCTAGGCCATCACGCCACTCAATACAAAAATACCCACATATATTATATGACACAGAGAAACATGACAGTCTAGTTCCGATGTATCCATGTACCAGAGGGATGGCATAGGGAACAAAGCCATTAAAGAATTTGGTAAGTCCTGCTAGAAATTCTTCAAAATGCCCTTCCAGAGAGTAGCAACAGAAACAGACCGTGAGGTGGGGTCTCTAACAATGTTTTGAGCTCCAAGCCCAGAGTGCTTATAAGGAGCATCCTGAATAACAGGAAGCGAGCTTCGTATGATCTTCTCCGCTGCCCTCACCACTCTCTGTAGGAACTTTCTATCTGAGGCGCTGCGGCCACCAAACCAAAGAGGGATGCAGTTTGTTAAAATGCACTCAATCGTGCCTCGGTAAAAAGTGGCCAGGACAGGAGGAGAAAGAGGTGCTCTCCTCATCCAACGAAGGAAATGCAGAGGCTGGTTTGCACGCTTCACTAAGGATGACGTGTAGAGAGATCAGTTCAGAAACGAGGAGGTGATAAACCACTTGGGAAAGCCAGGAGAAATCATCAAAACCATTAAAAAGAGAAAAGTTAGAATATTTCGGAAACGGGATGTGACACCTGGAAAAATACAGCACCCTTCACTTCATCCTCCAGGGAAAGATTGAAGGCAAACGAACTCCAAGCAGAAGAAGAATATCATGGCTTCAAAAGCTAATTTTTGTCTGGTTTGGACAAAACTCAGCAGCTCTTTCTTGTGCAGCTGTTGATTAAAATAGGATCGCCGACACGATCACCAATGTCCGATGACGGATAGGGCACAAGAAGAGGAAGAATTGGAAGCCACTGCAAGTTGCTTTGCACAGGGAGATGGGTGTTGTGGCAGACTTGGACAGTGAGGAGATTGGGGTGGAACAAGGGCCAGTCCTGGAGTCTGGGGAAGGCTCTGATGAGGGCTCTGCGTTGGAGGCAGAGATGGGGCCAGGGCTGTCTGACAGTTATCAGCTGCCTTCGGAATCGGAGATCAGTGGGGCCGAAGAACAGCTGGAGCCTGTTCCCAGTGTGCGCATGCACAGAGCTGCCAGACAAAAGGAACAGTTAAGGAACAAGGGATGACTCGGGAGTAAAGGCTCAGGTGGGCAGTGAATGGACCCTCCCATAAATAAAGAGGAGTGAATAAAGAATAAAGAATAAAGAGGAGTGAAAGGGGAATGGTGTTTGCAGGAGACAATTGGTTCGTTTAATTAGTGTGAAGATCTGTTCCTGACTTCTTGCCAAGTAATTGCTGCTACAGCGTGGCATTTGGAAGATATTGGCCTGGCAACTCTCCAAGCCTGATAAAGGTCTGTCGTTGTGAAATCTCATGAAAGACCGTTTGCCGGGACTTTGCTGGAGAGGAATTCCCTTTAGCCTAAATAAAAAGCGTTTTATCGGGATGAGGAGCCAGCTTCATGATTTTGGGAAACCTAGGTCAGAACAATGGGTGGCATATAAGTTTATGGAATACAATAATGTCATGGACAGCACTGCATGGTGGATCTGCCTGTGCACACCCTGTGGGGGGGTCCTCCTTACCGACACACCCCACTCCGGTGGGGTTCAGCTCGAAGTCCTGAGGACAGTTGCAGAGGTAGCTGCCTGGCGTATTAACGCAAAGGCCGTTGATGCAATTCACGGGATCGGCACACTCATTGACATCTGTCGGAGAGAGAGAGAGAGAGACGGGGAAAGGAGTTAAGCGCTGTCTGGAATGGCTGATGGGGCCACATCCTTGGCGGAAAGAGCTGCCGAACCACTGGCGCTGTTGCGGTGGCAATCTCCTTAGTTTGTGTTTGCAAGCGAGGAACGGGCAGAGGAATGCAAAGACTGGTCGCCGATTCACGTTTTTCGGTGGCGTTCCAACTTCAGAAAGTTGGCAAAAGAAATGGCGGTAGGACTACCTGTAGAGAGGATGGGTCCTTCCTGCTCACCTGTGCAGTTCCCACCGCTCCTGTCTAGCTCATACCCATCGTCACAGGCACAACGGAACATCCCAGGAAGATTCTGGCAGGTGCCGAAGACGCAGATATTCTGGAAGGTGCATTCGTCAATGTCTGAAAGGAAAGACAGCGGATTTTGGTGGCTTTCACCTCAGAATTCTTGCTTCAAAAAGCTGCCAAAGGATCCCCATAACAAGATGAGCATTTGTTGCATTCAAGCGTCTTGTCCGTTCCTGATTCATTGTGGGTTCAAATGGTGCTTTATTGGACCCGGGTCCGATTCCCAGTCCCATCCACGCTCTGGCTCAAACTTTTGAGAAGTTTAACAGAATAGCACTAGCGCTGGTAGCCTCGAAGCTTCTAAGAAAATATGGCTATTTATTAGACTTATAGACCGCTTCCCAGTGCTTCCTAGCCCTCTTTAAGCAGTTTACAGAGTCAGCATGTTGCCTCCAACAATCTGCGTCCTCATTTGACTGACCTCAAAAGGATGGGAGGCTGAGTCAACCTTGAGCTGGTCAGGATTGAACTGTTGGTAGTGAGCAGAATTAGTCTGCAATTCTGCATTCTGACCACCGCACCACTTCCTTCCTTCCTTCCTTCCTTCCTTCCTTCCTTCCTTCCTCCCTCCCTCCCTCCCTCCCTCCCTCCCGTCTTTCCTTCCTTCCTTCCCTCCCACCCTCCCTCCCTCCCTCCTGCCTGCCTGCCTGCCTTCCCATCTCTCCTTCCTTCCTTTCCTTGATTGCTTATTGTACCCTATGACTATTATTAAGTGTTGTACTTTATGATTCTTGATGAATGTATTTTTTTCTTTTTTGTACACTGACAGCATTTGCACCAAGACAAATTCCTTGTGTATCCAATCACACTCGGCCAAGAAAGAATTCTATTCTATTCTATTCTATTCTATTCCATTCCACTCCACTCCACTCCACTCCACTCCACTCCACTCCACTCCACTCCACTCCATATTCTATTCTATTCTATTCTATTCTATTCTATTCTATTCTATCCTATCCTATTCTATTCTATTCTATTCTATTCTTCCTTCCCACTTAGCACTTATATGCCACTTTACAGTGCTTTACAGCCCCTCTCTAAGCGGTTTACAGAGTCAGCATGTTGCTTCCAACAATCTGGGTCCTCATTTGACTGACCTCCAAAGGATGGAAGACTAAGTCAACCTCGAGCTGGTCAGGATCGAACTCCCGGCAGCGGGCAGAGTTAGCAACAGCACTTAAGACTTATATACTGCTTCACAGTGCTTCACAGCCCTCTCTATGTGGTCTACAGAGTCAGCCTCTTGGTCCCCCCCGACAACCTGGGTCCTCGTTTTACCCACCTCAGAAGGATGGAAGGCTGATGTCAACTTGGAACCTGGTGAGATCTGAACTGCCAAATTGCAGGCAGCTGGAGTTGGAAGGGACCTTGGAGGTCTTCTAGTCCAACCCCCTGCTTAGGTAGGAAACCCTACACCTCTTCAAACAAATGGTTATCCAATATCTTCTTTAAAACTTTCAGTGTTGGGGCACCCACAACTTCTGGAGGCAAGTTGTTCCACTGATTAATTGTTCTAACTGTCAGGAAATTTCTCCTTAGTTCTAAGTTGTTTCTCTCCGTGATTAGTTTGCTTCTTGTCCTGCCTTCAGGTGCTTTGGAGAGTAGCTTGACTCCCTCTTTTTTGGGGCAGCCCCTGAGATATTGGAAGGCTGCTCTCATGTCACCCCTAGCCTGTCATCCTTGAGGGGAAACCAAAAGCGATCTTCATACCATCCTGGGACATCCCACGTCCACTGACCTGGGAATGGATTGTAACACCTCTCCATCTATCCAACCTTTGCAGGGACAGTTACCCAAACATCTTCTCTGAATATGTCTGGACCCCGGGGAGATAACAGGAGGAGTGGAATGGAAAAAGGAACATTAACTAGGGAATCCCAAAGATGCTTTTTCCAAGAGGCAATGGACTTTCTTGTTTTTCTTTGAAGACTTTTTGCTTCTCATCTAAGAAGCTTCTTCAGCTCTGACTGTCCTCTAGAACCGGAGAAACTTCTTGGGTGAGAAGCGAAACCTCTTCAAGGAAAAAAAACAAAATGTCCAGTTGTCTCCTGAGGGGGAAAAAAAGCAAATTTGGGACAACCACGACGTGAATGACGGAGAATCTCCATAGAAATTTAACTAGGGAGCTTCGCGTGCACATCCTTAGTTCTGGCTTTGCTTTAGTGTAACCGGGTAGCTTTTAGTGAAAATAATGTTTTCGCTACAAACGGAGTTGAGAGGGTTTCTTTCCGAAAGGACCAAGTTGGGTCCAGGTCTGACATCACCTTTCTTTTCATGAATACCCGATTCCTTCAACCCTCCAGTTCCCAAATGAGCTCACCTTGGCAAGCCTTACTGTCTTCCGTGGGGTTGAATCCCATTTCGCACTCACACCGGTAGCCCCCGGGGGCATTCAGGCACTGCCCGTTCTCACAGAGGTTGACGTTGTCGGCACATTCGTCCACATCTGGAGGGGAAAACATGACATGGTCAGGCCTTCCTCTCGGCCAACAACCACACCAGTGGTAGAATTCAAAATATTTCACAACCGGTTCTGAGGGGGGAACGCATGGAGCATTCTAAAACGGGCAATTTTAAGCATGAAAACTTATTCTCAGCCAGTCCTTGAGTATTGAAGAGTTGTCTTTAACCGAATCCGAACTCCAGTTTAGGATAATGATGGTTTATTCAATATATCAGCAAACAAGAAATACTCTAATCAGGCAAGAATGGCTAAATGCCGGGCAAGGTTAGCCTTGGGTTTGAGTTTGCTCCCTGTCCTTTTTTTTAAAAAAACAACAACAAATTTTATTAATTTTACAAAACAATATGCAGACAAACAAAGCATAGGATATAATAACATAAGAGATCTTTTTCTGAAAAAAACCAATAAGACATCTTATTTAAAGACAGAATAATTCCAAATTATCACATTTCCATACGAACACAATTTAATATATATATTTACCTTATCTGTTCAACTTCATATCTTATCCCAACTTCTCTTTATTGCTCCCTTTCCTTCTATTTATTCAAATTATGTCTCTTTTACTTTAGATTGTATACATTTTTTATATCCATCTGTCTTATTTACAATTTCATTGTTCTCTTCCAACATTCTTCTGACATTCTTTTAAAATTTTATTAATTCAAACGTAAACGTACAAAACACAAAACATAAATACCTAAAACTTCTTGCTCTTTGTCCTTTTACTGCCATTATCGTGAGACACACCCCACCGCACCCAGGCCTATACGCAGTTCTAATTCTGGCCACACCTAACCCATTATCCCTAAATGCTACTAACCCTATAACAGTGTTGGCTAATCTTTGGGGGCTCCTGTGCCAAAAATTGTGTGTGCGCTTGTGCGCGAGCACTCGCATGCCAGCACCCAGAAGACACTGTGTGTGGGGGCCACCCCCCCATGCCCCCTGCACGAAAGCTTCTGCAGGCTTTGCAGGCCGAAAAATGTGGCCTGTTTCATCACTTCGGGTATTTCCCGGAAGTGATAAAACGGGCCTATTTTTCGGCCTGCAAAGGCTTTCCTCAAGCCTCCGGGAGGCCGAAAATCAGCTGTATGCGCAGTGAGGTAAGTTTGCCTACGGATCACGTGTTGGCACAAATGGCTCTGCGTGCCACCTGTGGCACATGTGCCATAGGTTCGCCATCATGGCCCTATAACACGTCTACATCCCTAACCTATTCCAACCCTCACTAACTGATCCCCACCTGGTGCCACCTTCACCATGTCTTAATGCAATGCTTAATTACCACGTATATGTGCCCCAACCCCCTCTAACGATATGCACCACCTCAATACATGAAAAAAGCCAACCTTCAACCTTCGGCTAGCACACAAGCAACCATACAGATCTGGCGTCAGCAGAGCTAAGGTGATATTCTCCACTGCCTGCCAACTTGCTGCAAGGTGTGTTCGGAGCTGACGGGCTCTGTATCGAACTCAGAGCCCGACACTAACTTTACCATCAGCGCTGGTGAGTAAAACAGCTGAGGCACGGCAATCCGCTCTGCCGCGCCTATCAGCTGAGCTACAATCAAAGGAAATATAGGACGGGAAAGGGCGGGGCCAGGTGCGCAAGGCCAACTGCTGGTCGGCACTACCGAATCACTAGAACCAGTGTGAACCGGCAGCATCCCACAGGGCTCTGGCAGTGACCCCCATTTAAATCATGAGTCTCGAGCCAAACTTCAAAAACTCAAAAAGGATTTATTGGGAGTTAATGTGCCGGCACTGCCTGGGTGTAGCCGACTCTGAGATACATAATTCACTGCCCACCCTTGACCCTGGTTTTCCCCCCACCCCTCTGGGTGTATCATAATTCATATCCTCCAATGGGACACATCCATAGCCCAGAGTCATCAATCAGGCTCTCCAGTTAGAATTTTGTGCGGCAGAAACTTCAGTCATCTAGTTACTATCTTTGAAAACATTTATGGAATGCAGTTTTGGTTTGCAAGCGGCTGCACTGCTCCTCCCCTCCCTTTCGGGTTGGCAACTCTAAAAAGACCATAGAAATATTTTATGAGTTGACACCACCACTGAACCACACCCATAATACCCTGCCAAGATCCTTGGTGGATCACTACGAAAATGCCTGTTAGCTGGGGTGATTCAATAAGAAGGTTGCAATCTTCTCAGTCAGGCAGATTCCTTTGGGACGCTGAGGGCACGTCGTGGGGCACCCTCACAAAATGGCTGCCATGGAGGCACGGCCATTTCCAAGCTCACTAAGCTTACGGATGGATGAAAATGCAACCCGCTTCCCCCTTTAGTGTTCCAAGACCCTTACGGCTCACCCCCCCCAAAAAAACTTTTTAGTGTAAGTTGAATAACCGAATTGTATTAGCCACCATTTTTAGTGCTTAGGAGCAGGGGCCACCAACCTTTCGGGGCTTCAGGGACCACTAAATTCATAATTTTAAATCCCGCGGACCACGAATATGATCTGCCTAATGACTGGCTAGGTGGGCGTGGCTGGGGGGGTGTCATATGTCTGGGTGGGCATACCAACTAGATGTCACTCACATCGAGGGACACCTCGCCGGCCTTCTACTCATCCCTCCCCTCCCAGCCACTCCTCGCCTGCCCACCCGGGCTCCTTAGGGCCCCAACAGGAAGCAGTGGTTGGAGCTAAGCAGCCACCAGGAGAAAGAGTTGGCTCAGTTCACATTGGGCCGAGAAGGAGGCTCAGCAGAAGCACCACACCGAGGACTAGGAACATGGGCTTTCCAAGCCGAGGGAAGACCTGCGGGAGAGCAAGGCCAGGTCCCAGCAGCGCCTGGATGCTCAGTGGGCTGAGATGCTCAGCCATTTCCGGCCCATGCTGCAGTCTCACTGGAACGAGGTCCCCTGGCTCTTCGCCTCCGTCCAGCCTTCACCCAAAGCGAAGAGGATGAAGTAGACCCCAAGTAGGAATTTCTGCCCCCCTCCAACCCACACAAAAAGACCCTGATGGGGGAGACTCTCTGCAGCCACACAAATGTTCACAGCACGTATCTGGCCCAGGGCCTGCCCCCCCGATTGAGTGCAACATAAACAAATGCAAATAATTTTCCTGAGGGACCGCCAAACATTTTTCTCACGGACTACCAGTTGGTGACATCGGCTGAGGAGGATTTGGGGAGAGGGAGAAATAGGCCTTCCGTTGTGGTGAGCCGGCAGCAGGTGCGGATGGCTGAGGAGAGCGAGGACTCAGATGAGGAGCCAGGACCATTAGGGAGTGGACTCCTAGCTTTGGAGATTGTGGGGGCTGGCAGCAGCTATGAGGAGGTTCCCGAGGAGCCTGTGCCAGAAGCGTGTATGCGCGCAGGGTTGCTCGGAGAAAAGAGCAGTTACAACAGCACGGGAGACTCAGGAGTAAGGCTGCAAAGTACTGGCCCCTCCTTCAAGAAGATAAGAGCCAGCTGTGAAACAAACGTACTTTGCAGGAAGCAAAGACATTTTGAAAACTCCAGCCTCGTGGACATTCCAGTATCCTGAGTTTGTATTTGAAGATTCTTTTTTTGCAAATTATTTCTTGTCTGTTATCTTTTGGCAAGTCTCTCACAGTTTGACAAGGCTTGTGTTTATCACAGCTAATTATTTTGCAAAAGGTTTCTGTTCCTTTTTGATTTGTGTTTGATTTGTTGGAAAAGGGCGTGGGTCAGAACGCCTTCTGGAGACGAAAAGGTGGGTGCAGCAGGCTGGCTCAGAGCCAGGAAAGCTCCCACAACCCCTCAGACCTAAACATTTCTCCCTCACCAGAACAGGAGTAGCCGTCGCCGCTGAAGCCCTCCTGACACGCGCAGCGAAACGAGCCCGGCGTGTTAAGGCAGTTGGCGTTCAGGTTGCAGCTGTGAGCCTCGGTGGCACATTCGTCTAGATCTGGAAAGGAGGAAAACAGGAAGGAGCTGAAGGGGAAATTCTCAGCTGCACAGCCCCAGACACGCCTTCTGGGCCTTGGACCCTCCCGCAGGATACAGGGAGTCCTCAACTTATGACCCCTGGTAAAGATCGACGCATTCATTCTTAAGTGGTGTCTTCTTTCTGTGGGGCATCACATGACTTCACCCATGGTTTTAGAACCCTTCCCCCCAGGGTCATTAAGTGAATCACTGTGGTCGTTAAATGAGACATTATGTGACTACAATTTGTGTCCTTCCCGGCTGGCTTTAGAATAGAATAGAATAGAATAGAATAGAATAGAGTGGAATAGAATAGAATATAGAGTGGAATAGAATAGAATAGAATAGAATAGAATAGAATAGAATAGAATAGAATAGAATAGAATAGAATAGAATATAGAGTGGAATAGAATAGAATAGAATAGAATAGGAATTGTATAGAATAGAATAGAATAGAATATAGAATAGAATAGGAATTGTATAGAATAGAATAGAACAGAATAGAAAATAGAACAGAACAGAATAGAAAATAGAATAGAATAGAATAGAATGGAAAATAGAATAGGAATAGTATAGAATAGAATAGAGCAGAATAGAAAATAGAATAGAATAGAAAATAGAATAGAATAGAAAATACAACACAATAGAATAGAATAGGAATAGAATAGAATAGAGCAGAATAGAAAATACAATAGAATAGAAAATAGAATAGAATAGAATAGAATAGAGCAGAATAGAAAACAGAATAGAATAGAAAATAGAATAGAATAGAATAGAGCAGAATAGAAAATAGAATAGAATAGAAAATGCGGAAGGAAGGGAAGAGAGGAGGAGGGAAAGGGAAGGGAATTGAATGGAATAGAATTAGAATAGAAATAGTATAGAATAGTATAGAACAGAAGAATGAAGAATAGAACAGAACAGAATAGAACTGGAGACGGGCGGAATAACAAAATAACAAGAGTTGGAAGGGACCTTGGAGGTCTTCTAGTCCAACCCACTTGCTCAGGTAAGGAGACCTTATACCGTTTCAGACAAACGGTTGTCTAAACTTTTCTTAAAAATTGCCAGTCTTGGAGCACCTACAACTTCTGGAGGCAAATCATTCCACTGATTCATGGTTTTCCCTTTCAGGAAATCCCTCCTTCATTCCAGGTTGCTTTTTTCCTCGATCGATTTCCACCCGTTGCTTCTTGTCCTGCCTTCAGGGGCTTTGGAGAAGAGCTTGACCCTCCCCCCCCTTCTTTGGGGCAGCCCCTGCGATATCGGGAACGCCGCTATCCTGTCTCCTCTGGTCCTTCTTTTCACTAGACTAGACACCCCCGATTACAGCCACCGTTTTTAGACTCCAGTCCCTTAATCCTCTTTGTTGCTCTTCTCTGCACTCTTTCTAGAGTCACCACATCTTTTTAACAGAAGTCAAGGACCAACTCTGCGTGCTCAGAGATGCCCCTATCCTGCACTGGGAAACCGACCTGGGGCTTCCAAAATTCTCCCCCCATCCCCACCCCGGATGTGGCCACAAGACTGATTGCAAATCCTCCCCCCCCCCCTCTCGAGCCAAGAAAAATGTCCAGCTGCCTTTCCCCTGGCCTTGGTCACTCACCGTTGCATTTCAGCCCGTCGCCGAGCCAGCCCAGCCGGCATTTACACCGGAAGCTTCCCGGGATATTGATGCATGAAGCGTACATGTCGCAATTGTGAGCCCCAATTTCACACTCGTCGATGTCTGCGGGGTGGAAGGAAAAAGTGAGCTCGCGTTCTTGATGGGTGTGATGACCCAAAGGGGCATGGCACAAAAGCAACAAAGTCACAATAATAGGTAAAGTCCCTTGAATACCTCCAACTTGGCCCCCAATGTCCAATGATCATCCGCTGGAGAAAAAAAAAAAACCCTCCTAAGAACAGTTTTTAAAGGGAAGAAATTCCGTCCGAACCCAAAGAACATATAAATTGTAAATAAAAACCAACGCAAACCACGCTGCAGCAATTAATGAGACAGGGCGGGAAAAGGAATTGCAGACTTCAAAAGACAATGAAACACACACAGTTGGGAAGACGCCAGAACCCAGATAAGACGTGACAAACAAAGATAATGCACACTTTGCTTCCAGCAAGGAGCTGTGCGCAAACACCCTCTTTATCCTGTTTTCCCAGCTGCAGCTAATGAAGGGAATCAGGGCCATTTTCTCCCCGGTAAGCCATGTTGTTCCCTTATCCATTCCTCCCTATGTGCCCTAGGATGAAGAGGGGATGGGCCTGGGTCTTCCTCTGAATGCCCAGCTGGACTGTGCCCTTCCCCAGTTTCCTCTACAGCCACCAGAGCCACACTCCCACGCCCTTTCAGCTGTTTCACCTCTCCCTCGAAATCAGATTCTAACAGGGACATGATATTGGGCAGGAAAACTTTGCATTTCAGTTTTTAACATTGCCCCGGTGGGCTTTTGGCTGGAGGCCCTGTTGGCGAATTGAGAGCCAGCTCTGCTTCACAGTTTTCATCTTTTAATTTCTCACACCAGCAAATTCCTTCATTTTTCCCTTAATTTCTCTGGCTTTTATTCCTCCCATTATAGAGCATCACAGATAAAGAGAGAGAGAGAGAGAGAGAGAGAGCTGGCACAATTAGCAGAGGTTCAGACAATTTCTGGAGAACTGGTAGCGGAAATTTTGAATAGTTCGGAGAACCAGCAAATCCCACCTCTGACTGGCCCCGCCAACCCCATCTCTTCTCTGCCTCCCATCGAGTCCCAGCTGATTGGCTGGGTCTTCTTTGGTTGCCCTGCACAGGAGAACGGAGCTGGAAAGCTTCTGTGAATTCTGAGTTCTGGTGGTTCTGGCTTCTGGACCTTGTACTTGCTACCATGTTGCAAGAGCTGCATGGGTATTGTATACATGCATCATGATTTATATTATTGTATATAAGCAAGTTTCTTCTATAAATGAATCCTGCTGAATTATTTACTTGTGTGCTGGTTGGGTCGCTGCAAACTCTTTAAGACTTCTTCAGCTCTGACTGGATGGTGGGGGATGGAAAGATTTATACCCCTTCCAGACAGCTAGACATTTGCATTCTTTTGAGTCTTTGAGGACACTTGGAGGTTTATCTGTGTCCTCAGGGTCACCTGAGTGGTGATAGATGAGGACATCATCTATCTCCAGTCTACAACACAGTCCTTTCAACAGTTCCAAGAAGGCTCCACACCTGTTTGCGCCACTCAGGTAATCCTGAGGACACAGACAAACCTCCAGGTGGTCACAATGATTCCCTGAAAGATTGCAAATGACCAGCTGTCTGCAAGGAATCCAAATCCTTCCATTCCTCATCATCCAGTCAGAACTGAAGAAGCTTCTTGGAGGAGAAGTGAAATGTCTTCAAAAGAAAAAAAAAAAAAACCAGAAAGTCCAGTTGCCTCTTGAAAAAAACAACTTTGGGACATAAATCTTAAAGTTGAGAGTCTGGAAGTCCACAACATTCAAAGTTGACAAGTTTGGAGATAGTTGATTGAGTCAATGAAGCTTCGATACTAAATTGGCACCAATTCAAGAGGCTTTGGAGTTGGACTGTTTATTGTCCAGGCTCTGACAATCCCCCCCTCCCATTCAAATCACGAGTCTCTAGCCGCATCTCTCAGAATTAAAAAAAAAAAATCATTTATTAGGAGTGACCATGTTGGCGTTACCTGGGTGCAGCCAACTCTAAGACACCTCATTCATCTCAACCTTGACACCCCCAGGATGTATATTCTCCAATGGGACACATCCATAGTCAAGAGTCAACCATCAGGCTCCTGTCAGCCTTCAAGATTTTCTCCCTTTGCTTTGCATCCTTCAGCTGTCATAAGTAACGGGGGGAGGAGGGGGGGGGACATGGTTATGGGAAGCGAGCTGGAGGTGTTACAAAACAGAACTGTGTAAGTTTGGGGTGGGGTGGGGAAGTTTCTAGCTTAGGCGTCTATCCTTTGCTATGCGCAGCCGCAACTGTTTATCAAAATAGGTCAAGGTCAAGGGACAGAGGCCTCATCACCACCTGGAGATGCCCACATGACGCTATACACAACTTTTAACTGCATGAGCCAATTGAACTATTGGGGGTGGGAACGTTGCCATCACTTTGTATATGTGATTTACGCGCCCATTTTCTCGGATTCAGGATTCTTTTGTTGCTACCACTTGACTTCCAGTAAAAGATATTTTTTTTCTCTAATTAATGGAGTCTTAAGTATTTCTTTCTTGGATTTTGAATGGAGCAGCAGCTGACAGCTCCCTAGTAATAATCTTGTGCACCAGAAGCTTCGGCCGCCTAGTATTATCTATGAAAGCATATAAGGTATGCATTACTTTCCACACTCCCATTCTGCTGAGAACGCTAAAAGACCAGAGGAATATTTTTGAGTTGACATTTATGGCAACGTAACGATTCTAGGCTGATGACTTGCTAGACGCCGCCATCCTGCTGGTGGTGCCTGATCGTCTCCTATGGTGAGTGGCCTACCAACCTGTGCAGCCCGTCGTCCCCTTCTTGACGAAGTAGCCCAGCTGGCAATGGCAGATGAAGGATCCCTTGGTGTTCTCGCATTCCCCGTGCAGACAGATGTTGGGGTTCAGGTCGCATTCATTCACATCTGGGGGAAGAGAAGGGAGCTGGTTGCAGGCATCCCCTGTCTCACTCCAAGAAGTGCAGATAACATGGTTATCTGCACTTTCGGTTTCACAACCGCACCCAAAATTACATGCTTTGCAGTTTAAAGTGACACACACTTAAACTTACTATCATAGTTTATATATATTATTTTACCCAAACTACGTTAGGTAATCTTGTTATTCCTAACAGAGGCCTCCAAGATGATCTCACCAATGCAGGTTTTCATGTCCAGGGACGCCATGAAGCCATCGAAGCAGAGGCAGCGGTACTCCCCAGGGATGTTGGTACACTGGCCCCCATCGCAGATATCTGGCGTGTCCTCACATTCATCGATATCTGGGAGGGAGGAGGGAAGCAGAGGTGGTATTCAGCAGGTTCTGACCAGTTCTGGAGAACCGGTAGCAGAAAAGAATAAACTTCATTAATTTTACAATTAAAACAACACGAACAGCACAAAGAAAAAATGAAAAACTTTTCAACATCGACAGTTTGTGATTTCCTGTTTGTAACATTGTTTTGTGCAATATTTATAATTGATATCTAATGCGAACATATATTTACTACAGCTACTACTAATCTACCTGTTCCATTTATTATATAGTCTGTCCTCGCTCAATCCATTTATACCAACAGTCCCAAATCTTGTAATATTCTGATGAATCTTTGTCTTTTAGGGCTAGGGTTAATTTATCCATTTCTGCACAACTCATTATCTTTTAATTATCAATTGTTCTGGTGGAGTGAAGGCTTGTTTCCAACATTGAGCAAAAGCCAGTCTGGCCGCTGTCAATATATGTAATATTATGTATTTAACTTTTTTTTCCACGTTTCTTCCTAAATATCCCTAATAAGAATAATTCTGGTTTTAATTCAATTTGTTCCTTTCTAATTTCTTCCAACCATTTTTTAATTCTCAGCCAATATTTTTGGGATTCTTTGCAGGACCACCACATGTGGTTGTATGTTCCTTCCTTTTTTTTTTGCACTTCCAGTTTTTCCACTTTCATGTTGGGATACATCCTCGCCAATCTTGAAGTGGGGAAGTGCTATCTGTAGTGTGCTGTCCCAGCTGGTCTATGGGAATTGGATAGTTACTTAGGAATTATGAGCTGTCTCCTTAAGGGAATGTATCATGGTAAATGTAGTTAAAGGTATCCTGGGAAATGTAGTCCATGTCACGTGCCCACATCTGTAATCCTGATTGGTCACTGAATTGACCCTTGATGGGTTGGGGCAGTTTTCCTCACTTTTGCCTGAACTCTCTAACTCATGGCAGCTTCTTTCTATCGCTACGAGATGGGTTAGGAGATAACCATCTTTTACTACAAGGCAGATATATACAAAGGATTGGTCATTATAGAAGAACTTCATCACAAACGTGAGTTATGAGGATACCTGATGAACCAATAAATGTAATTTGTTATGGACGTCTTGTTGAGTTATCTATCTGCATCTGTACAGCTTCAAATCCACCTCTGTGCAGAAGGCAGAAAATGTAGAACATTTTATAGGCATTTTCCTTGTATGCTGCCGATATTGTAACTTTATTATTTCTATTCCAGAGATTCTCCCATTCTATTAAAGTAATATTACGGTCTATGTTTCGACTCCAAGCTATCATATTACCCTTGGCTATTTCTTCCTCTAATTCTATCTCCAATAGACAATTATAAAATTTTGCTATGTTTTTTTTGTCTAGGCTTAATAAAATTCTATCTAATTTATGTAGTTTTGTATCAATTCTGCATTATTTCTTATCTTGTCTATACCTATTCTGCACTTGGAGTTATGTCCACCGGCAGAAGAAATTTTGAGTAGTTTGGAGAACCGGCAAATGCCACCTCTGACTGGCCCCACCAACCCCATCTCTTCTCTGCCTCCCATCGAGTCCCAGCTGATTGGCTGGGTCTTCTTTGGTTGCCTTGGACAGGAGAACGGAGCTGGAAAGCAGGTTAGTGGGATGGGATGGGGTGGGAATGGGATTTTGCAGTATCCCTGGCCAGCTGCTCACCCACACACGACCGCTTATCTGGCATCAGTGCATAGCCTTCCCCACAACTGCACTCATAGCTTCCCTCAGCATTGGCACAGTGCGTGTCGCAGCCGCCATTCAGGATGGTGCACTCGTCGATATCTGCGGGGTGAAACAATCGGGTGCCATGATAATTCAGGTTATTTATAAAAGGGATAATAAATAAAATACATGAAATAAAATGATATAATAATAAAGAAACAAATAATAAAATAAAATAAAAATATGATATGAAGATATATGATAATAAAATAAAATATCATAAAAATAAATAATAAAATAAAAATATATGACAATAAAAATAAAATAATAAGATATAATATAATAAATAAAAGAAATGATATGATATAATAAAATAAATAATAAAATGAAATGAAATAAAAATATGATATGATATATGATATATAATAAAAAATAAAATATAATAATAAAAATAAAATAAAATATGATGTGATGATATGATATGATATAGTAATAAAATAAAGTAAAACAAAACAAAACAAAATATTTTGGAACAGCTTACACTCTTACATTTATAACAGCCCCATCCAAACACCCCCATCTGTCTATTCAAGGTCCTTGTAAAGGACTCAAGAGATAGGCAGACAAAAATGCCAAATCCAGTCTGAAGATCCGTTTGGCTGTGTGGCGAATAAATAAAATAACAAAATAAAAGAAAAGAAACAATAGAATATGGGGAGGCCTCCAGGCAATCTGGGAGGAGGAGTGGCCTCATGGAGGGAGGAGTGGCCTCACGGAGGGAGGCGTGGTGTCACGGAGGGAGGAGTGGCCTCACAGAGGGAGGCGTGGCCTCATAGAAGCAGTAGCCTTCCTACCGCCAACAAAATACAGGTACTTCTCGACTTACAAGCACAAATGAGCCCAGAACTACAGTCATTAAATGGTTGCTGTCATTAAACAAGGCCCCCATGCAACACTGTCTCTCCCCGCTACAGTCATTATGTGGAGCGTGAGGTGGCTCATGGTGTAGGGAAGACCTTGGGTTGCTGAATAAATGGTTCTAAAGCAACGTCTACCTCTAGGGCAGTGGTCGCCAACCAGTGGGCCAGGGACTACTGGTGGCCTGTGAGAAAATGTTGGTGCTCCACAGAGAAATGTCAACCCCCCCACAAAGCAATTAATCCAGGCTGCGCAGGAACACAAGGCTTGCGTCGCTTGCATTGCTAACAACACGAGGTAGTGAGGGGAGGGGGGGGAAGGGCGGAGGGGGAGAACTTGCCCCACTCGTCTGGCCTGGCCACTGGACTGCTTCTTTCCGCTTCTTCCTTCTTCTGCTTTTGGCTGTATGCAAGGAAAGCAGAAAAAGTCTTTCTTTCTCTCCCCCAAACTCCGCCAGAAATGAGACTTTGGGACCCTGCAAGGCCTCCTGCTCCAAGAGGCTGCGCTGGTGCAACAAGTTTCACGAAGACTCCTTTCTGGCGGAGTTTGGGGGAGAGAAAGAAAGACTTCTGCTGCTGCTGCTGCTTTCCTTGCACGAAGCCAAAAGTCTCTCCTCTCTCTCTCCCCCCCTGAGAACAGAGCTGGAGACAGTATTCTGTGATCTCAAATAAAGAACGATTGATCAGTAGGAAAGCGGGGTGGGGAATTTTCCTGCAGACTTTTTTGGGGGGATTTTCCCAGGGTTTCTGGTCTTTGGGATTTAAAATTATGAGTTTGGTGCTCCCTGAAATCCAAAAGGTTGGAGACCCCTGCTCTAGGGAACCACAGGAGAAATCCTGAAGCGTCTCTGATCAGATCCAGCCGGCCATGCCGACCTTCAGGAAATACCCCCGAGTTTTTCCTCTTCCTCCCCAAAACCCGGGTAAAATTTTAGGATCCCGAATCTGCCCTGTCCTGGTTGGCTATTCTCCAAGTGATTTCCCTGCGCCATCCTTTCCTGCCCCTCTTGAAAGACTGGGGTTCTTCCATCCTATTGTGTAATGCTGTTTGGAGCCCATCAACGCGTCCTCCGCTCTGGATTTTGGAAAGCAAGGGAAGATTTCCCCTCCCAGCTCACACATTGTGTGTCCTTGGATCTTGCAAAAAAGGAAGAAGGAAGTAGGAAAACTCACCGACACAGCCCTGCCGGTCTAGGGTGGCTTGGTATCCGGAGTCACACGCACACTGGTAGGTGCCAATGACGTTCACACAGCGCCCTTTTAGGCACAGGCTGTCACTCAGGGAGCACTCGTTGATATCTGCGAAAACAAGGGTGTCAGGGTTGTGCTGTGACTCGGTCAGTGAGGAGGTTGGTGAGGAATATGGGCCAGCCCTGGGGTCTGGGGAGGGCTCTGATGAGGGCTTTGCATCGGAGGCAGAGATGGGGCCTGGGCCGTCTGGCAGTTTCCAGCTGCCTTCGGAGTTGGACATCAGTGAGGCAGAAGAACAGCTGGAGCCTGTTCCCGATGTGCACATGCACAGAGCTGCCAGAAGAAGGGAACAGCTCAGGAACAAGAGCCGATTTAGGGATAAAGCCGCAGGTGCACGATGAACGGCGTCTCCCATAGGGTGTTGTGGTTAGCTGGCAGCAGGTACAGACAACGGAGGAGAGCGAGGACTCAGGTGAGGGTTCAAGACCATTGGGGAGTAGACTGCTGCCTTCAGAGATTGTGTGGGCTGGCAACAGTGATGAGGAGGTTCCCGAGGAGCCTGTGCCAAGTGTGCGTGTGCGCAGGGTTGCTTGCAGGAAAGAGCAGCTGCAGCAGCATGGGCGACTCGGGAGTAAGGCTCCAAGGTAATGGCCCCTCCTTCAAGAACATAAAAGCCAGCTGTGAATCGGACGTTCTTTGCAGGAAGCAAAGACAACTCCAGCCTCGTGGACATTGCAGTATCTTAAGTTGGTATTTGAAGACTCTTGTATTGTAAAATATTTCTTATCTGTTATTCTTGGCAGCCTTGCACAGTTTTGGCAAGCCTCGTGCTTATCCAAGTTAATTAGTTTGCAGCAGCCTTTTAAGCGGAGATTCGTAAGAATCATTAAAAGGTCTCTGTTCCCTTTGGTTATTGTTTGTCTTATTGAAAAAGGGTTTGGGTCAGGACACAGGGAATAAAAGAGGAGCGAAAGGGGAAGTGGGGCTTTGCAGGAGACAATGAGTTCATTCCTGAATTCTTGCTAAGTATTGTGGCGTCTGAAAGATATCGGCCTGGCAACTCTCCAAGCTTGAGAAAGGTTTGTAATTGGGAACTGTCTTGAAAGACTGTTGGCCGGGACTTTGCTAGAGAGGAACTTTGCTGATTAGACCGGACATTAAACTAGGTAAACAACAGGGCACTGATGTCAATGAATCTTTCTAAGAACTGGAACAGGTTCATCTATCCAGATCAGCCTCTGCGTCCTTCCAGTCCAGCCTTCGGTGTCCCAGCCTGCCTGGCCAGTGACATATGGGTGGCTCCCAGCCCAAGTGGGGAGGGCCAGATCCCTTCGCTGCTGTTGGGCTCTCCCCCCACCCCGGCAAAGACGATTCCAGGGACGCCCCTGAAGGTTGCCAAAGAGTGGCGTGGTCCCCATTTCGGTTGAATTTTTCCCCATTTGCCCCATTTGTAAAATAAAACGTCTCAAATGGACAACTCACCTACGCAGACGTTGCCCTCGGTGGTCAGTTCATGCCCCGGCGGGCAAAGGCACTCAAAGCTGCCCTCGGTGTTGACGCAGACCCCTCCTCGGCACAGGAGGGGGTCTCGCTCGCATTCATCGATATCTGGAAGATTTAAAAACTTTATTCTTTCTCAATTTACCTTTCCTTTTTCTTCTCTCTCCAATAAAGATATAATGAAATCCAGAATAGGGTTGGAAATTAGAGGGGGGGGGGGTGGAACAATGGAATATATGAAATGGAATTTGATTGATAAAAACGGTGATTAGTATAAAAATAAGGTATTGAAATATTGATTAATTAAATAATGGAAGTTTGGAATTTAATATGAATAGGATTATTACCGTGTTTCTCATATAATAAGGCCGGGTCTTATTTTTTTTTGAGCCCTGAAAAAATTGCTAGGTCGTCTTTTCGGGGGTGACTTAATTCTTGCATCTTTGGGCGGGTGGGCAGCGACGGCTTGGATGTTGACCTCGGCGTTGGTGGGGCACTTCGTATCGGGGTCAACGCAGGCAGCACCATATCCAGGTGTGCAACAAAAGTACTTCCTAACAGCAAGCCCCCCCCATTCCCCCACATTTCGCATGTTTTAATATAATTTAATTTGGGGGGAGGGGCTTAATTTCATTTCATGCCTATAAAACATGCTGGGACTTCCTATTGGAGGAGGCCGTATTGTTGGAGAAACAGGGAACTAGTAGAGCTACAAGGACTTATTAAATGTATTCAATATGATTACTGATGTTTTATTTGTGGTAAAAGGAAGGATATATTTGATAAATGAAATGTTATATTAGAAAAAACTATTAGGGAATATTTTTGGGGATTGTAGTGGCATAACTGAAAGTTAGAATTGGGGTGGAATTGCAGAGAGGGGAAATAATGGAATCACTTCCTTAAAAATAAGATGATGCATAAAAAAGAAAGGAAGCTAGAATTTGAATGAGGATGATATTAAGTATATTAGAATAACATGAGGATTAGCATAAAAGAACTAATACAATGAAATACTGACTACATAAATGAATAGAATACTATAATGGAATATAAAGGTGTGTATTAAAGTTAGAATGAAATAAGATTGTAAAAAAAATGCTCACATGGTTATTAACATGCTATTGGATGTTAAAGGAAGCCATTTGAATGTAAGGATTGGTATGCAAATAAGATACTGAAATACTGAAAATGAAACAACGAGAATTTTGGAAACAATAAATATATTAAGTATTATATTAATTGCATTAAAATGAAAAACATCCAGGTGTTATATTGTCCACACATTGATATGTATGGAAAAAAAAAACTTTGTTAAAAAAATATCTGGAAGATTTAAAAGCCTAGCCGAGTTAAGAAACAAGATGAAGAGTTCAGTGGTCGGATTCAAATTTTTTTTACTATTGGTTCTTTTTTTTTTTTTAACAAACTTTATTCAGTTTTTCACATTAAAAACAAAAATCTATTGGTTCTGTGGGCATGGCTAGGGTGTGTGGTCACTTGACTGGGTGGGCGTGGTTTCTTTCTTTTTGCTGCGCTCCCTCCCATTTTGGGGGGCCTTCTGGGGCTCAGTCAGGCAGAAAATGGAGGATAGGAGGGGCACGCAGCATCCCCCCACACACTTCATTTTGGGGGTCCCTCCATTGTTTGCCTTCCTGGGCCTCAGGGAAGCCTCATGGGTGAAGCAGTAAGTAAGTGAGGGGCATCCCGACACAGCTGATCTTAGGAACAGCTGATCATTGGGAGGGAAACATATCAAATACCTTCAGGAGTGACTGGGCGGGTCAGCGTTAGGTGGGCCGGCCGGGGTGAGTGAGCGAGCGGTGACCAGGCGACTGGATCAGCGGCGTGGCCAGCCCAAAGTTACTACCGGTTCGATGGCCCATGCCAAATCCTTGCTACCAGTTCACCTGAACCGGTGCGAACCGGCTGAATGCCATCACTGGAAAAGTTATGTAGGAGCCTCGGTGGCGCAGTGGTTAGAGTGCAGTACTGCAAGCTGTTCCTACTGCAATTTGGCAGATCGAATCCCACCAGGCTCAAGGTTGACTCAGCCTTCCATCCTTCCGAGGTGGGTAAAATGAGGACCCAAATTGTTGGGGGGCAAGAGGCTGACTCTGTAAACTGCTTAGAGTGGGCCGTAAAAGCACTATAAAGCAGTGTATAAGTCTGTGCTATTGCTATATCTCCTACATGACCCACTGCTTAGCAACTGTTCAGAGTTACAACGGACTTCCACAGAGCTACTTATGACCTGCAGTTCGGATCGTCCTGTCCCCGCCTCAAGGGTCACTTATTTATATTTTCAGTCCTTGGTGACCCACTCACATTTATGGCTGTTGGCAGCATCCCTTGGCCTTGCCATCGTGACTGTCTGCCTTTTTTGCCAGTTTCTGGCAATTACTTCCAAAGCCCCACCATGAAGAAAATGGGTTCGTTTAATGACTATTGCATTTGCTTAACAAACAGTTGTGTTGTTGTTTCTTAATGACTGCAGCCTAGGCTTAAGGTCATAAAATCGGAGATGGTCTTGTGATGACCTGCTTAACAACTGCCATAAGTTACCACCATAATTCCAAGCTCAATTACAGTCATAAGTCAAGGACTAAACTAGAGGACCAGTTTGATGCAGGGGTTAAGATGCCGGCCTCGGAAGCAGGAGATTGTGAGTTCTAGTCCTGCTTTAAGCATGAAGGCCTGCTGGGTGACTTTGGGCCACTCACCAGGAGATGGTAAGTTCTAGTCCTGCCTTAGGCATAGAAGCTAGTTGGGTAACTTTGGACCAATCAAGAGGAAATCGTGAGTTCTAGTCCTGCCTTAGGCATAGAAATCAACTGGGTAACTTTGGGCCAATAACCAGGAGACCATGAGTTCTAATCTTGCCTTAGGCATGGAAACCAGCTTGGTGACTTTGGGCCAGTTGCTCTCTCTCAGCCCAACCCACCTCACAGGATTGTTGTTGTGGGGAAAATAGGAGGAGGAAGGAAAATTACGTATGTTCTCCACCTTGAGTTATTTATACAAATAATCCATCTGTGTAGTCTTTTGAAGTGGAAAATGACTGGATGGCACATAATCAATGTTGGAATGTATTTTTATGCAACAACCACAGTAGTATTCTGCCAGTAGATGGTAGTGTTTACAAGTTTGGATCTATGGTATATATTCTATATATGCTATATCTGTTCTGAGCAGAGTTTCCTGTTTCCTGCTACTGTTAAAATAGTTGAGCGGTAAAGCACATGGTGACTGTACTCTTCATTTGCTGTGTGGCACTATACATAAACAGAATTTCTAATGATCAATCAATTAGATTAAACAAAAGGAGCTCAAAGCTGCAGGCAGCCATCGAACGTCAGTGCTGAGTCTTGCCTGGATTGCACACCTGGCATCTGCACAAGAATGCCGCAGGTGGGCCAATCCACTTTCCAGCACCTAAGATGGGAGACGCAACAGAGTTTGCACAATATCTTTAATTTCCCATGCTGGCCACATAATGATTAGCATGGCCAAATATCGATCAGAGCTCCATGTGGAGAAGGAAAGGAGAGACCAGGAGATTCAAATCAAATCCGGAAAAGGTCAAGAAGCAAGAGACATTAGTGCTAAAGCACCCTGGAAAATGGAGAAAGCCCCCCCCCCCAAAAAGAGAGAGAGAGAGAGAGAGAGGAAAAAAAAGAACAAAAAAGGGCAGTGCAGGTAGTCCTCAACTTATAACCACAGTTGAGTCCAAATTTTCCATTGCCAAGTGAGACACTTGTTAAGTGAATTTTGCTCCATTGTACACCCGTTCTTGCCACAGTTGTTCAGTGAATCACCACCACTGTTAAGTTAGTCACATGCGGTCATTAAGTGAATCTTGGCTTTCCCCATGGTCAGAAGGCCGCAGTAGGGAATCACGTCACCCCATCATTGATGTGAGCCGGTTGCCAAGTGTTTGAATTTTGATCACGTGGCCGTGGGGATGGGGTAACAGTCGCAGGTGTGAAAAATGGTCATGAATGCTGTTTTTTGCTGCCGTTGTAAACTTCAAACGGTCAGTAAAGGGATCTATGCCCTGGCCACCCCCTTGGGTCTGCTCCTTACCCATGCAGTTCTTCATCATCATAAAGCCGCTCTCATAGCCTTCAAAGCATTCGCACTCAAAACCGCCGGGTGTGTTGACACAGGCACCATGGCCGCACAGGTCTGGCGAGATCCGGCACTCGTCGATATCTGGGGGAGAGGTTGGGGGAGAGGAGGAGGGTCAAGGTAGGGTCTCCAACTGTTTGGGATGTTGGGGTGCACCTCCAGAGGCTGCTCGAGCTAGAGGCACATTGGGAGACCTTAACCTCCCAAAGTCTGGAGCATCTCCTTTTCGTGGCCACCACAACAGCACGGACCTGACCCACATTATGTAGGTCCTGATACACAGGAAGGAAGGAACGAAGGAAGGAAGGAAAGAAGGAAATGGAAAAGGAGGGAGGGAATGGAGAAACAAGAAGGTAGGAAGGGGAGAGAAAAGAAGGAAGGAAGGAGAGGAAAAAGGGATGGTTGAGGAATGCAAGGGCAGGAGGAGAGAGGGGAGGGGAGAGAAAGAAAGAAAGAAAGAAAGAAAGAAAGAAAGAAAGAAAGAAAGA
>NW_020769534.1:199608-217041 GCF_900518735.1 Pseudonaja textilis | reverse complement strand
GAGTTGAAGTCCACTTCTCTTAAAGTGGGTTTAATTCCCCATCCTGGCTGGGGAATTCTGGGAGTTGAAGTCGTCCCCCCCTTTAATGTGGGTTTAATTCCCCATCCTGGCTGGGGAATTCTGAGAGTTGAAGTCATATCCCCCCCTTTAAAGTGGGTTTAATTCCCCATCCTGGCTGGGGGATTCTGGGAGTTGAAGTCGTGTCCCCCCCTTTAATGTGGGTTTAATTCCCCATCCTGGCTGGGGAATTCTGAGAGTTGAAGTCATGTCCCCCCCTTTAAAGTGGGTTTAATTCCCCATCCTGGCTGGGGGATTCTGGGAGTTGAAGTCGTCCCCCCCTTTAAAGTGGGTTTAATTCCCCATCCTGGCTGGGGGATCCTGGGAGTTGAAGTTCACCCATCTTAATATTATCCTGGCTGAGAACCCCCAGCCTGGAGGACTGTGCAGGAGCCACAAGGACAACCTTCGGGAAGGAGCCAGACGCAAACCCCCCCCCATTTCTCTTTTTAAACCCTGCTCCCAAAATAGACTTAGGGGACGATGGGACGGGGGGGGGAGGCGGGGGGGGGGAGGGGAAGAGCTGGCAGAGAGCCAGGAGCACATCTGGAGCTGATCGGAAGAGGTCAGGTGATCAAAGATTTAATGAGGCTGCCATCAAATTTTATTAAGGCTCAGATGTGGGGTTGGGGGACACATACGCACCCCTTCCGTACACGAGAAAGGCTGTAAGCCACCCCCGCCATGTTGGCTCGCTCCTGTCCCAAAAGACCATTTTAAAGGCACCTGGTAAACCCATTTGAGATTTTTTACCTCCCAAAGGAAGCCCGCCGTTGGCCGGCTTCCATGAGGACTAGAACCTTAGCTGTGGTTTTTTTGGGGGGTGGGGGGAATGCCCTCTAGCTCCAACTGCTGAAGGGGCAGTTCTCTCATCTTGCAACCTGTTGTTTGGTGAGTGTCCCAACTTACAACGGCATGGAGGGCGGGGGGAAAAAGAGAGGCAGGAAACTGGTCCTTGCACTTCCAACCGTGGCAGCCTCCCCGCAGCCCTTGGGGTCAGTTATAAGTCAAGGACCCAAGCAACCCAAGACTTCTGTCAATCCCGAAGCTGACCTGACCGGAGCCATTTTGAGGCTTCCGTGTGGCCACACTGGAGCTGAGGGTGAGGGAGGAGGGGAATAGAGATAGCTGGGGTTTTGTAGCCAAAACAGAATACTTTCTCCTGGGAACCAAGGACATTCCCACTGGTGGGAGGAAAGAGGCGGGGTCAAGTTACCAGGCAACCAGACAGCACCTTGATTGGACCGTGTGACGGATTGTTTGGGAAGGGGGGGGGAAACTTTTGCCTTTAAGTCAGTGAAAACCGTGGGAACCTTCAGAGTTGGTTTTCACCAGCCTGTGCCAACGTGATATGTCCGATAAAACTAATATTTGAGGAAGCTGCTTGCTGTAGGCGTATTACTTGGAACTCTGAAAACCAGGGGTGGGGCTTCAAAAAATTTAGCAACAGGTGCTCTGCCCAGTTGCTGGGTGGGTGTGGCCATGGTGGGCGTGGCCTAGTCAGCCTCCTGCACCACAGCAGGGGGAGGGTGTTTTTGTCCTCTCCGAGCTCCTGAGGCTTTCCTCGAGCCTCTGGGAGGGTGAAAACAGCCTTCCCAGATTCCGGAGGCTCCCCAGAAGCTGGAAGCGGGCCCGTTTCCAGCCTTCCGGAACTTCCGGGAGGGCCATTTTTCGCCTTCCTTGAGCCTCTGTGCGCAGCCTGCACTTACCTGCATCCAAAATGGATAGCATGGGGACTCCGGGGAGGGAAGGGGTGGGCGGGGTCAGCCAGGAGTGGGATTTGGGGGTTCTCCGAACTGCACAGAATCTTAGCTAGGGGACTCTCCCGAACCCTCAGCAGCCCAGCCCTGGATGTTACACGGAGCACCCGGAAGTTACACGGAGTCAGGGGTGGGATTCTACAGGTTCGCACCTATTCGCTAGAACCGGTTGTTAACATTCTAAGCAGTTCGGAGAACCAGTTGTTAGAAGAAATTTCTGGGCTAATCCTGTAAGGAAGGCAGGAAGGAAACATTCTGGTGTTGCTTACAGAAACTGCCTCTCTGTTAACCCTTATTACATTCTTGGCAGGACTAGACTTCCTGTCTCAGGAACTTCTCTGGAGTTTTTTTTCCCCTCCTTTGCTGGTACTTTGCTTGTGTGGAGGGACCATTCAAAGTTACAATGGCACTGAAAAAAGTGACTTATGACCCTTTTTCACACTTACGACTGTTGCAGCATCCCCACAGTCATGAGAGGCCAGGCGAAGAGATGCGTGTCTCGATGTGAGTGATATTGTGTTGGCCGCACCCAACCAATAACACGCCCACCAAGCCACACCCACCCAGTCACATGACCACCAAGCCACGCCCACCAATTAAGCCACGCCCACAGAAACGGTTATTAAAAAAATTTGAATCCCACCCCTGGATGGAACACCAACAAAGTACCCTAATCTAAGAAGGCACGTATGTTTCTAAAGTGGACAGAGATGCGATAAGCACACTCTTAAATCGACACAGCACTCGTGCAAAAATAGTTTTTCCAGACAGCAGATAAAGATGTCGGCGAGGGGAGCCCTTTTTGGCAAAGCTTCTTAGGGTTAGTAGCATAAATAGCCCTTGTCTTACAACTTCAATTGAACTCCAAATTTCTGTTGCTAAACTAGACATGCCCGACTTCCAGAAACAGTTCTTCGTATGTTTTAGCCTCCAGTCCCCTAATCCTCTTCGTTGCTCTTCTCTGCACTCTAGAAATTTCTAGAGTCTCAGCATCCTTTTTTTTTACATCGAGGTGACCAAATCGGGATGCAAGTATTTCAAGCGTGCCCTTACCAAGGCCTCATATAAAGTTTAGTTTAGTTGACTTGACTTGACTGTCGTTGCACCTCGTACAACGAAATTAAATACCATCTTCGGTGTATATTATGACTATAAAAATAAACACAAACACACACCCTTCACATTCTACACGTTGAATTGAAAACCCCTCATATTGCATGAATATTGCGCTACACAGTAGAATTCAGTAGAGTTACTGCCCTGGGATAGAAGCTGTTTTTCAACCGATTTGTCCTCTTTTTTATTGTCCGGTACTGCCTGCCAGATGGGAATAGTTCCCCCCCCCCAAAAAACGGGGTGCCCAGGATGAGATGGATCTTTGAGAATGTTTTGAACTTTCTTAAGGCAGCGGGAGCTATAAAACTCTTCCAAAGAGGGGTTCGTCGTAGGTTTGAGCCTCCAATCCCCTCATCGCCCTGATTGCTCTTCTCTGTACTTTTTCTAGAGTCTCTACATCTTTGTTTTATGTGACCAAAACTGGATGTAGGACTAGGTATGGCCTTACTAAGGCTTCATAGGGTGGTATCAGTACCTCCCTTGATGTTGATTGTATCCACTGGTTAATTGTCCTCACTGTTAGGAAATTCCTCCTTAATTCCAGGTTGCTTCTCTCCTTGATGAGTTTTCATCCGTTGCGTCTTGTCCTGCCCTCAGATGCTTTGGAGAATAGCTTGACTGCCTCTTCTTTGGGGCAGTCCTTGAGATATTGGAAGACTGCTGTCCTATCACCCCCAATCCTTCTTTTCATAAGGGCGTAGGGTCTCCTGCTTGGACGGGATGGGGGGGTTGGACTAGATGGCCTACAAGGTCCCTTCCGTTCGTCTAATCTAATGAAGCAGCTCCCATTTGAGCAACCCTGAGTTTTGGCGGAAGGGGTGTCCAGACCGTTTCTCCCCCTCCCCGATGCCCGAATGACCTTCCTGTTCCTCCCCCCCCCACACACACACCCTGTGGTATCTCCTCTCCCTCCTCCCCACCCCAAGAAAGACATCTGCACAGTTGGATTGCACGCTTTTGCACGCTTTCCTGGGAATTGGCCTCCGGCGACGGAAGGGGATTTCCTTCGGACTCCAAAAAAAAAAAAAAAAAAACCCCCGGGAGGTTTACAATAATTATGATTTAGGGTCTTAGACAGGCAGCCCCCTCCCCACTCCAGGAAGGCCAGGGATTAAAACCCATCCAAGATTAATCCCCGCAGAAAAAGCCCCCCGCCCCCCCGCTCCCCTGCCTGTCAATAAACAGCTGCTCAGCTCAGCCAACCGTTGCAAACCCGCACAGGTGGGTCTCGTCCCTTTGGTGCTTTCCAGATGCAGCCGCCATCTTGACTAAACCCCCTCCCCACACTCAACAATCTCCCCGGAGGAGGGGAGGAGGAGAGCTCCAGACTCTGCACCTTTGCACAAACTAGCAAATCGCTCCCTGCTCAGTCTCCCTCCTTTCCTTCCGCACGCTGTGGATTCCCTACTCACTTCAGACTTTCAAGAAGGGACTGGATTGCCATCGGTCAGAAACGGTGTAGGGTCTCCTGCTTGGGAGGGTGGGGGGGTGGGGGGGCTGGACGAGATCAGTGGTCGCCAACCGGTGAGCCAACGAGTGGGCCGGGGACCACTGGTGGTCTGCAAGAAAATTTCTGGCGGTCCGCCGAGAAATGTTCCCCCCACCCCAAAGCAATTAATCCAGGCTGCACCACCCACGTGGCCCATGGGAACACAAGGCTTGCGTCGCTTGCATTGTGAACAACACGAGGGGGGAAAGGACGGAGGGGGGGGAACTTGCCCCACGCGCCTGGCCTGGCCTGGCCACCTGGCTGCTTCTTCCTTTCCGCTTCTTTCTTCTTCTGCTTTTGGCTGCACGCAAGGAAAGCAGCAGAAGTCTTTCTTTCTCTCCCCCCAAACTCCGCCAGAAGTGAGTCTTGGCAACCCCGCAAGGCCTCTTTCTCCAAGAGGCTGCGCCGGCACAACAAGACTCCTTTCTGGCGGAGTTTGGGGTGAGAGAAAGAAAGGCTTCTGCAGCTTCTGCTGCTTTCCTTGCAGGAAGCCAAAAGTCTCTCCTCTCTCGCGCGCGTGCGCTCTCTTTCCCCTAAGAACGGAGCTGGAAATGGTATCCGGTGATCCCAAATGAAGAACGATCGATTGGTAGGAAAATGGGGTGGGGGATTTTCCTGCAGACTTTTTTGGGGGGGATTTTCCCGGAGTCTCTGGTCTGCAGGATTTAAAATGACGAGGTCCAAAAGGTTGGCGACCCCCTGGACTAGATGACCTCCAAAGCCCCTTCCAACTCTGATTATCTGAAATCCAAAGTCCACCCACCGCTGATTTCCCCTTCCCAGTTCTTTCAGGAATGAGGGGCAGGGGCTGTGCAGCTGTAATCTCAAATCTCTTTTTTTTTTAAAAAAAAGGACTTTTCATGCTATGGATTCATGGGAGCGCTGGCCCTTTGCTCTCAGGGAAAAGCTGGAACGTCCACAGAAAGGATAAAATGTGGGGACAAACCCAGTTCCAGCAATCGTTCTTCGTATGTTTCAGTCTCCGGTCCCCTAATCATCTTCGTGGCTCTTCTCTGCACTCTTTGCAGAATCTCAGCATCTTATTTTTTTTATGGGCCTGGTTAGTCTAGGGAAGAGAGGAGGACCAGGGGAGCCATGAAAGCGGACTTCCAAACTGCAGAGAAGAGCAATCAAGAGGAGTAGAGAACCGGAGGCTAAAACCTACGATGAACGGTTGCAGGAACTGGGCCTGGCTAGTCCAGGGAAGAGAAGGACCAGGGGAGACAGGAGAGCAGTGCTCCAATATTTGAAGGGAAAGGGAGAGAAAGAAAAGGAAAGAACAAGAGGAAGAGGAAGGAAGGAGAGAAAGAAAAAAAGAGTGAGAGAAAGAGTGAGAGAAAAAGGAAGGAAGGAAGGAAGGAAGGAGAGAAAGAAAGAAAGAAAGAAAGAAAGAAAGAAAGAGAGAGAGAGAGAGAGAGAGAAAGAAAGAAGGAAGGAAGGAAGGAAGGAAGGAAGGAAGGAAGGAAAGAGAGGGAAAGAGAGCAAGAGAGTGACTGGAGGCTAAAACATACAATGAACTGGGCCTGGCTAGTCTAGGGAAGAGAAGGACCAGGGGAGACAGGAGAGCATCTTCCAATATTTGAGGGAGGGGCTGCCCCAGAGAGGAGGAAGGGGGTCAAGCTATTTTCTAAAGCACCCAAAGGCCAGACAAGGAATGATGGATGGAAACTGACCAAGGAGAGATTCAACCTGGAAATAAGGAGAAACTTTCTGACTGTGAGAAGAATCAACCCATGGAACAGAAGTTGCCTTCGGAAGACGTGGGAATTTCATCCCTGGAAGCTTTCAAGACAAGATTGGTCTGCCATTTGTCAGAAATGGTGTAGGGTCTCCTGCTTAGGTAGGGGGTTGGACTAGATGACCTACAAGGTCCCTTCCAACTCTTTTAATCTTTACTGTATATCATCGTGACCAAAACCTAGGAGAAACTTCCTAAGAAGGAGAACAATTAACCAGTGAAACGACCCGCCTCCAGAAATGGTAGATTCTCCAATACTACTGGAAGTTTTTAAGAAGGGACCGGACGGCCATTTGTCTGAAATGGGGGTCAGGCCAGGGTCTCCTGACTGAGCAGGGAGGTTGGACTAGAAGACCTCCAGGATCCCTTCCAACTCAAGTCGTTCTGTTATTCTGTTGAAACTTGGAGGCGCTATTCCAAGTGTGGGCTTGCCAAGGCCTTATAAAGCGATACTAACGCTTGACGCGATCGGTTGATACAACCCAAAACTGAGCCAAGACCAACCAGGAAACGAAGCCACGATGGGCTCCGGAGTCCACGATGATCTTTCATGCAATTTAGGATAATGCATTGGCTTTTGGGGGCTGCTACTGCTGCATACTGCTGGCTCCTACTGGTCTCTTGTTTACGTAGCAATCAAAGATGCGTATGCATGATCTCCGAGTCAAGTGTCTTCCAAGTCAAGAAGAAGTTCCTCTTTCCTCAGTCAACTTTTGGTTTTTGTTTTTAATATTATACTCTAAACGTAGCCATGTGCTTATTTATACATACAAGCCCAACGATTGGTTTACTCCAGGGATAACAGCCTAGTAACAATGCGGCAATTGGCTAATACAGGTAGGTTTCTAAGCGTGCAGGTGGGTGATATCAAAGTGCATAGTTGACTGTGTGTTAGGAAAAAATCTCTACTCTAAAATAGCACAGCTCAGAATCTGAGGGGGGGGGGGAAACGTTTTTACTTTGAATAGAACAGTGGAAGGTCGGAGTCTTCAGCCAAGATCGGTGCGCCGTATCCTTGGCCATTACCTATGTGCTTCCGCAGGGGGTTGGACTAGAAGACCTCTACGGTCCCTCCCAACTCTGTGAATTCTGCACGAGGGGGGTGGGGGGAAGAAATAGGAGACGCCTCGCTTGGCTTCTTCCCTCGCCCAACCCAGCTGCCTTCCTCAACCTGATGCCCTGCAGATGTTTGAGCCTACCAAAGCCCGCCGCCTCCCAATTCCAGGCCGTACCAGCTGGGTTTGATGAGAACTCTAATCCAAAACATCTGGAAGGCTGCAAGGAGACCCCGACTGTTAAAGGGGTGGGGTATGTGTGTGTGGGGGGGGGGGGGGGGGGGGAGGAGGCGGGGCGGGGGGGGGCCAGGGGGGGTGGGGAGGGGGGGCGGGGTGGGGGGGGGGGGGGGGGGGGGGTGCGTTGAAGCTGCCTGGGAAAAGCTCAAGAGGCTTTGAAACTCGATCCCTCTTTCTCTGCACCGCCAGGGCCCTTTGGCACAGGCAGCCCAGCTGGGACGCACGCTTAATCTCAGACACCGGAAATACTTTCCCACCTTCCCACCAAAAAAAAAACCCACAAAAAACCGAGGCCTTTACAAGCACCAGATCCCCTCCTTCCAAATACCACCCCCCCCCAAAAAAACCGCCATTTTGTGCACCGTTTCAATCGATCATTCGTAGGCCTGATTTTCGGCAGCGTTCGAGGCATGTCTCGGGGAGTTCCAAAGACCACAGTCAAATCACGGTAGCTTGAATGGATTTTATCTCTCTTGCTTTAAGGTGGAGGTCCCCCTTCTTGAGCATGGCTAGTCCAGGGAAGAGAAGGACCGGGGGTGGGGGGAGACAGGAGAGCAGCCTTCCGATATTTGAGGAGGGGCTGCCACAGAGAGGAGGAAAGGGGTCAAGCTATTTTCCAAGGCACCTTTGAAGGCCAGACAAGGAATAACGGGTGGAAACAGAACAAGGATGAGAGATTCAACCTGGAAATACTTTCTGACAGTGAGAACAATCAACCGATGCCTTCGGAAGTTGTGAGACCTTCATCCCTGGAAGCTTTCAAGAAGAGACTGGACTGCCCTTTGTCAGAAATGGTGTAGGGTCTCCTGCTTGGTTGGGGGGGTTGGACTAGATGACCTACAAGTTCCCTTCCAACTCTGTTAATCTGTTAATTGTTTGCGGCAGCTCCTCAAATATTGGAAGACTGCTATCATGGCCCCGCTAGTCCTTCTGTTTTTCTAGACTAAACATACACAGATCCTGCAACCGTTCTTCATATCTTTTGGCCTCAGTCCCCTAATCTCCTGTGTTACTCTTCTCTGCACTCTTTCCGGAATCTCCGCGTCTTTTTGTGCATCGCGGTGACAGGAACTGGATGCGCTATTCTAGCTGTGCCCTTCCTAAGGATTTGCAAAGCGGTAGTAGAACCTCACATCATCTTGATTCTCTCTTTCTTTTAATGAGGGGCTTAAGGCTTGCTGGAAAGCAAGCAAGGAGAGCGGACGCCCCGCCGAGCAATTCTACACACGGTTCATTCAAAGTACACATGGATTGGATTCAGGCTTCTATTTTTGTTTCGTTGGCATTTCATCTAAGGTTTTCTTTTTTTCCTCTCTCGATGTCTGAAAATGAGGACTGTCTGGAAGGGGGGCTATTTCTATAAAGCTCCTTGCTTCTATCCTGCAGGTAAATGGTGTGAATATCTATACCCGTGTTTTCCTGAAAATAAGACCCTGTCTTATACTTTTTTTTTCGCCACCAAAAAAGACACCGGGTCTTATTTTCGGGGGATGCCACCCACTGACTAACGTCACTTGCATGCGTCGTTCCCCCAGCCTCCTTTTCGCTGAAGGAACCTCTTCTTCTGTGGCCAGCAAGACTTTCCTGAAGGTTTCTGTATCCCATAACAGAGTTCTGGATTGATCCAGAGCTTTGTTCTCAGCTCCAAAGGCCTTCAGGAAAGCCTTACTGGTGGCAGAAGAAATGGGCTGGAAAGGCAGGTGTTGGGGTATGCGAGACCTAGCTACCATTGTCCAAAGGAAAGTAATAGGGCAGCTCCACCCGCCACCCACCCCCATCCTCACTGTAGCTTAATTTCTACCCATCCACTCTGGAGTGGGTGGGATCTTAATTAGGGCTTATATTGGGTGCACGTGCAAAAAAACCAGGCTAGGACTTATTTTCAGGGTAGGTCGTATTTTCGGGAAAACAGGGTAGGTATACAAGAGCTGATTTTGGTTATCTTAGTTCAACCCAGACTGCAGACGGCTCACAGCATCTAGCTGGATTTCTTCTGCCACTCCCCGGCTACGCTGAACGTTCTGCATTCAAAACCTTAAACCCTTTGCCCAGGTTTGTAACCTGGAATCAGAAATCTCAGTGTTTCTTGACAAAAATATCTATGGATCTACAGCCCAGGTGTGATGACCCGGGGCTTGACACAACAATAACCAAGTCACAGAAATAGAAGAAAGTCCCTTTAATGTCTCCAACTTGGCCCCAATGTCCAATTATCCTCAGCAGGATATCAAACTCTTAAAGAAAACAGTTTACGGAGGGAGGAAATGCAGTCCGCACCCAAAGTTAATTCAAAATAAAAAAAACCAACACACCACACCGAAGGAATTACTACGGCAGGCAAGGATGATTAATTGCAGACTTCTACCAGATATTGCAGCAACCACAGTTGGGAGGAAGCCAAAACACAGATAAGCTCCGATAAGAATGCACGCATTGCTTCCAGCAACTTTGCCATGAGCAGTTTGTCCTTTTAACCAGTCCGCCCAGCTGCAGCCCATAAAGGAGATCAGGGCCCCTTCCTCCCCCATAGACCGTGCCACTCGCATTTCTCCCTTATTCACTCCTCCCTGCGTGCCCTAGGATGAAGAGGGGATGGGCCTGGGTCTTCCTCTGACTGCCCATCCAGCCTGTGTCTTTCCCCAGTTTCCTCCACAACCATCGGAGCCACACTCCCACTCTTTGTCAGTTGTTCCATCTCTCCCTCGGAGTCAGACTCCAACAGGGGCATCTGACACCTATACAATTTGCACAGGGCCCCCCCAAGGCTGTGTACTTTCTCCACTTCTCCCTATATACCAATGACTGCATCTCAAACGATCCATCTGTTAAAATACTGAAGTTTGCAGATGACACAACAATGATTGGTTTCATTCGAGACAACAATGGATCCGCAAACAGACAGGAGGTTGTACAACTTGCCTCGTGGTGTAACCGGAACAATCTGGAGCTGAACAAACTCAAAACCGTAGAAATGGTGGTAGACTTTAGAAGAAACCCTCCCGCACTACCACCTCTGACAATACTAGACAACACAGCACCAGCAGTGGAGACCTTCAAATTTCTAGGTTCTACTATATCACATGACCTAAAATGGACACCTAACATCAAAAACGTCATCAAAAAAGCCCAACAAAGAATGTTGTTTCTGCGCCAACTCAGAAAGCTCAAACTGCCCAAAAGGAGCTGCTGATCCGGTTCTACAGAGGAAGGATGGAGTCTGTCATCTGCACCTCTATGACTGTCTGGTTTGGTTCTGCAACCCAACAGGACAGACACAGACTTCAACGGATAATTATGACTGCAGAAAAAACAATTACTACCCACCTGCCTCCAGTCGAGGACCTGTATCCTGCATGAGTCAAAAAGAGGGCTGTGAAAATATCTACAGACCCCTCACATCCTGGATATAAACTGTTCCAACTGCTACCCTCAAAACGATGCTATAGAGCCCTGCACACCAGAACAACTAGACACAAGGGGAGTTTTCTCCCGAAAGCCATCACTCTGCTCAACAAATAATTCCCTCAACACTGTCCAACTATTTACTAATTCTGCATTACTATCACTATTAATCTTCTCATCACTCCTTATCACCCATCCCCTCCCACTTGGGACTGTATGACTGTAACTTTGCTGCTTGCATCCTTACGATTCATATTGACTGTTTCCTAGTATGATTTAATTGCTTGTTGTACCCTATGACTATCATTAAGTGTTGCACTTTATGATTCTTGATTCTTGGCGAATGCATCTTTTCTTTTATGTACACTGAGAGCATTTGCACCAAGACAAATTCCTTGTGTGTCCAATCACACTTGGCCAATAAAGGATTATACTACTACTAATAAGCAAATAATAATAATAATAGAAACTACAAAATAAAATTCTTGCATTCTCTTGCTGAGAAAATTCAATTTCTCCAAGTTGGCCAACTTGTGGACTTTAACTCCCAGAATTCCCCAGCTTAAATCAGAACCAGTGTTTAACTCACTTTCTCAAACTTGGCCAACTTGAAGGCATATGGACTTTAAGTCCCAGAATTCCCCAGCTTAAAACAGAACCAGTGTTTAATTTACTTTCTCAAATGTGGCCAACTTCCTCCCCCTTCCTTCCTTCCTTCCTTCCTCCCTCCCTCCCTCCCTTCCTTCCTCTCTCCCTCCCTCCCTCCCATTCTGTCTCCTTCCTTCCTTCCTTCTCCCTTCCTTCCTTCTCCCTTCCTTCCTTCGACTTACATACTGCTTCCTAGTGCTTTACAGCCCTCTCAAAGCAGTTTACAGAGTCAGCCTCTTGTCCCCAACAAGCTGGGTCTTCATTTTACCGACCTCAGAAGGATGGAAGGCTGAGTCAGCCTGGAGCCAGTGAGAATCGAACTGCCGAACTGCTGGCAGCCAGCAGTTAACAGAAGCAGCCTGCAATACTGCATTCTAACCACTGCGCCACCGTGGCTCCATTGCGCTCGAATGGGATCGGCCAGCCTACCTCTCTCACACTGGGGTCCGGTGAATCCATATACGCAGGCACAGCGGTTGGGCCCGATGCATCGGCCCCCGTTTTGGCACCCTCCTTCGCAGATGGCTGGGTGGGAAAAAGAGAGACAGAAATCAGGAGATGAGTTTGGACCAATGCTAGGATTGCCAGGAAGATGGGCTTTGGAGTGCCTCTTTGGAATGCGTGTAGGGGGTGGGATTTCAGAAGTCTCACTTGTTACAGTCATGGCAAGGATCAACCTAAGAGGCAGTCACAGTGGTGGCATTCAGCCGGTTCACACCGGATCAGACGAACCAGTAGCAAGAATTTGGCGTGGGTTGCCGAACTGGTAGTAACTTCTGGCTGGCCACGCCCCCAACCTGGTTGCCCTCCCGCCTGATGCTCACTTCACCCTGCCCTCCTGCCTAAGGCCATGATGGTAAACCTATGGCACACGTGCCACAGGTGGCACACAGAGCCATTTGTGCCGGCACGCAAGCTGTAGGCAAACTTACCTCACTGCGTGTGCGCACGCCGCACACCTGATTTTCGGTGGGTTTGAGATATTTTTCAGCCTCCCAAAGGCTTCGGGAAGGCTTCTGCAGGCTTTGCAGGCCAAAAACTAGCCCCGTTTCGTCACTTCCTGTTTTTTTTTAAAATACCAGAAGTGATGAAACGGGCCTAGTTTTCGGCCTGCAGAAGCCTGCAGAAGCCTTCCTCAAGCATCTGGGAAGCCGAAAAAGGCCTTAAACTGGCCTAAAATCAGCTGTAAGGGACAGTGCAGATAAGGGGGCGTGGGGGGGGGTGAGGATTGTGCATGCACGCGTAGGGGGCATGGGGAGGGCGTACATTGCCTTCTGGGCGCTGTCACATGAGTCCGAGCATGCGAGCGCGCACACAATTTTTGGCACAGGAGCCCAAAAAGGTTAGCCACCACTTGACTAAGGCATTTCTTTCTTTTCTTTCTTTTTCCCCCTCCCCAAAATCAGTTGTACATAGATCAGCTGTGCCGGGATTCCCCTAGCTGAGGCCCAGGAAGCCAAAAAAACGGCTCAGCTGTACCCTCTCCATTTTTTTGCTTTCCTGAGCTTCAGAGGAGCCTTAGGGGAGCAAAAATGCCGCCCCAGAGGCATTTTTGAGAAGTGGACAGCCACCTGACTGGAATGGTATATTGTCTCCTGCTCATGCAGAGGGCTGGACTAGAAGACCTCCAAGGTCCCTTCCAACTCTGATGAGCCAAGACCAGGGGGGGATGCAGGATTCATTGAAGGATGGCTACTAATTTAATGACGGCGGTGCTTCACCGTGGCAAGAGAGGTCCCAAAATGAGGCAAAATTCTCTTGATGACAGTCTCACTGAGGAACAGAAATGTTGGGCTCTATTCTGGCCATAAGTCGAGGACTACCTGTACGTATGATTGAAAAAAACCTTTCGATCTTGGAAGGAGATAGACGTGAAGAAGAGAAAAACGGTATCCATCTATCGCGAGGGGGCATTTTAGTTATTAGTTAATTATTATCAGTTGATTATTCACCTGATACTCGGGCCTTTCTGTTTGTGTGAATATTCCAGGTGGTTTGGCTTGACTTACGACCAAATTTTCCATTACTAAGCGAGACAGCCGTGTGGTGCCGTTTCCCTCCATTTTGCCCCCTTTCTTGCCACCACCCGGCTTCCCTGTTGACTAAGCTAGTCCGAAGGTCACAAAAGGTGGGATCCCATGACCCCCACGGGGACACTGCGACTGTCGTAAGTGTGAGTCAGCATCCCGGCACCTGAAGTTTGATCGTATGATCACGGGCATGCTGAATGGTCATTAAATGTGAAAAAGGGTCTGGAGTCCCTTTTTTCAGTGTCGTAACTTCGAATGGTCACTAAGCAACGTCGGGGACGATCTGTGATGGATTGATTGGAAGAGTTAGCTGCAAATCCAGAAGGAGGAACATCGCACCTGTTGATGCCAATACTGTTAGGTGTGTTAGGCCACATTAGGGCCTGCGACACCCCTCCTATGTGGGATGCCACTGTGGCTTCCCCTAGATGGGCACCAGGGGATCACAGAATTCGCACCCAAAGCTTTCGTCAAAAGTGGCCGGGCCCTCGGTTGTATTGTTCCGTACACAACCGAGTGAAATCAGGGAAAGGGCTGCTACCGGTTCACACTGGTTCGGGCGAACTGGTTGTTAATTTTACATTTGGTAGTTGCAACAGCGGGCTGGCCCCACTGTCAAGCCCAAAATTGACATAAGTGTAGCCATTTTAGTTTGTCTTAGTATATATTATTTTTCTTATTTTCTCTGTGGCAGTCATGGGGGGGGGGCGGGAAGGGTTTCAGGTTTGACACATTCCTAGGGTGGGAGGAGTGGAGATAGGGAAAATTGTTTAAGCTAGGTGATTCTTCTTCCCGTGGGAAAATGAGCTGACCCTCTTCAGGCCCCTTGAGGTGGAGATTTATGACATCAAGCAGTGTTGAATTACTTCTATTGGAGAACGTGACATTTTGGGGGAGGGGGGTGTTTCTAACTTCTAATATCGTGGGGCAATTCCGGGTTGGGTCAGATCTGGAGTTACCGTGGACTTTGCCAATTGGATGCTTCCCTAAATCCAAGAAACCTTTTTAAAGATGGACTTTGTTCTTTTTCTTTTAAAATGAATTTCATCACTTGGAAACCTGACGCCCGCCCACCCCTCCCCTCCCCTCCCCCCCCCCGGATGCCCCAGGTGGCCCAATTTTGGATTGCAGGTAAGTGCAAGACCTGAGTAGAGGCTTGGGAAGGGCGAAAACAGGCCCGTTTCCGGCCCTCCACCGAGCCTCTGGAGACCGGGGAGGCCATTTTCACCTTCCCAGACTCTCGAGAAAACCCTCTGGAGCCCAGTGAGGGCAAAAACACCCACTCCCACCGTGGTGGAGGAGGCCGACTAGGCCACACCCACCATGGCCACACCCACCCAGAGAACCGGTTGCTAAATTTTTTGAAGCCCACCCCTGGGTGAGAGAGGAAATTCAATAACTCAGTAAATAAACTTGAAATGTGGCTGGTTCTTATTTGGGGTGAGGGCATTGATTCCCCCCCCCGAGTTTGGCACCTCTGGCCACAGGTGCCCATGGGGGGTGGGTGGGATGCTGACCCTGGCTGGCCCCGGTTTGGCACTCACGTTGGCCGCAGTGGCTCCCGGTGTATCCCTTCTGGCACAGGCAGGCCTCCTCGGTGCAGCTGCCTCCATTCAGGCACTTCATGCCGCAGGACGGGACTGTGGGAGGAAGGACGAGAGTCAGTAGGAGGAGAAGGAAGGAGGGAGGGAGGGAGGGAGGAAGAATAGAAGGAAAGAGGGAGGGAAGGAGGAAGGAGAGAGGGAGGGAGAGAGGGAGGAGAGAGGGAGGAAAGAAATTCTATTCTATTCTATTCTAAATTCTACTCTAAATTCTGTTCTATTCTAAATTCTATTCTAAATTCTATTCTATTGTATTCTATTCTATTCTACTCTATTCTATTCTAAATTCTACTCTACTCTATTCTAAATTCTATTCTATTCCCTTCTAAATTCTGTTCTATTCTAAATTCTACTCTATTCTAAATTCTATTCTATTCTAAATTCTATTCTATTCTAAATTCTATTCTAAATTCTATTCTAAATTCTATTCTATTCTAAATTCTATTCTATTCTACTCTATTCTATTCTAAATTCTATTCTATTCTAAATTTTATTCTATTCTATTCTAAATTCTATTTTATTCTATTCTATTCTAAATTCTATTCTAAAAAATCACGTGGACTCTTAGTACTGCTTTGTAAATCCTTAGTAGGGCCACACCTGGAATTCTGCATCTAGTTTTGGTCACCACATTACAAAAAAAAAAAAAAAAAAGGTTGAGACTCTAGAAAAAGTGCAGAGAAGAGCAGGCAGACAAGGAATAATGGATAGAAACTGACCAAGGAGAGATTCAACCTGGAAATAAGGAGGAATTTTCTGACAGGGAGAACCATCCACCCATGGAACAGGAGTTGCCCTCGGAAGTTGTGCGAGCTTCATCCCTGGAGGCTTTCAGGAAGAGACTGGACTGCCCTCGGTCGGAAATGGTGTAGGGTCTCCCGCTTGGGCAGAGGGGGGTTGGACTAGGTGACCCACAAGGTCCCTTCCAACTCCGATTATCGGTTATCTGTTATCTGCTTTAAGGCCCAGGGTCCCCAAACTTGGCCCCTTTAAGACAGGTGTCCACACGCCTTAAAGTGACCGAGTTGGGAGACCTCTGCTTTAAGAGAAGCTCTGTTTTGAATCCCAGATCTGCTAGTGCCCCTGTGTGTGTGTTGTCTGTGTGTGTGTGTGTGCAGTGTGCTTGTGTATCTTTCCACAACCAAGAAGCGGCTCCTAAAGAATGTTATTAAATCCACCTGCCCATAATTGCTCCTTGGAAAGTGGGGGGTGGATTGATTGTGGGGTGGGGGGGATTAAATGGGTAGACAGGAATGAAAACTCCATTTTGAGGAGGGTCTTTCCTTCAGACCATGGAGGAGGGGCTGCTTCCCGCTTTTTTTTTGCTGCTCCTCCTGCAACTTCTAGGAGGGATGCCTGGACCGGACCAGCCCCCCCAAAAAGAGTTGGGGTCTTCCTGCTTCTGTCTCCCCCTACTCCCACCCACCCAGCAAAGGATTTCTGGAATGCAGCCCACACAACTCCTTCCCCTTCCCCTTTCCCCCTTCCCCCCCCGCCGGCTCGAATTCCTGGCATTGCTAGGGGATTGCAAACATCTGGCATCTGAAACTGAGCCCCATGGATGGATGAGACCAGCCCTCCCTGGGTTTGGGGAGGGGGCCGGGAGGCCGACGCTGCTCCCCAGCCCCCTCCCCTGCAGCCAGGATTAGCGAGGAAACCCCCCACCCTTTCCTCCTCCTCCTCCTCCTCCTCGCTGCCAGCACATCTCAACGGATTGAATTCAAGGGAGGACTTGTTCAAGGGGAGTACAATACTCCTAAGATACTTTAATGAGTTGCAAGTCGGAGCAATGCTTGAAATGTTTCGTGCAAATCCAGCGGAACAGCAGCAGCTCACTCCCTGGGTCATTTAGCAATTGCTTTAAAACACACACACACACACACAAAATCTGTGCAGAGAAGCAGATTCTGCAAAAAAACACACAAAAAAAACAGGCACTGAGCAGGCCATATTAGGAGATTTCTAGGGTTAAGGTTTGGTTTTGCAGTCAGCTAGATGTTGAGACTGGATTTGGCATCGTTATTTACCTATCTGAAGAAGCTGGCCCTGCCAGGGGTTTGATTTAATTGAATTTTATGAATTGAATGCTTTATTGTCATTGTACGTATATATACGCTATGCACACAACGAAATTCACAACAAAATTGATGGTCGCCAGGATATAAATAAACCGTCACGGAGTAAAGCTGCCTTTAAGTCGGTAGAAATTCTCTATCCTCCCGGTCTTGGTTGTCCCAAAGGTGTTTTTTTTTCCCAAGAGGCAAACTGGGCTTTCTTATTCTTTTTCCTTTTGAAGAAGT
>NW_020769534.1:159047-169434 GCF_900518735.1 Pseudonaja textilis | reverse complement strand
ACAAAGCAGAACAGAACAGAATGGAACAGGACAGAACAGAACAGAATAGAATTTAACAAAATGGAACAGAACAAAATGGAATGGAACAGAAGTGAACGAAATGGAACAGAACAAAACATACTGGAACGGAACGGAACGGAACAAAACAGAACAGAGCAAAAAGGAACAGAACAAAACAGAATGGAACAGAACAGAATTAGAAAGAAGGGAAGGGAATAGGAAACTGTTGCTGCAACCCCATCGGAGATTTGGCCACAGGTGGAGGGGTTTCAGGCCCACCAGAGACCCTCCCCCTCTCACTCTCCCACCATCAGATCTCCCCCCTCCCCTCCCCCCGCCCTGCAGTTTTGGTGAGCTGCAAGCCAGGGATCAAGCCACGTTTCTCCCTGCAAGCCAGGATGGCAAGAAAACCGCCTGGGTTGGATTGAGTATTTGGATATGTGCAGGAAGGCCCAGGGGTTAGAGGAGATTCCTGAAAACCCCCCCTCCCCCCCAGCCCTCTCCCCCCCAGTCCCCCCCCCAGAGGAGGGCAGGAAGCCAAGGGGGCAGCACTGAGGGGGGGGGGGGGGGGTTGAGCAAAGCCCCCTCTTTTTTGACAGGCGGAAAGGGTCACCCGGAGGTCAGTCGGAGGTGGGCATCTTCAGGCTGCCCCTCCCCGTGGCTGCAGGTTGAGAGGAGTCACCCACCCCACTCCCTCCCTCTTATGGGCCCAGGAAAATCTGGGATAGTTTTCTCGCCTGGGGAAAGGGGCTGGACTAGATGACCTGGGAGGCTCCTCCCCACCACACAATTCCACGAATTAAGGGAAATAGTCTCACCTCTTTGCAAAGCCTTAGTAAGGCCACACCTGGAATCCTCCATCCAGTTTTGGTCACCCCATTACAGGAAAGATGTTGAGACTTTGGAAAAGGTGCCGAGAAGAGCAACAAAGACCTGGGAACTAAACTATAAAAAATATGCAGGATTTGGGTTTGGCCAGTCTAGAGAAAAGGTGGAGTAGGGACAGGATAGATAGCAGATAGTTTTGAAGGGCGAATTTTTTTTTCTCTTATTTTCATTCCAAACAGGCTTTAAGAATGCTGAACGCCAATAATTTTCTCATATAAATAAACTTCAAGCTGCTTTTCTCATAATTATATCTCATGTACACACACCGACAAAAAAGCCTTCAATAGGAGATATACGCAAAAACGTAGTCTCTGATTTTGCTTTTATTAAAAAATAGCAATCAATATAATAAGAGATGTACATTTTTTTAAAAAAATGAAACCTTTTTTTTTTGTAGCACGGCATTTTACAAGGGTCCTAAATAGACTTTTTCCAAAATTTCAAACTTTATGTCAAAACACTAAACTTTAAAACTAAGGCCTTGCCTTGATTTTCTTTTTTTCTTTCTTTAATAATGCTTTATTGAATTTTCTTCCATTTATACCTAATACCAACAGTTATTAAACAGCGCTGTGACATTATATATACGTACATTTATGTGTCCTATCAAAACTTACAGTACATAATACTTTCATACCCTCTTATTTATTATATACATTATTTATATTTTCTATTTGTATATCTATTATCTATCTAGGAGTGGGATATAAAAATTTTTAACAACCGGTTCTGTGGGTGTGGCTTAGTTGGTGGGCATGGCTTGGTGGTCATGTGACTGGGTGTACATGGCTTGGTGGTCATGTGACTGGGTGGGCGTGGCCAACTCAACATCACTCACATCGAGGCACGCATCTCCTCGCCTGGCCTCTCATGACTGTGGGGATGCTGCAAGAGTCGTAAGTGGGAAAAATGGTCATAAGTCACTTTTGTCAGTGCCGTTGTAACTTTGAATGGTCACTCCACACAAGCAAAGGACGGGCAAAGGACGGGAAAAAAAACTCCAGAGAAGTTCCTGAGACAGGAAGTCTAGTCCTGCCAAGAATGTAATAAGGGTTAACGGAGAGGCAGTTTCTGTAAGCAACACCAGAATGTTTCCTTCCTGCCTTCCTTACAGGATTAGCCCTGTAATTTCTTTTAACAACCGGTTCTCTGAACTGCTTAGGATGTTAACAACCGGTTCTAGCGAATAGGTGCAAACTGGTAAAATCCCACCACTGTATCTATCCAAATAAACCATGTATCCCTCCGGGAGGGCAAAAATGGACTTCCCGGACTCCGGAGGCTCAGGAAGCCAGAAACAAACCCGTTTCCAGCCTTCTAGAACTTCCAGGAGGGCCATTTTGCGCCCTGCCTGAGCCTCTGCACTTACCTGGAATCGAAAATGGGCCATGTGGGGACTCCTGGGAGGGGGAAGGTGGGATGGGCGGGGCCAACCAGAGGTGGGATTTGCTGGTTTCCCAAACTGGCCATAAAATTAACAACCGGGTTGCCCGAACTGGTACGAACCGGTAGGATTTTATCCTATATAACAGTGGTGGCTAACTTTTTTCAGCTCCCATGCCGATAATTGCGCACAGGCTCACTGGTGCACATTCGTGTGCCAGCACCCAAAAAGGCAATGCATGCTGGCCTCCCCCACGATCCCTGCGCATGCATGCATGCCCCCCCCGTGTGCCGCACATCTGTGCATGCGTGTGCAATTCCCCCTCGCATGCCGTGCATCTTTGCGCATGTGTGCATGACTCCCTTGCATGCCACACATCTGCGCATGTGCGCACGGCTCCCCCTCGGGCATCGGGCATCTTTGCACATGCGTGCGCGACTCCCTTCTTCCAGGCCAAGGGGGGAAGAGGCGGAGGCAGATGCTGAATTGCCATGGAGGGGGAAAAAAATTTTTAAACAAAAACCAAGCAGGAATTTTAGAAGAGTTCCGATGAAATGTGGGGAGTCCTCAATGTAGAGACCCAAATTTCCATCGCTGAGCGAAATGTTGGTTCAGTGAGTTTGGTCCTGTTTTATGTCTGTTCTTGCAGCGGGTGTTAAGTGAATCACTGCTTAAGTGGTTAAGTTGGCAATGTGTTTGCTAAGTGAGTTGGGCTTTCCCCTGGAGTTTGCTTGTCAGACAGTCTCAAAAGGAAGAGAAGAAAAGAGAGGAGAGGAGAAGAGAAGAGGAGGAAAGGGAAGGGAGAAGAAGAAAGAGAAGAGAAAAAATGGGGAGAGGAGGGAAGAGAAGAGAGGAGAAGAGAAGAGAAGAGAAGAGGGAAGAGAAGAGGAGAAGAAGAAAGAGAAGAGAAGAGAAAATGGGGAGAGGAGGGAAGGGAAGAGAGGAGAAGAAAGAGAAGAGAAAACAATACAAAAAAGGATACAGAATAAAATAAATAAAAGGATAGAAGAGAATAACAGAGCTGGAAGGGACCTTGGAGGTCTTCTAGTCCAACCCCTTGCTCTAGCAGGAGGAGACCCCACCCCATTCTAGACAAGGGCCTGTCCAATCCCTTTGTAAAGGCTTCCAGTCTTGGAGCTTCCACAACTTCTGGAGGGAAGCCGTTCCACTCATTGTTCTCCCTGTCAGGAAAGAGGATCACATGCCCCCCCCACCCCCGACAGACATGGCAACCATCGTAAATACCAGTCAGTAGCCAAGCATCTGAAAGCTAGGAGGGAGGGAGGGAGGGAGGATGGAAGGAAGGAAGGAAAGAAGGAAGGAAGGAAGGAAAGAAGGAAGGAAGGAAGAAAGGAAGGAAGGGAGGAAGGGAGGGAGGAAGGAAAGAAGGAGGGAAGGATGGAAGGAAGAAAGGAAGAAAGGATGGAAGGAAAGAAGGATGGAAGGAAGGAAGGAAAGAAGGATGGATGGAAGGGAGGAAGGAAAGAAGGAAGGAAGGATGGAAGGAAGGGAGGAAGGAAGGGAGGAAGGAAGGGAGGAAGGAAGGGAGGAAGGAAGGATGGATGGAAGGAAGGAAGTTGTAGCAACATGTCGGCAGAATCTCATCTGCCATCATCAGGCTTCTGTACTGTGTTTGTCTGTGAGTCAGACTTTCACAGCCGTTTCTGTTTTGTATATATATATATGGAATTATTATCATTATCATTATCATACACACCCCTTTTGCCTTGCACAATTTCCCCCCCAAACTCTGGGTTCCAATCAGCTGCATTTCATCGAACTCCAGCAATACACGATGACGAAGGGATTAGATAAACCTGCAGAAGTGGAGGGATTAAACACACACACACACACACACACACACGCACAAATTGGGCTCCATCGGAGAAGCTTTGGATCACACCGTTTGGATTTAGCCTTCCCGAGGGAGAGGCCTGGAGAGAGGTTGGACTGCGCCTCCCATAATTCCCAGCCGGGCTGGGGATCTCCCTGGCTCGCTTATGACCTGTTGCATCCTGGGTTAGCCTCCATTTTGGGAAATGACACGGATGGCAGGGCATGTTCGAGTTTTAAAAGCACACAACAAAGCAAAAAAAAAAATGCACATGGGGGAATCCTCGACTTACGACCCCAACGGGGGCCCCAATTTTCCGCCACTAAGCGAGACCGTCGTTCAGTGAGTTTTGCCTCGTTGGATCCCCCCCTGTCCTGCCAGGGTTGTTCGGGGAACAGTTGTTGAGTTACTGGCAATGGTGCTAAACGGATCCGTTGATTTGGCTGGCCAGAAGGTCACAAAAAGGGATCGTGCAATCCTGGGCTACGGCAACCGTCATAAATCCGAGTCACCTGCTGTACTGTCCAGACAGTATATAGTTAATTGGGAAGTGGGATAGTTAGGAATTGGGAGCTGTCCCCTTAAGGGAACGCCTCATGGTAAATGTAGTTACAAGGCATCCTGGGAAACGTAGTTCACGTCATAGGGTCGCATCTGTAATCCTGATTGGTCACTGAGTTGACCCTTGGTTGGGTCGGGGGAGTTTCCTTTACTCCTGCTTGGACCCCAGCTGCGTGCTGGTGTCCCTCCTTCGTTATGGGATGACAGATCACTATTCTTTTACCCTGGGAAGTCAGCTGTGCAAAGAATTGGACATTAGATGGATCTCGACATAACCGTGAGTTATATTGGAGGATGCCTTGTGACCCACTAAAGAAACTTTGTATGGGAGCCCTTGTAGAGTGTGTCTGTCCGTCTGTCTTTATGTTCAGCCGGCAGTCTAAAGAAAGGACACCGGCTAAGCGCCCGAATTTGAACCTGCAGGGATTAAAATGTGCCTTTTTCTTCTTTCTTTTTTTTAATGGAGAAAAGTTGGTGGGATGATCAGAAACTGTTAAAAGAAAAAGGTCTGGGTCATCATTTAATTGGTTTATTTTACTGATTGATTTAAAAACTCCCAGCGGCCAATTGTCAAAGCGCTCGGGGCGCTTGAGGATAGAATGCACACACACACACACACACACACACACACAAAGCCACAGGTATGCACACGAAGAAGCCATAGCACTTTAGACTTATCGACCACTCTGCAGTGCTTCGCAGCCCCCTCTAAGCGTTTACAGAGTCAGCCTCTTGCTCCCCAGAACAATCTGGCTCCTCACTTTACCCACCTCGGAAGGATGGAAGGCTGTGTCCACCTGGAGCCCGGTGGGATTCGAACTGCTGGATGTGAGGAGTGAGAGTTAGAATGCAGCGCTTTATTCTGACCACTGCACCACCAGGACCCTTCTGTCTGTCCTTCCTTCCTTCCTTCCTTCCTTCCTTCCTTCCTTCCTTCCTTCCTTCCTTCCTTCCTTCCCTCCCTCTTTCCCCTTCCCTTTAATCCTTCCTTCCCTCCTTTTCCTTTTCCTTCCTTCCCCTTCCCTTTAATCCTCCCTTCCCTCCCTCCTTTTCCATTTCCTTCCTTCCTTCCTTCCCCTTCCCTTTCATCCTTCCTTCCTTCCCTCCTTTTCCCTTTCCTTCCTTCCTTCCTTCCCTTTCCCTTTAATCCTTCCTTCCTTCCCTCCTTTTCCATTTCCTTCCTTCCTTCCTTCCTTCCTTCCTTCCTTCCTTCCTTCCTTCCTTCCTTCCTTCCCTCCTTTTCCATTTCCTTCCTTCCTTCCTTCCCTTTCCCTTTAATCCTTCCTTCCCTCCCTCCTTTTCCATTTCCTTCCTTCCTTCCTTCCCCTTCCCTTTAATCCTTCCTTCCTTCCCTCCTTTTCCATTTCCTTCCTTCCTTCCTTCCTTCCTTCCTTCCTTCCTTCCTTCCTTCCTTCCTTCCTTCCTTCCTTCCAACTTTCTCTTCCATCGAGGGTCACAGGGAAGACTTCGGCTCGCAGAGTTCTGACCTTTTTAGACGAGACCCATCAGACCTGGGCTCTCAACCTCTTTTCCCACGACTTCCACGGCTGCTCTTACCCACCGTGGGGTCTGCAGGGTATTTTCTGACTGTTGCGGGTGGAAGGACTTTGGAAGGCAGAGCCGGCTGGTTCATTGGAGGGCTTGGCCTGCCCTCTAGTGGCCGGATCAGGGAGCGCCTTAAAACCCACCGGCAGCTCTTTCCGTTAACCAGCAGCTGCGTCTGTCTATCTTCTTCTCCTCCGTTTAAATTGCCCATAATTCAGATTTTAGAGATTAACAGAGTTGGAAGGGAGCCTGGAGGTCATCTAGTCCAACCCCAATCCCCCCCCACCCCACCCAAGCAGGAGACCCTACACCATTTCTGACAGAGGGTAGTCCAATCTCTTCCTTGAAAGCCTCCAATGGTGAAGCTCCCACAACTTCTGAAGGCAACTTTTATTCCATGGGTGGATTGTTCTCCCTGTCAGAAAATTTCTCCTTATTTCCAGGTTGAATCTCTCCTTGGTCAGTTTCCATCCATTATTCCTTGTCTGGGCTTTGGGGGCTTTGGATAAAGGCTTGACCCCCTTCCTCCTCCCCTCTGGGGCAGCCCCTCCTCAAATATTGGAAGGCTGCTCTCCTGTCTCCCCTGGTCCTTCTCTCCACTAAACGAGCCAGGCCCAGTTCCTGCAACCGTTTTTCGTATGTTTTAGTCTCCAGTCCCCTCATCATCCTGGTTGCTCTTCTCTGCCCTCTTTCTAGAGTCTCAACCTCTTTTTTATAGCGGGGTGACCAAAACTGGACGCAGGACTCTAGGTGTGGCCTTACTAAGGCATTTTTTGGTCACAATGGTCATTAAGTGGGAAGAACTCTCTGAAGTCCATTTTTTTTGCAGTAACTGCAAACAGTCCCTAAATGAACTGTTGCAGGTCGAGGGCTAGTTGTGCGCATCTCTGGCATTGATAGCAATCCCGTAAGTTTGCCCAAAGTTTTGTTCAGGATCGTGAGAAAAGGATGGAAGGAAGGATGGAAGGAAGGAAGGATGGAAGGAAGAAAGGATGGAAGGAAGGATGGAAGGAAGGGAGGGAGGAAGGAAAGAAGGGGCAAAGGATGGAAGGAAGGAAGGATGGAAGGAAAGAAGGATGGAAGGAAGGAAGGAAGGAAGGAAGGAAGGAAGGAAGGAAGGAAGGAAGGAAGGAAGGAAGGAAGGAAGGAAGGAAGGATGGAAGGATGAAAGGAAAGAAGGATGGAAGGAAGGAAGGATGGAAGAAGGAAGGATGGAAGGAAGGCTGGAAGGAAGGAAGGATGGAAGGAAAGAAGGAGGGAAGGATGGAAGGAAGACAGGAAGAAAGGATGGAAGGAAGGAAGGATGGAAGGATGGAAGGAAAGGAGGAAGGAAGGAAGGAAGGAAGGAAGGAAGGAAGGAAGGAAGGAAGGAAGGAAGGAAGGAAGGATGGAAGCTTGGTCATGCAACTTCAGGACACGTGTGGGTAAACTGATTTTGCAAACAGAGACAAACTGGGCTGCAACAGGGGAAGGCTTGTTTGTCCCCCGCCCCCACCTCCTCCTCCTCCTCCTCTATATCGATGAAGACCACACCCCCATGTTTAAAACTTAATTATGCCTCTCCACTGAACCAAATGGACTTTTTTGCGGGGGGTGAGAATTCAGGACACGGTCTAGCCGTTGAAGAAGGCTCTGAAACGGAATTTCTGCCAAAGATAAAACCTGAGTGCTGAATGAATCCTTCCCGGGGTTTACATGGTACCCGGAACCTGAAAGAGAACCCAATAGGGGACAACCCCACCACCGTTGGACCCCCGATTCAGAGCGGAAAAAAGGAACTCAGCCACGAACTCAGGGACAATCCCTCCAGTTTGTGGCGGCTTCTGGCCCAGTGAATAACGAAAACTTCACCATTAAAAAGACCCCTGAGAGTTTCAACAGAGACTGATTTTATTTTTGGATTATCTAAAAGGACAGATTGACTAACTCGGGGATACAAAAACTCCTGGACATTGGACATTGAACTCTTTGAGAGGTGATGTTGACAGAGACACACACACGCACACACACACACACAGAGAGAGAGAGAGAGACAGAGAGAGAAGGAGAAAGAATAAGTGTGTGAGAGAGAATTAGAGAGACAAGAGAGAGAAAGTGAAAGAGATAACAGTAAATCTCAGAATACCTCATTCTCTGCTTGCAAAATCAGTTTACTCGTAACAAAGTCACACAATGTTCTGTACACAATGTGCAGAAATAGGCTGGTTGAGAAGAGCAAAGGATAACAGAATAACAATGTCGAAGGGGACCTTATAGGTCATCTAGTCCAACCCCCTGCCCAAGCAGAAGACCCTACACCATTTCTGACAAATGGCAGTCCAGTCTCTTCTTGAAAGCTTCCAGGGATGAAGCTCCCACAACTTCTGAGGGAAACTTCTGTTCCGTGGGCTGATTGTTCTCACTGTCAGAAAATTTCTCCTTATTTCCAAGTTGAATCTCTCCTTGATCAGTTTCCATCCATTATTCCTTGTCTGGCCTTTGGGGGCTTTGGAGAATAACTTGACCCTCTTCTTCCTCCCTGTGGCAGCCCCTCAAATATTGGAAGACTTCTATCCTGTCTCCCCTGGTCCTTCTCTTTCCGAGACTAGCCAGGCCCAGTTCCTGTAAACGTTCATCATATGTTTTAGCCTCCAGTCCCCTCATCCTCCTGGTTGCTCTTCTCTGCACTTTTTCTAGAGTCTCAACATCTTTTTCATAACGTGGTGACCAAAACTGGATGCAGGACTCCAGGTATGGCCTTACTATTATAGTATTGCTACCTGACTTGATCTCGATTGTATCCCACTATTAACACAACTTAGGACTGCATTGGCTTTTTTGGCTGCTGCTGCACCCGGCTGGCTCCTATTTAGCTGGTTGTCCACTAAGACTCCAAGATCCCCCTCCCAGTTCCTGCTATTGAGCCCGGTTTCACCCAGTCTGTATGTGCCCTTTGGGTTTTTCTTGCCTAAGTGTAGGACTTTCCTTTTCTCTACATTGAATTTCATTTTATTAGATACGGCCCAGGGCAGAAGTGCCATTCAGCAGGTTCTGACCAGTTCTGGGGAACCAGCAGCGGAAATTTTGAGTAGTTCGGAGAACCAGCAAATCCCACCTCTGACTGGAGATTTTACAGTCTCCTTCCCCTGCCACGCCTACCAAGCCACGTCCACAGAACCGGTAGTAAAAAAAATTGGAATCCCACCACTGGCCCAGGGTTCGAGTCTGCCAAGATCCATCTGGACCCTGAGCCTATCTTCTGGGGTGTTAGCTATTCCTGCCAGCTTAATATCACTTGCAAATTTGGTAAGTTTCCCTTCTATTCCCTCGTCTAAGTCGTTAATGAAGATATTGAGGAGTCCTGGGCCTAAGAGGGAACCTTGTGGCACCCACTGCTTCCTTCCCTCCAGGTAGACTTAGACCCATTAAGGACTACTCGTTGAGTACCGTTTGCCAGCCAGTTGTAAGTCCATCTAGTGGTGGTGCTTATCTATCCCACTTTTTTCTAGCTTCCCAAGAAGTAGGTTGTGGTCTACTTTTGTCCAATTCTCTGGTTTGGGATCCTCCGGGGCGCTGCGGGATATTTAAAGGCTGGCTGAACCAGGCCTTCCTTCAAAGAGGGTTGGAAAGAATTGGATGCCGTTTGGTGGTCAGTCAAAATTTAGAACTTTCTCCGGTTCTCCTGCCCGCTTTCCCGCCCTCGAGTTCATACCAAAGTCGACGGAGAGCCAAGGATGGGCCAGTTCTCAGAAAAAGACAAAATAAATCACTTGGATTTTTAAATTCATATTGCAAAGTTTACATCTCTTTCTCCTCTTCCATCTTCTCTTTTTCTATCTCCTTCTTCTCCTTTCTCCTCCTTCTCCCTCTTCTCCTCCATCTCCACCTCCTCTGTCTCCTTCTCCTCCTCCTCCATTTGCTATTTCTCCTTCTCCCTCTTCTTCTTCTCTTCCATCTTCTCCTCCTCTTCCAGTTTCTCTTTCTCCTTCTTCTCCCTCTCTTCATCTTCTCCTCCATCTTCTCCATTTCTCCATTTTCTTTTTCCTTCTTTTCCACTTTCTCCTCGTCCCTCTCCTTCGTTTTCTCCTCCATCTCCATCTCTGCCATTTCTCCATTTGCTCTTTCCTTCTTCTCCATCTTCTCTTTCTCCTTCTTCTCCCTCTCCTTCTTTGTTTTCTCCTCCATCTCCTCCTTTT
>NW_020769534.1:126358-158755 GCF_900518735.1 Pseudonaja textilis | reverse complement strand
CTGTTGTTTTTTGTGAATAATAATAATAATAATAATAACAACAACAAGGCCTGCATAAGTGCCTCCACGTGCCTACCGTCCCTGTCCCATTGTTTTTATTAATTCGAATCCACTTCACGCATTCGTAACCATGCTTATACCTCTTATTGGCAAATAAAATCAAACAAAGCAATGGATAAAGAGTTGCCTCTCGTCCTACGGTTTGGGGCTTTGGAAATCGGTTTGACACCCCCCCCCCCCCCCCCCCCCCCCGCTCCGCCGCCCTGTTTCAGCCCCCCCCGCCCCCCCCCCCCAAAAAAACCCCGTCCGTCCCCCCCGGTTGCTCTTCCCGTTTCAAAGCCTTCTGCACGGTCTCAGGAGGCGGCTGGGCGGCCCCCACCAGCCTTGCCCCCCCCCTCCCTTCCTCCACGTCTGCCTCGGGAGACACACCTCCCCCCCCCACTCTGGGCGCTCTGCCCACGCTCAGAGGCCAGCCGCGCCCCTCGCCCGCCCTCGCTGAGCTCCACCCCGCCCTCAAAACCAGCCCGTGTCTCGCAGCAGCGGCCGGAACCGGCCCAAAGAGCCACCCGAGGGAGCAGCGGCAGGTCTGGCGCGTGTTTTTTTTTTTTTTTAATGGGGAGACCTGGGAAGGGGGACGCGGGGTACCCAGAGGGCATCAATTCGCCCCCCCCCCCATCCGTCTTCCGCTCTTCGCGCCAGGGCTGGAGTAGCCGGGCTCTCATCTCCCCCCCCCCCACCGCCCCGTGGGAAATTGGGGTGCTCTTTGGGGGTGGGGTGGGGGTGAGGAGAGGGGGGGCGGGGGTGGTTTGGAAACGGGGACCCCCCCTCCTTGCGCATCTTCCAAAGGGGGGGAGGGTCGGGTGGGGGGGGGGGCAAAGCGAAGGATTCTCTCCTAATGGGACTTCCACTCCCATCGCTCTCTCTCTCTCTCTCTTGGAGGGCTGGCTGGGGATGATGGGGAAGGGGGGGAAATCAACGCCGGTGGGGGTTTTTTTTGGAGGGGAGGGGACGGGGAAAGGACCCCCCCCCTTCCCCGTCCTGCGTTCGCCCCCTTCGCCGGGCAGGAGCGGCCACGAGCTGGAGGGGGCGCCGCTGTTTCCTGGCTGAGACCCCCCCCACCACCATTTGTTTCCCGGGGGAGGGTCTCCGGAGATCATCAAGACCGCACTGGCGGGGGAGGTGAGGGTGGCTCGTGTTCTTGGGTCGGAAGGGACTCTGAGGTGGTCGGCTGTGTGGGGGCAGTGTCCGTGTGGACAGAAAGGTGGAGATGTGTGTGTGTGTTTGTGTGTGTGTGTAGGGAGGGGGTTGGGGAAGAGACACAGAGGGGCTCTTTCCCTCCCTCCCATTCTTGGGCAAGGGGCATGACAACTATAGGACAAATATAAGCATTTACACACACACACACACACACACACACACACACACACACACACGCACGCACGCACGCACGCACACACACACACGCACGCATACATGTATTAATCTTTGTGTCATTTTGTATCTTATTCATTGTGCTGCATTTCAGTCACTTCTTAAATTCTGATTTACATTTGATAGACTTCCTTTCATATCCCTCCATACAGAGAAATTATTCCATACTTTATAGTATTCTGACCCGTTTGGTTCTTTCAATTCTAATGTCATACTGTCTGGTTCAGCACATTGAAAAATCTTGTCTATTATTGCTTCGTCCTCTGGGGTTTCTTTTTAGAATGGAATGGAATGGAATGGAATGGAATGGAATAGAATAGAATAGAATAGAATAGAATAGAATAGAATATGGAATGGAATGGAATGGAATGGAATGGAATAGAATAGAATAGAATGGAATGGAATGGAATGGAATGGAATGGAATGGAATAGAATAGAATATGGAATGGAATGGAATGGAATGGAATGGAATGGAATGGAATAGAATAGAATAGAATATGGAATGGAATGGAATGGAATAGAATAGAATAGAATAGAATAGAATAGAATAGAATAGAATAGAATAGAATATGGAATGGAATGGAATGGAATGGAATTCTTTGATTGGCCAGGTTTGATTGGACACACAAGGAATTTGTCTTGGTGCAAATGCACCAAGGTCCTTAATCCTCTTCATGGGCTGCAGCTGTGACAACTGAATAAGAGGACGGATATGCGTACGGGCGAACGCTGGAAACAAAGCATGGAAATATCTCTAGTTTATGGTTCCTCTCTGAGTTTGGTGTCCTTCCCAGTGTGTGTTCTGTTATCTGTGGACATCCTCCAGCCCTTATCTCGCCTGGTTTGTGTTGCTTTTTTCCTTCTTCTTGTAACTGTTTGTGTGGGAGTTTTTTGTCTTCCCCCAAGGATATTCAGAGCTTGGAAGCAAAGTGAAGGAATAAAAGGGGCTTCACCGGTTTTCTGTGACTGTGTTTGTTTGGTATCTCCACCTTGGGTCATCACAAGAACCATAGTTTCTCAGGCCAGAGATGTCCATCTTGTTAACACCTGAGAATCATTCAGATAAGCCAGAACACCCAGATAAGCAGGGATTAATACCAGACAGTCGAGCAGAAAACTTGATTCTAATCAAGAAACTACCAAGGAGGGAAATAATCAAGCAACTAAGGAGAAAACAATATTCTAATCAGGAAACTATCAAGGAGAAAGCAACACTCCACCAACACTGCCAATGCAAGCTGTTGTATATAAACAGGGAACAAACTCCACACTCCCTAGCATGGATGCTGTAACCTAGTTGGGTAATGAAATGTCTGCAAATGAACAACCGAGTTCAGAGAACATCAAGGGCTGCACAAGAGTTATTCAACTTTTTCTAAAACTTGATCTTGAAGGTGAATAACTTCTGATAGTGGACAGAATGGACACCTGTGTCCTAGGAAACTGTGATTCTCTATCTAATTCTCAACAGGAAGGTTAGGAAGGCCAGGAAGAGAGGAAAGTCAGGATTAAACCACATTGTGTGTGTTTAGTCTACCTATCCTGTTAGGCTCCCTTAATATTTTTTTAAGTGGCTAGTCCTTTTGGTTCAAAAGAGGAAGGAGGAAGTAGGTTGCTCTCCCATCCGCCTGCCAGTCCCGTTGGTCAGGTTCTGTGCCTTTATTTCTCTCTCCAGATGTTGATGAATGTGCCATCAATCGCCTGTTGTGTGACAACGGTTTGTGTCGCAACACGCCTGGGAGCTACAGCTGCAGCTGCCCCAAAGGGTTTGTCTTCCAGACTGAGACAGACACGTGCGAAGGTAAACTTCTCTGTCTGTTTTCTGCTGAATCCCAGTAGATCCCAAACAGCTTATGGCCATGAGGCAGGAAATTGGGACAGAGCCTTGCAAACTCTCCAGCTTTTAATTTCTTCTTGACAGACTTGAACTCTGCGCCCTGTGTAACAAAATAATAGAATAGAATAGAATAGAATAGAAATAGAAATAGAAATAGAAATAGAAATAGAAATAGAATTCTTTATTGGCCAAATGTGATTGGACACACAAGGAATTTGTCTTGGTGCAAATGCTCTCAATGTACATAAAAAGATACATTCATCAAGAGTCAAGAATCATCAGGTACAACACTTAATGATAGTCATAAAAGAGCAACCAAATCATACTAGGAAACAGTCCATAAAAATCATAAGGATATAAGCGACAAAGTCCCAGTTATGCAATCACAAGTGGGAGGAGATGGGTGATAAGGAGTGATGAGAAGATTAATAGTAATAGTAGTGTAGATTTTGTAATAGTTGGACGCCGTTGTGGGAATTATGTGTTTAGCAGAGTGATGGCCTTTGGGGAAAAAACTGTCCTTGTGTCTACTTGTTGTGGTGTGCAGGGCTCTATAGCCTCGTTTTGAGGGAAGGAGTTGAAACAGTCTATATATCCAGGATGTGAGGGGTCTGTAGATATTTTCACAGCCCTCTTTTTGACTCGTGCAGTATAAGGTCCTCCATGGAAGGCAGGTGGGTAGTAATTGTTTTTCTCTGCAGTCCAAATTATCCTCTCTGGAGTCTGTGTCTCTCCTGTTGGGTTGCAGAACCAAACCAGACAGTTATAGAGGTGCAGATGACAGACTCCATCCTTCCTCTGTAGAACTAGATCAGCAGCTCCTTGGGCAGTTGGCGCAGAAAGAACATTCTTTGTTGGGCTTTTTTGATGAGGTTTTTGATGTTAGGTGTCCATTTTAGGTCATGTGATATAGTAGAACCTAGAAATTGGAAGGTCTCTACTGTTGATGCTGTGTTGTCTAGTATTGTCGGAGGTGGTAGTGCGGGAGGGTTTCTTCTAAAGTCTACCACCATTTCTACGGTTTTGAGTGTGTTCAGTTCCAGATTGCTCTGGTTACACCACGAGGCAAGTTGTACAAACTCCTGTCTGTTTGCGGATCTGTCGTTGTCTCGAATGAGACCAATCGTTGTGTCATCTGCAAACTTCAGTATTTTAACAGATGGATTGTTTGAGATGCAGTCATTGGTATGTAAGGAGAAGACAAGTGGAGAAAGCACACAGCCTTGGGGGAGTGGGGGGCAGGGTTTTTTTTCTACCGGTTCTGTCCACCTCTGTAGAACCGGTAGTTCTGAAGAGCAGCAGACATAGAACCGGTTTTTTTGCCCACCTGCCCACCTGGGCTCTTACCTGATCTTTATTTCCTGATTTTTCAACTTTAGCTGCCAAACGAGGCACAGCGTGGTAATGATGATTTATGATGATTTACAGGCTCACAGCGGGCAGGGAACCTCTTAAATCCTGAACCGGTAGTTAACCCTTTCGTATCCCACCCCTGGGGGCCCCTGTGCTAATTGTACAGGTATCAGGTGTGATTCTGCCTAGCTTCACCTGCTGCTTCCTGTCTGTTAGGAAGCTTATGATCCGCTTACAAGTGTGTTCAGGTACCGTTAGTTTAGTTAGAAGAGCGTCTGGAATGATGGTATTGAATGCTGAACTGAAGTCTACAAAGCGGATCCTCACGTAGGTATTTGGAGAGTCAAGGTGTTGTAGGATGTAATGCAGAGCCATGTTAACAGCATCATCTGTCAATCTGTTTGCTCGGTATGCAAACTGCATGGGGTCTAACAGCGGATCCGTGATGGTTTTCAGGTGGGACAGCACAAGCCTTTCGAAGATTTTCATAACTACAGATGTTAGAGCAACTGGTCTGTAGTCATTCAGTTCCTTGATGGAAGATTTCTTCAGCACTGGGATGATGGTAGAGCGTTTGAAGTCAGAAGGAACATAGCGCATCTCTAGTGATCTATTAAAGATTCAGGTAAAGATGGGGGCCAAGACTTTTAAGCAAGAAGGAGTTATCTTGCCTGGCCCTGGTGCTTTTCCTGGCTTCTGTCTGTGAAATAGATCTTGCACTTCTTTTTCTGGGATCTCCAGAGGTTGTGAGCCCAATGAGTTGGGGCCAGTTGTAGGAGGCTTGGCTGTTGTTGGTGTGTTTGAGATGTGGGTTGTGGAGATAGGTGGCTGTAGTTTCTTTTCAAACCTGCAGTAAAACACATGCAGGTCATCTGCTAGTTGTTGATTTCCTTCTGCCTGGAAAGGGCTTTGCTGAAGCCAGTAATGTTTTTAAGAGTTTTCCACATGTTTGCTGGTTCATTTGTTGAGAATTGATTCTTTAACTTTTCAGAGTAGCTTTTTTTTGCTGCTCTGATCTCTCCTGTTAATATGTTTCTGGCCTGGTTGTATCACATTCTGTCGCCTTTTCTTTTTTTTTTTTAAACAAATTTTATTAATTTTTAAAAACAATACACAGACAAACAAAACGTAAGATATAAAAACATAAGACATCTTTTCTGAAAAACAAATAAAACATCTTGTTTAAAGACAGCATAATTCCAAACTATCACATTTCCATACAAGCACAGTTTAATATGCATATTTATCTTATATATTCAACTTCATATCTTTTCCCAACTTCTCTCTATTTCTCCCTTTCCTTCTATTCAATTATATTTCTTTTACCTTGATTTGTATATATTCATTGTAACCATCTGTCTTATTTGCAATTTCATTATTCTCTTCCAACATTCTTCTACAGTTTTATTAATTCAAACATAGACAAACAAAACACAAAACATAAATACATAAAACTTCTTTTTGGAAAGCGGCTTAACCCCGGGTCACATCTTTTTATACAGACATAAATCAAATTCATGCTCACCTAATATACTATTTCATATCTTATTTAACATTCTATGTTTTCTATATATTTTCTCTCTTCTATTCACTCTCTTAATTCTACTTTATTCATTTCATCTCAATTTAGATAGTTATACTTGCATCTTTTGTCTGTTCTCTTTCAATTATCTATTTATCTTTTCTTTCTAATACAATATTTCTCCTGTAATCACTGGTTGAAGTATGACAACTTTTTATCTTTCCCCCAAATTTAACACTTAAAAATACATACTTTCCATACTGATTCTGCTTAGTACATTCTAAATACTGCATTTTAGAATATTGAGACAAAAAAAAAGAAAAATAGGCTAATAATATAGTAAAAACAATGTTCCATAGGAAATTAAACTCTATTGTTAAATCTTAAACATTTTATACATTCCCTTTAATATATTATTAACTCATATAATATTTCAGTTTTCTAACTCGATTTCGAATACTAATATCTAGAATACAGTCTTATGTACTTTTGCAGAATCTCTTTTTTTTTAAGATTATATTTTACCCTTGGTCTCTGAAAAAAACCTGTTTTTTAACATCTTGTTTTAAACCTTTATGACTCCTTTTCCCTTTTTCCCTTCCTTTCTTATCAATTCTAGCCTTTTTACCCCCCCATCTCTCAATCTCCACTCTCTTAGTCTCCCCTCTCTGTTGTATTTCTCTTTTCTGTTGCTTTCTGACGTTGTATCGATTTTTCGCCTTATTTTTCCCTTTCTTGGTTGCTTTTTTAAGTTCTAAATTCTCCATTTTCTTTCCCCCCTTTCTCTTTTCTTCCTCAACTAAGATTATTTGTCTATTAAAGATGGCTTCTTCTTCTCCATCCCAGCTTTCTTGTTGCTGTATTTCCTGGTAGGTGGAAATCGCCATTTCTAAAAAGTGAAAAATAGATCCAGAAGAGCCATTGCTGCCTTGTTCCTCTTGCTTTTGAAATTCCATTTGCAATTCTTCAACAGATAATGCCATTTTTTAAAAAAAAAACAACCCAAATGTTTTTATTCTTTCAAGAAATAGTTCCCAAAAGTCACAAAGCAGTCCAAATCAAGACAAACTATTTCATTAGCACTTTCTTCTTTTTATATTTTCTCTTCCTGGGGTAGAATTCAATGACACAGTTCCAAAATAATTTTTAGAAGTCTTATTGCCATTTATTTCTGGTCTTATAAACTCCAAGCAGTCTCCTCCAGTACAATCTTAAAATAAGTTCTTTACCTCTTCCTTCCCACTTACAGCAAAAAGATTTTAATTTTTAATTCCAGTGTTCAGAAATCTTTTATCCCCTTGGCTTTAATTTTCAAGTTTAATTACCTGCTGTGCCCAAGCAGGTTTTTCAGATTTCCATCTGCTATTTCCATAGGGAAGGAGGGTGTGAGAAAAAAAACTTTCCCTTTCAGACTTTCTTCCGCCGCTTTGCAGTCTTCTTGGGAAACAATGTATCATTCAAGAAATTAAATATCCAGGATATTTAAAGGTTCCTCGCTGTCCCGGTTCAGCCAGAAACTTTCACTTTCTCCAACTTCCTCCTGCACAATCTTGTCCGGCTGCAGGCTTCTTTGTGGCGGCCATTGCTGACCGCTGCTCCACCGCCTTGGGAAAAGGGAGTTTAACCGGCTGGGGAGGGGGTTTGCGATATCCCCAAGCCCCTACCCGGATCTCCCCTATCTTTGGTTGCCTCTATGGGGCAACCATATCCTCCAAATCCAACTGGATCGGAGGCACTTCGGCGGTGAGCGCAGCGGGAACCGCGCACGATCACGGATTCCTGCCGCCGCTGAAACCTTGCAAACCGGAAGAGACATTCTGTCACCTTTTCTGTAGACTTCCATTTTGGAACGACGTAGCTGCTTGAGTTTAGCTGTGAACCAAGGTTTATCGTTACTATATATTTGCAGCAGTGGTGGGAATCAATTTTTTTCATTACTGGTTCTTTGGGCGTGGCTCAGTAGGTGTGGCAGGGGAAGGATATTGTAAAATCTCCAGTCAGAGGTGGGATTTGCTGGTTGTCTGAATTACTCAAAATTTCCACTACTGGTTCTCCAGAACTGATCAGACCCTGCTGAACACCACCTCTGATTTGCAGGTTTGTTCGTTTGTTTATTTATTTATTTGTCAATCACTTACAAGGTAATATGTATAAGTATAAACATGAGTAAGAATACAGGAAATAGGTACAAATAAATGGGGACAATAGGACAGGGACGGGAGGCACGATGGTGCGCTTATGCACGCCTCTTACAGACCTCTTAGGAATGAGGTGAAGTCAATAGCGGTTAGTTTGAGGTTAAAGGAGTTGGGGTTAGAGGATGTAACAACAGAATCAGGTAGTGTATTCCAGGCATTCACCATTCTGTTGCTGAAGTCCTACTTTCTGTAAACAAGTTTGAAGCAGTTTACATTGAGTTTGTATCTGTTGTGTGCTCTTGTGTTGTTGTGGTTGAAGCTGAAGTAATCATTGACTGGTAGGACATTGTAGCAGATAATTTTGTGTGCTATGCTTAAGTCTAACCATAGGCGGTGTAGTTCAAGGTTGTCCAAGCCCAAAATCTCAAGCCTGGTGTCGTAGGGCATTCTGTTGTGAGCTGAGGAGTGTAGTACTCTCCTTGTGAAATACTTCTAGACAATATAGTCGTGGTACGACTAGGACATGTGGGACATGAACCATTGCTGTTTACAAAGACTGAACTGAAGAACGTGTTGAAGAGATTGGCCGTAACGGCTTCATCGTTGCAGCCTTTCCCATTCGGTCCTTTTAGGGGTGGGATGGTTCTTGAGTCTTTAAGTTTGGTGTTAACAAAGTTGTAGAAGGCGCGGGTGGATTTTGTATGTAGGAGGTTTTCCTCTTGCTTGCAGTGGTAATTTGTGCATTCTGCCTTTATTTGTTGGCATAGGGTGTTGTATTGGTTTTTAAAGTTTGCTACATAGCTAGCTAGTTTTGTTTTTATGTGTACCTTGTTGGTACACATAAGTCTTCGCAGAAGCTGACATGATGTTACAGTATCTGTGAGCTCATCTAGGTCTGCAGAGGCATCTTCAAAGACATCCCAATCAGTGCAATCTAGGCAGGCCTGGATTTTCAGTCTTGCCTCATCCCACCAACTCCTCACTGATTTAATTGTTGATTTCATGGGTTTAAGTCTTTGTAGCAGGTACAAGGTGTATCGTGCAGTGGTCAGCATCTTTAAGCATCTTTTACTGTTGTGTAGCGGTGGTCTAAAAAAGTATCTTTGCCTCTGGTGGGACACTTGACATGCTGGGAATATTTTGAGAGCTCTTTCCTTAAATTTGCTTGACTGAAATCTCCTAAAATGATGAAAAGGGAACCTGGGTGTTTGGCTTCAGCCTCCATAATGTGGAGTTTGACTTCCAAGTTTGGGCAAGCAATAATTTTGCTGCTGTAATAACAGGAATAATGAGGTAAATATCTGCTTTCCTAAAATGCTCATCTATTAGTCCTAATAGGAACATCTCTGGTGTAAAAGTTAATTTTTAAACCCAACATTTCTTCTAGCCGTGTCCAGATTTTATGCCAAATTTTCTTGTAATCCCAACACATCTGGTAATAGGTACCCCGTTCTTTCAGACATTTCCAGCAGGTGGGCGATTGAGAACTGTGCATTTTTGTTAGCCTGGCTCCAGACCAATTCTTGATCTGCCTGGAATCCACATTGTATAACGGACATTAATGCAAGTGACCAAGTCCAGAGGTTTTTTTACAAGAAGAGTCCTCAACTCCTCTGCTTGCAATAGAATACCTTATGCAACTAAGCTTGAAATTTTGGACCTAGACAACTTAGAACGACACTGCCTATGGTCTGACCCAAGCTTAGTACACAAAATTGTCATAGGTGTAGCCATTTTCGTTTGTCTTAGTATATATTCTTTTTCTTATTTTCCCATGGGGGCGGGGAGTTGCGGGCTTTACAGATTCCTAAGGTGGGAGGAGTGGCGATGAAGCAAGTGTTTTGTCTACACGATCTTCTTTCTCATGGGAAATGTGGCTGTCTGGGCTTGGGGACCTGGAGGTGGAGAGTTATGACATCAAGCCATGCTGTAATACTTCTGTTGGAGAATGTGACTTATGGGGGTTGTTTTTAACTTCTAACATCGTGGAGAAATTCCGAGTTGGGTCAGATTGGGAATTACCATGGACTTTGCCAATGTGGGTGTTTTCCTAAATAAAAGAAATCTTTTTGAAGATGGGCTTGGTTATTTTTCTTTTAACATGGATTTCATTACTTGGAAACCTGACACAACGTCTTACCTGTCAGCTTCAACCGCAGTAACCCCCGGGCAAACAATAGATACAAACTCAAAGTAAACTGCTCCAAACTCAATTGCAGAAAATGCGACTTCAGCCACAACACCTGGAACTGACGACCTGACTCTGTTGTCACATCCTCAAACCTCCAAAACTTTAACCTCAAACTGTCTACCATGGACCTCACCCCATTCCCAAGAGGTCCTTAAAGGGGGTGTGCATAAGCGCACCAGCGTGCCTACCGTCCCCGTCCTACTGTCCCCATTTATCTGTATTGACTCACTTGGTTCTTGTTTATGTTCGTACTTATCCTTGTTATCTTGTACATGTTTGACAAACAAATAAATTAAATTAAATCTTACGCCCAGTTCTGGTCACTGCAATACCAAAAAAGATGTTGAGACCCTAGAAAAGGGGCAGAGAATAGCAACAAAGATGGTTAGGGGACTGGAGGCTGAACCATAGGATAGACAGCTAAGGGACCTAGGTTATTGTGCTGGTTAGACAGTATATAGTTAGTTTGGGAGTGAAAGCTGTGCCCTTAAGAGAATGCTTCATGGGAAATATAGTTAATGCCTCTTGGGAGATGTAGTTCATGTCACGTGGTCACATCTGTAATCCTGATTGGTCACTGGATTGACCTCTGGTTTGGCAGAGGGGGTTTTTGGGCATTATCACCTGGACTGCAGTATTGTGCTGCAGTCTTCCTTTGGTATATCGCTATGGGATGAAGATAACCATCTTTTCACACTTATGGAGGCAACGATTGCCGAATGAAGATAAGAACTAGGGGTGATACAACAGTTTTTCAGTACTTTGGGTGCTGCCCCAAAGAAGAGGGGGGGTCTACCTATTCCCCCAAGCACCTGAAGGCAGGACAAGAAGCGATGGGTGGAAACCCATCAAGGAGAGAGCCTTGTCAGAAATGGCGTGGATGATGGGACAGTGCTGTTTCGAGGGCGGGGTCAGGAAGTTTCAGTGTCATGGCCAGACGTGGGATGCTGCCGATTCACACCGGTTCTAGCGATCCGGTTGTGCTGGTCAGCAATTGGCCCTGCCCGCACAGCCCTCCCCTTTCGTGTCCTACATTTCCATTGGTTGTAGATCAGCTGATAGGCAGGGCAGAGTGGATTGTCACACCACATCTGTTTTACTCACCAGCTCTGAAGGTAAAGTAATAAATGAATGAATGAATTCTTGGCCAGGTGTGATTGGACACACAAGGAATTTGTCTTGGTGCAAATGATCTCAGTGTCCATAAAAGGAAAGGTACATTCATCAAGAGTCGAGAATCATAAGGTGCGACACTTAATGATAGTCATAGGGTATGATAAGAATAGAATAGAATAGAATAGAATAGAATAGAATAGAATAGAATAGAATAGAATAACTCTTTATTGTCCAAGTGTGATTGGACACACAAGGAATTTGTCTTGGTGCAAATGCTCTCAGTGTCCATAAAAGAAAAGGTACATTCATCAAGAGTCGAGAATCATAAGATGCGACACTTAATAATGATAGTCATCGGGTACAATGAGCAATCAAATCATACTAGGAAACAGTCAATATAAATTGTAAGGATACAAGTGACAAAGTTACAGTCATACAGTCACAAGTGGGAGGGGATGGGCGATAAGGAGTGATGACTTTAACAGTAATAGTAGTGCAGACTTTGTAAATAGCTGGACAGTGTTGAGGGAATTATTGGTTTAGCAGAGTGATGGCATTCGGGGAAAAACTCTCCTTGTGTCTAGTTGTTGTGGTGTGCAGTGCTCTATAGCATCATTTTGAGGGTGGGAGTTGAAACAGTTTATATATCCAGGATGTGAGGAGTCTGTAGATATTTTCTCAGCCCTCTTTTTGACTCGTGCAGTATACAGATCCTCGATGGAAGGCAGGTTGGTAGAAATTGTTTTTTCTGCAGTCATAATTATCCGTTGAAGTCTGTGTCTGTCCTGTTGGGTTGCAGAGCCGAACCAGACAGTCATAGAGGTGCAGATGACAGACTCCATCGTTCCTCTGTAGAACTGGATCAGCAGCTCCTTGGGCAGTTTGAGCTCTCTGCTTTGGTGCAGAAAGAACATTCTTTGTTGTGCTTTTTTGATGACTTCTGATGTTAGTATCTCAGGGGCTGCCCCAAAGAAGAGGGGGTCAAGCTATTCTCCAAAGCACCTGAGTGCAAGACAAGAAGCAATGGAGGAAAACTAACCAAGGAGAGAAGCAATCTAGTACTAAGGAGAAATTTCTTGACAGAACAATGAATCAGTGGAACAACCTTCAGAAGTTGTGAATGCTCCAACACTGGAAGTTTTTTTTTTTAAATATAGTTTATTAATTTTTACAATTAAAACCAGTCACAATACATACACAAGTAAGCAAAAGAAAAAAAAAAGAAAGAAGAGAGGAGAGGAAGAGAGGGAAAGAATTTTGAGAAGAGAAAGAAAAAGGGGGAAGAAAGAAAGAAAGAGGTTACAAGGTAAAAAAGTATTCTTATTTTAACAGTTTGCAAGATCTTTTGTTTTCATAACCTTAACTTGTGTCATATAACCACACCTGTTTTTAACTTATATCGCTACCTCGTTATTGTGGGTTGATACTTTTCTTTTATGCCTTATGATATATAATTTATCTTTGGTCAATCCAATTATACCAACAATTCCAGCTATCGTAGTATAGTGAAGTGTCTTTGTGTTTTAGCGCCAAAGTCCATTTATCCATTTCTGCGCATTTTGAGATTTTTTTCAATAATCATTTCTTCTGATGGAATTTGATGTTGTTTCCAGTCAACGCTGGGAGTTTTTAAGCAGAGCTTGGAAAACCGTTTGTCTGAAGGGGTGTAAGGGTTTCCTGCCTAAACAGAGGGTTGGACTTGAAGACCTCCAAGGTCTTCTTCCAACTCTGTTATTCTAAAACCCTCCTTCCAGAAAGACCCTTGCAGTTGCCCATCTCACCTCCTGCCTTTCTTCTCTCTTCCCAGGGAGATGGCGCAGCTCACGCCGTGGTTTTGGAGACAGGAATACTGGCTACCTCCGGGGATCACCTGGGAGGACATGCGGGAGACGGAGGACATCCGCTATCCACAACCCCATCACCTCCTGCTCTGCCTCCCCATCGCTCTCCTGCTGGTCGCCCTCCGGTTCTTCTTCGAAAGGCAAGCTCTTCTGTCTTTTAATTGCTGGCTGAATATAAAGAGAGACAGACAAACTCTACAGAGGCTTCCATACAAAGTTTCTTTGTTGGATCACAAGGTGTAACTCACCGTTACGTTGAGAGTCATCTAACGTCCAGCTCTTTGCGCGGCTGGCTTCATAGTGTAAAAACATAGTGATCTTTCATCCCATAAGGATGGAGCAAAGAGTGAGGCACCAGCGTGCTGCTGGGGGTCCAAGCGGGAGTAAATCGACCCAACCAAGGGTCAATTCAGTGGCCAATCAGGATGACAGATGTGACCACATGACATGAGCTACATTTCCCAGGATGCCTCAACTACATTTACCGTGAGGCATTCCCTTAAGGGGACAGCTCCCAATTCTAACTTAACTATCTCAATTCCCAATTACCTGTTTACTGTCTGGACATGACACAAGTTCTTGGCCAGCCGAAACCAACTCAGAGCAGGAGGAGGAGGAGGAGAGACCATTTCTCCAACTGTTAGGAGAAAACTTTCCTCCCCCTTTCCGGTCAAAAGCTTGAAACAGCAGAACATCCTGTTTTTTTTTTTTTTAATCCCTTTGCCTTGAGCCATCGTTTTTGAAAACAGAATGTTATCGACTTACCAAAATAAGAAGCGAGGGAAATTGAACCTGGCATTTTGATGCTTTCTGACCTAACGTGTTTTCCTGAAAATGAACCCTACCCTGAAAATTAGCTGAGCCCTGCCCTGAAAATGAGACCTACCCTGAAAATGAGCCCTACCCTGATTTTTAAAGTGTGCACCTAAGATAAACCCTCCACCACCCACCAGGGTGGCAATACACATGCTTACTAACCATTGAATGGACTCCATCCCGCTCGGAGTTTCCCAGGCTGTCTGGCAGAACCAGGTCTTCAGTACCTTCCGGAAGAGTATTAGAGTGGGAGCCATTCTAATCTCTGGGGGAATGATATTCCAGAAAGAGGGAGCCACCATGGAGAAGGCCCTCCTTCTGGATCCTACCAGGTGTATCTCCCTCAGGGATGGGACCCGCAACATTCCCTGCCTCCTCGCTCTGATGGGTCACGTAGATGTGACCGGCAAGAGACGATTCCCTCAGATAGCCTGATCCCAAGCCATGAAGGGCTTTAAAAGTGACAACCAGCATGCTTTGAATTGCACCCGGGAGCAAACCTGTAACCCATGCAGGTCCCGCAGGAGAGGTGATGCATGTGTACACCAGGGACTGCACAAAACCATGCAGGGCAGCTGCATTTTGCACGAAATGGAACTGTTGTGGTTCGCCGGCAGCCGGTGCAGATGGCAGCGGTATTGGACAGTGAGGAAGAAAGGGGACCGGTCAGGGAGTCTGGAGAGGACTTGGACGAAAGTACTGCGTCCGATGGAGGGATGGGGCCAGGACCATCTGGCAATGGGGTGCTGCCCCTGGAGCCTTCGGAGTCTGGCAGCAGCGAGTCAGAGGAACGAGGGGAGCCTGTTCCCAGTGCACGTATGTGCAGAGCTGCTGGAAGGTGAGAGCAGCTGAGACAAATGAGGCAACTCGGGAGTAAGGCTTGGAGGTGATGGCCCCTCCCATAAGGGATAAAAGTCAGACCTCGATGATGAAAACTTTGCAGGGAGCAAAGTAGTTCAATAGATTCTGCGTCTTCCTTGAAGCTCTTGTGTATTCTGTTTGGTTTTTTTTTTTCCTGATACTGTTATAATTTATCGGAAACTTCTGTTTTTGGCAGCCTTCCACAGAACTGAAAGGCGGGTGCTTATCTTGGGGAACGGTTTACAATTAGTTCTGGCTGTGAATGAAAATAATTCCCAGCGTTGCATTAAAATAGGTTTTACTTTTAAAAACAAGTTTTTGTTTAATTATGTTTGACGAAGCCTGGGTCAGAACAGGAGCTTCCGGATGCTCTTCAAGGGCAGCCCCAGGTAGAGCACATCACAATAGTCAAGACGGGAGGTGATGAGGGCACAAGTGACCGTGACAAGGGATTGCCAGTCCAGGAAAGGGTGTAACTGGTGCAACAACCTGCAGTTGTGCAAAGGCTCTCCTGGTCACGACTGCCACCTGCTCTGTTCGGGCCCTGGAGAAACTACCCCCCCCCCCCCGATTACACGCAGGGTCTGTTTGGGGCAGTGCCACCACATCCAAGACCAAAGGTGGTCATTCTCCCTGGGCTCAAGAACCCCAATCCCAGATCCATTCTCAGCCCCATTGGAATTCTAAGTTTAGAATTACCTGTATGTAGGCATTGCTATGATTTGTGTGCTATGTTTCACTTAAAAGCGGGGGCGGGGGAGAGCGGGAAAGGTTATATTCATCGGTTTTGTTTTCTTCGTTTGGCTTTCTAGGCCTGTTCTTAAGTGGTGCGTGAAACGAGAAAGCCAAGGACCGGTTAAATTTAGGGTTTGACTAACTCAATCCAGTTGTCAACTCCTAAAATATTTCTCTGGTCTTTTTAGAGAGTTGCCAACAGAAAGGGAGGAGGGGGGAGCAGTGCGGCAGCTTGCAAACCGAAAGTGCATTCCATAAATGTTTTCAAAGATAGTAACTAGGTGACTGAAGTTTCTGCCGTGCCAAATTCTAACTGGAGAGCATAATTAATGACTCTGGGCTATGGAGGTGTCCCATTGGAGAATATGAATTACGATACACCCAGGGGATGGAGGGGAAAACCAGGGTCAAGGGTGACAGTGAATGATGTGTCTCAGAGTCGGCTACACCCAGGCAGTGCCGGCATGTTAATTCCCAATAAGTCCTTTTTGAGTTTTGGAAGTTTGGCTCGAGACTCATGATTTAAATGGGGGCAACTGCCGGAATCCTGACACCAGTTGTCTAACCCAACCTGTTCCTTTTCTCAGGAAAATTGGTGTCTCCTTGAGCAAACGACTAGGTTTGCGAGAAAAGGTGAGGCGGACACCTTCTCTGAACCCCACCCTGGAAGCTTTTTACAGGAAACAGAGGAAAACTCCCACCAAGGTGAGTTTTGTTCTCGTGGTGTTGGAAGGGGTGGCTCAAACTCCAGCCTTGGATGTCCCAACCGTAGATGGATTGGAAAACCACGACCTGGATGGCTTGAGAATCTCCGCAGACATCTTGTGATGACCCAAAGGGGCATGGCAGAAAAGCAACGAAGTCACAAAAATAGGTAAAGTCCCTTTAACACCTACAACTCGGCTCCCAATGTCCAGTTATCCTCGGCTGGAGATCAGACTCTTCCAAAAACAGTCTACAAAGGGAGGAAATGCGGTCCGAACTCAAAGTACAGATAAATTAGAAATTTTAAAAAAACCAACACAAACCACGCTGAAGTAATTAACACGACAGGCCAGGATAATAAATTGCAGACTTCCAAAAGATAACGAAGCACATCACAGTTGGGAGGACGCCAAAACCCAGATAAGCCTCGACAAAGATAACCATGCTTTGCTTCCAGCAAGGTGCTGTGTGCAAACACCCTTCTTGTATCCTGTTCCCTCAGCTGCAACTAATGAAAGGGATCAGGGCCTGTTCCTCTCCCATAAGCCATGTTGCTCCCTTCTCCATTCCTCCCTGCATGCCCTAGGATGAAGAGGGGGTGGCCCTGGGTCTTCCTCTGAATGCCCAGCCAGACTGTGCCCTTCCCCCGTTTCCTCCGGAGCCACACTCCCACTCCCTGTCAGCTCCCTTCGGAGTCAGACTCCAACAAGGGCATGACAGATCTGGCCTTGGATAAAATGCTCCTGTTTTTCAGGGGCTTTGTAAAGTAGCACTTAAAAATCTGACCATACTTAGTCCACGATAGGAGACCATGAGTGGATCGAAAGGCTAAAGACTAGTGAGTCTATGGAGATTCTCAGCCATCCAAGTCGTGGTTGTCCCAAAGGAGCTTTTTCAAGGAGCTTTTTCCCTCCCATTCATTTTCTCTCTCTCTCTCTCTCTCATTTTCTCTCATTCTCTTTCATTCTCTCCATCATTCTCTCAATCTCATTTTTTCTCAATCTCTTTCAATCTCTCTCATTCTTTCTCTCTTTCTCTTCTTTCTCTCATTCTGGCTTTCATTCTCTCTTTCATTCTCTCAATCTCATTTTCTCTCAAGCTCTTTAATCTCTCTCATTCTCTCTCAATTTCTCTTTCTCTCAATCCTCATTCTCTCAATGTCATTTTCTCTCAATCTCTCTCATTCTCTCTCAATCTCTCTCATTCTCTCATTCTCTCTCATTCTCTCTCTCTCTCCCTCATTCTCTCTCCCCCATTAAAACCATTAAAAAAATTGGAGCCTATTGTGGTCTCGAATTGTGTTGGACTTTGGGCTTCCAGTGGTCTTGGACTTTGGCTGGGATGCTTTTCTTACCTATTTCTGCTTCCTGTCTTCCAGGAAGACCTCAGCACCTTAGCCAAGCAGTGCAACCTGCAACCAAGACAGGTAGAGAGGTGGTTCCGATACAGGCTGAATCAGGACCGGCCCAGCTTGACCAAGAAGTTCTGTGAAACCAGGTGAGTGGGGGTTACAGGGAAGAGGAGGAGGAGGAAGAGGAAGACCGTAGGGTCCTTGGGGTTCTCTGAGCTTGGTAGGGTTTTTTTTTGCAGACATTTCATTACCAAACTAGGTAACCTCATCTGTGCTAGAAGAAGTAAGGGGGTTGCAGGGAGGAGGAGGTCTGGATCCTTGGGGCTCCCTGAGCGTGACTATTTTCTTGTGGACCTTTCATTACCCAGCTAGGTGACATCATCAGGGTTAGTAAGGAATCTTTATATTCCCTTACAACTCCAGACTCCTTGAATCTTCCATCTGGCTGTCCAATGTGCCCTGATGGGTTTTTAAATTTAAGTTTTATTTTATTGTTTTCCAGCTGGAGAGCCACCTACTACGCCGCTTCCTTCTGCACGGCGCTGGCCATCCTTTACGACGTGAGTTCCAACTTTACTGGTTTGTTGGCCAAAACAACAACCACAACCCAACCCTCCATCACTGTGTAATACAGCCGGGGACCTTCTCATTCCCCGATATCGATTATTCCTCTTTTGGATGAGAAAAACATGGGGAATTGCAGAACGGGGGAATTGCAGCTCTGTTGGTTTTTTTCAACCTGTTTCAAATAACCTTAGCGACGGCAGTGGCCTTGTGGCCTCCTTTCCCTTCCTTCCTCCCCTTCAGAGGCAGCTCCAGAGAAAGGAGGGTGGGCTGGGTGTGACGGGATTCCTAACAAAACGTTGTCTCCTTGCAGAAGCCCTGGTTGTGGGATCTCCGCGAATGTTGGGTTGGGTACCCCCAGCAGGTAAGGAGTCAGGAGACATTGGAACCAGGGGTGGTATTCAAAAAAAATTTTTTTTAACTACCAGTTCTGTGGGCGTGGCTTGGTGGGTGTGACTTGGTGGGCATGACATGGCTTGGCGGGTATGACTTGGTGGGCGTGGCGGGGGAAGAATATTGCAAAATTCCCATTCCCACCTCACTGCACTAACCTGCTTTACAGCCCCGTTCTCCTGTGCAGGGCAACGAAAGAAGGACCCAGCCAATCAACTGGGACTCGGGAGGCAGTGGGTTGGTGGGGCCAGTCAGAGGCGGGATTTGCCGGTTCTCTGAACGACTCAAAATTTACGCTACCGGTTCTCCAGAACCGGTCAGAACCGGCTGAATCCCACCTCAGATTGGAACGAACATTTAGCAACCCCTTTTGCAGGAGACCTGCAATACAGATAGTCGTCGAATTACAATGCTTCACTTAGCGACCGTTTGAAGTTACAACGGCATCAGAAAAAATGACTTATGAGTTCGCACTTGTGACCGTTGTGGCATTGCTCATGGTCACGGGATCAAAATTCAGATGCTCTGCCCCGACTTGTATTTACGATGGTCGCGGTGCCCCGGGTGGTTGTGGAGGGGAGTGTCACGCAATTCCCGTTTGCGACTGTCTGACCAGCAAAGTACACGAAGTAAGGGATATTCGTTTTACAACCGGGTGACTAACTTAACGACTGCGTCGATTTGCTTAAACAACCCTGAACATCGTAAAAAGGGGGCAAATTCACGAAGAACTGTCTCGCTCAGCAACAGAGATTTGGGGCTCCATTGGGGTCGTAAGTGGAGGACTACCTGTCGCTGTAAGTTGAGGACTGCCTGTAGTAGAATGAAATGCTTTTTTAAAAAAAGATTAAAATTACCCTTAAAGGAAAAAGAAAAAGAAAATTGGGGTTCTATTGGGGTCCTAAGTTCGAGAACAACCTATTGTCAACTAAAAAAATACTTCTTTGGTCTTTTTAGTTGCCAGCAGAAAGGAAGTGGGGGAAAGCAGTGCATTCCTTAAATGCTTCAGATAATCGCTAGGCAGCCGAAGCTGTTGGCACTCAAGATTATTACTGGAGAGCATGATTGATGACTCTTGGCTATGGATGTGTCCCATTGGAGAATATACATCCAAGGGGTGGAGGGAAGACCAGGGTCAAAGGTGAAATGAATGATGTGTCTTAGAGTCGGCTGCACCCAGGTAGCGCCGGCATGTTTGCTCCTAATAAATCAATTATTTTACTCTGAGAGATGCGGCTAGAGACTTATGATTTGAATGGGGGGTGGTTTGTCGGAGTCATGACACCTATATGATGAGAGCCGAGTTTGAAAAATGCTACCCTACTTTAGTGTTTTGTCGTGTGACAAACACAACTTCATTGTTGCTCTTGGGAGTTGGGATTGCACGGAGCAATTCCTCTCCCTTCCTCCTCTTCCCCCTTTGTGTGTTGCAGCCTCTCCAGACGAGCCTTTTGGGCTACTACCTCGTGCAGTTATCCTTCTACTGCTCCTTGCTCATCTCGCTGCCTTTTGATGTCAAACGGATGGTAGGTGGTCTCTGGCGCCAGAAACGCGGTTGGTCAGGAAACCCACCCACCCCTATTCAGATCCAAGGAGGAACACTGTTCCTCCTTTCAGGTTGATTCCCGCCCCCCTTGCGTATTTATGTATTTTGTTCAACACTGGTTGTCGTGACCGGCCCCTCCAGGAGTCGAATCAGAGGAGGAGGAGGAGGACGCGTGGGGAATCAGGCTCAGTATCCCAGGGGGAAGAGGGAAAGGAGCTGACAGAGAGAGAGAGGAAGGTGGAACCTGGGCCATCAGCCCTCCGATGGAGAGTCCACAGCCCCCAGGTCTGGAGGTGGCTGATGAGGAAGAGGAGGAACAGCTGGGTCCAGTGCCTGACGCACAGATGCGCAGAAGGCAGGGGAGAGGAGAGCAGTGGAAATCTATGGGCTGGTTCTTGGGATGGAAAAGCCACTGCTGCTAGCGAAGCCCCACCCTGACTCTGGGGGATAAAAGGAGAGGAGAGCAGTGGAAATCTATGGGCCGGTCCTTGGGATGGAAGAGGCACTGCTGCTAGCGAAGCCCCACCCTGACTCTGGGGGATAAAAGGAGAGGAGAGCAGTGGAAATCTATGGGCCGGTTCTTGGGATGGAAGAGCCATGGCTGCTAGAGAAGCCCCACCCTGACTCTGGGGGATAAAAGGAGAGGAGAGCAGTGGAAATCTATGGGCCGGTCCTTGGGATGGAAGAGGAACTGCTGCTAGCGAAGCCCCACCCTGACTCTGGGGAATAAAAGGAGAGGAGAGCAGTGGAAATCTATGGGCCAGTCCTTGGGATGGAAGAGCCATGGCTGCTAGAGAAGCCCCACCCTGACTCTGGGGAATAAAAGGAGAGGAGAGCAGTGGAAATCTATGGGCCGGTCCTTGGGATGGAAGAGCCATGGCTGCTAGAGAAGCCCCACCCTGACTCTGGGGGATAAAAGGAGAGGAGAGCAGTGGAAATCTATGGGCCAGTCCTTGGGATGGAAGAGCCATGGCTGCTAGCGAAGCCCCACCCTGACTCTGGGGGATAAAAGGAGAGGAGAGCAGGGGAAATCTATGGGCTGGTCTTTGGGACAGAAGAGCCAGCGCTGCTAGCTAAGCCCTGCCTGAGCTCTAGGGATAAAAGGCACGGGGCAGAGTCGAATAGGTGTGGCAAACAACTATTTGTCTCCCTGCCGGCCAGCCACTGATAGTCCGAACTTCTGAATCGTGTCTGGAACTCTATCGGAATTCTTTCTGGGAATCTGTGGTGCTGAGTGTTGGGTGCGCCTTTGGAGCGTGTGGATGTGTGTGTCTCCCCACTGCTGAGAAAAGAGTGGGCACATCTTCTAGGAGTGTTACGAGTGTGGAGAGAGAGAGAGAGAGAGAAAGAGAGACTGATGGGGTGTTGGAGCCAATTTCTAAGTGCTTTCCACAGGCACTTAGAGGTTTTGTTAGCCTGCTGTGTGTGTGTGAGAGAGACCTTTTGCCAGGGTTGCTGGCTCTCCTAACAAAGGGGACGGGTAGAGAGCTTGTCATGTTTGTAAGCCGGGTCAGAACACTGATGCTCGTCTCATCAATACGACTCGGGCCAGCTGATTTTAAAACTACACAATCAATCGATCAAAAAGTTTTTAAAAAAACATGGATGCTAATTTGGCATCTGTACAGGTGCAATGCATCTATATAGTACTAAAAGCTTGCTACGATCTTTAAGGAGGCAAAATAATGCGCTGCAGGGCTGCCATTTTTGAACCAGGGTACCTCAAAATGAACTAACTTACAGAATGTGCCCCAAATCCAGGACCCGGGACTGACGAGGGGATGAAATTAGGGAAAGTGGGGATCGCTTCACTGCTACTGGCTGCTGCCGCCAGTCACATGAACTTCATTCGTAATGTTCTGTGACAGTTTCCCAGGCAGTCTTGCAATCCCTTGCTACCTCCCCGACTCAGCAGAAGCCTCTTCTCTGCCTGCTGGGAAGGGAAGGGAGGGATAAGGGGAAGGGATGGGAAGAGATGAAGGGAAGGGATGAGGGAAAGGGAATGGAAGAGATCAAAGGGAAGGGGGGGGATGAGGGGAAGGGAAAGGGAGGGGAGGAGAGGGATGAGGGGAAGGGAAGGGAAGAGATGAAGGGGGAGGGGGAGGGAAGAGATAAGGGGGAGGGGGAGGGAAGAAATAAGGGGAAGGGATGGGAAGAGATGAAGGGATGAGGGGAAGGGAAAGGGAGGGGAGGAGAGGGATGAGGAGAAAGGATGGGAAGAGATGAAGGGAAGGGGGGAAGGGAGGGGAGGGATGAGAGGAATAGACGGGAAAAGATGAAGGGAAGGGGATGGGAAAGATTTCCAGTGCTCCTTGTCAGATTTCAACAAGAGACTCAGGGGTGAAGCTGGCAGGAAACTGTTCCCCTTTTTGTACCACCCTGGGTCATTCTTGTTCTCTGTTTAGGTAAGGAAATTCCTTGAACGGTGATTCATTGGGTCACGGGCCATCTAGTTCCTCTCTAAACCCCTTCCCCAGGATGACGGGGTTTTCGGCCTCCACGAAGCAGCGTCAAAATGCCCCCAGTTCAGTCCTCTCCTCTCCCTGCAGGACCTTCATGAGCAGATCATCCACCACCTGGTCACTATCTTCCTCATCGGCTTCTCTTTCTGCTTAAATTTCATCCGTATCGGTTCACTCGTCATGTTCCTGCACGACATTTCCGATTGTCTCTTGGAGGTAACGTGATCCTTACCGGAATCAGAGGATATTCATTCCTCTGATAATTTGTAACTGGCTGACAAGCTGTACTCATCGAGTAGTCCTTAATGGTATTACACTACCCTCTTTCCCCCAAAATGGGACCTCCCCTGAAAGTAAGTCCTAGCTTGATTTTTACACTTGCACCCAATATAAGCCCTACCCCCAAATAAGCCCTAATTAAGATCCTACCCACTCCAGAGTGGATGGATAAAAATTAAGCTGGTGGGGACGGGGTGGAGCTCTCTACTACTTACCTTTGGACAGTTGTGGTCTAGACTCGCACAGCCTGATACCTGCCTTGCCGGCCCATTTCTTCTGCAGCCGGCAAGGCTGGCAAGGCTTTCCTGAAGGCCTCTGTAGCTGATAACAAAGCTCTGGATCAATCCAGAGCTCTCTTATTGGCTGAAGAGGCCTTCAGGTAAGTCTTGCTGGCCATAGAATAAGAATTTCCTGAAGGCCTTAGACAGTGAAAAGGAAGCCAGGGACGATGCACACAAGTGAGGTGCGTCAGTGGATTACATCCCCTGAAAAAAAGACCTAGTATCTTTTTTGGTGGCAAAAAATAAATATGACAGGGACTTATTTGGGGGGAAACACGGTACATGATACTATTACTTGGTACTACATGTAGTCCCTAATATTACTCTTACATCTATATGGAGGGAAGGAAAGCAATTAGGTTCTAGACAGTTCCATCTTAGGCCCAGGACTCTTCAAATATCTTCATAAATGACCATACTTTAATAATAAATTAAATAATACTATACATTTATATAATAAGTATAGTAATAATTATAATCATAATTAATTTATAAAGATTTATCTTCATAAGTGAGCAATCAACCAGGATGGAACAGGAGTTGCCTTCGGAAGTTGTGGGAGCTTCCATCACTAGAAGCTTCCAAGAAGAGACTGGACTGTCATCGGTCAGAAATGGTGTAGGGTCTCCTGCTTGGGCAGAGGGGGGCATTGGACTACAAGATCCAGTGGTGTGATTCTACTGGTTTGGCCTGGTTCAGATGAACCGGTAGTAAAAAAGACGCGACCATTCGGCCAAATCAGTAGTAAATAAAGCTATTGGTTCACCGAAACTGGTATTTCTTTTCTTTTTTTTTCTCCCAACCATCAGCCATTTTCCTACGATCAGCTGTGCTGGGATCCCCGCTCCACCTGTGACCCACTTTTTGCTTTCCTGGGCCTCAGGGAAACCACTTGGGAGCAAAAAATGGTTCTCCCAGGTACCTTCCCTGAGGCCCAGGAGGCAAAAAAAAAAAAAAAGGACCATGGGATGTGTGGTGGTGCCCAAAACAAGCCACACCTACCCAGCCACATGGCCACGCCCACCTAGCCACTTACACCTAGCCACACCCACAGAACTGGTAGTAAAAATATTTGCATCCCACCCCTGACAACTCTGTTCATCGGTGAAAAACCTGTTCATTGGAGGGGAACTCCTCAAATTTGCAGATGACACTAATCTGGCAGGAATCACCTCAGAAGACAAGCTCAGGATCCATTGTTGACCCATTCAACAATGGGTCCTGTCCAACAAAATGAAATTTAATGGGGAGAAAAGCAAAGTTTTACACCTGGGCAGGAAAAAGCCAAAGGGACAAATACAGTTCAGGTGAAACCAGGTTCAAAAAGAGGAACTGAGAAAAGGACCTTGGGAGTCCGAGTGGACGATCCCTTCGACACGAGCCAGCCGTGTGTGGCGGCAGCAGCCCAAAAAAGCTAATGCAATCCTGGGTTGTACAAACAGACATAAAATCACATGAAGTTTTAGTACGGCTTTATAAAGCCTTAGTAAAACCCCAGCTGGAATCCTGCATCTAGTTTTGGTCGCTACATTACAAAAAAGATATTGAGGGTTTGGGGTTTTTTTTTTGTACTACTGTGACCAAAATTGGTTGCAATATTCCAGATGTTCCTAGGTTTTTCTTGCAAGCTAATCCATCTTCATGTTTCTCCCTGACGTTTTCCTCAAACTACAATTAAAAAAAAAAAAAACACCTTTTCTGGGAGGGAAGAAACTAGGCGCTGCAGTTGAGACCCTGAGAAAATGGCCACCGTCTCCTGAACACCCGGAAGCATTTGTCACAAAAAGGAACCGCGGCCCTTCAAAACAATTTCCGCTCCTGTTTTTTGTCTTCTCGTTTTCTCCGCAGGTCGCCAAGATGTTTACTTACCTGAAGTGGCAGAAAACCTGCGATGCCCTTTTTGTCACTTTCTCGGTGGCATTTCTGGTCACTCGCCTGGGGATTTTTCCTTGCAAGTACGTTTCGGGGATCCACGCAAAAAAGGCTTTGATGGCAAAAATTGGGCCGCCGTTGTGAGTTTTTTTTTTTGACATCTCTCCCATCTCAGGACTCACCAGTTTAGCCTTGCTATATTCAAATGCCTATTTGAACCAGCATGTAAGCCCAACGGTCCACGATCATTGGCTCGTGGCCCATTTGGAACCCGGCTGCAGAAATAGTGGGTGAGCATGTGTTTGCGCGCGCAGCTCCATTTGTGTCAGCGGCGGGTGCGAGTTGCGTGTACATGGAGTTGCATGCGCGCATGTTTCACCGCTTTGGGGAAAACCCTAATTAGGAGCATAAGGTAAAAGGTTCCCCTTGCACATACATGCTAGTCATTTCTGACTCTAAGGGGCTGTGCTCATCTCCGTTACAAAGCTAAAGAGCTAGCTCTGTCCGAAGACATTTCTGTGGGGTCATGTAGCTGGCACGATTCAACACCTTCAAAAGCGCACGGAACGCTGTTCTCTTCCCACCAAAGTAGTCCCTGTTTTTCTACTTGCATTTTAAACATGCTTTCTAATGGCTAAATTGGTAGAACCTGGGACGAGTCACGGGAGCTCGCTCCATGACGCGGCGCTAGGGATTCGAACCGCCCAACTGCCGACCTTTCTGATCGACAAGCTCAGCGTCTTAACCACTGAGTCACTGCGTCCCAATTAGGAGCATAGCTGCAGTTAATAACAATTGAACCGATAACACGGCACAAAAAGTCTCACTTTAGGACTCAGGGATTTATTAGAATTTAAAGCGTAGCAAACATAAACCACTTATCGCATTTTTCGGACTATAAGACAAACTCCCCCCACCCCACAAAAAGCGGATGGAAATGTCTGTGCGCCTTATAAAGCGAATGTTGTCGAGGTCCCACCTACCTGCTGACTCCCACCCTTTGGCCTCTGCAATTTGCCTCCTTGCAGCAAACAGCAAATAGACTAGTCAGTTTCAGGACAGCCTGATTTATCATACACAACTGATTGGCAGTTGGATTGGTCTTCTGGAATACCAACGATCAGCTGTTCCAGGCTGCAGAGATTGTCGCCGCTGCCATCTATCGCCGCTTTTGCATATCCCATTTTCGGCTTCCACACGTCCCGTTTTTTGACCCGTTCCAGGTGGCGGGGATTACTGCCTGGAACGGGCCAAAAATGGGACACATGGAGGCTGAAAATGGGGTGCGTAGAAGCCAAAAACAGGATGCACGGAGACCGAAAATGGGGCGCACGGAGGCGGCGATAGTTGGCAGTGGTGATGAGCAGCAGTAGCGCCTATGGGCAGCAGCGATCTCTGCAGCCTGGAACAGCTGATCGTTGGTATTCCGGGAGGCAGGTCTGCTTGTGATGTGCAGATCTGGGATCCCCAATTTAAGAAATGTTCGAAGCATCTTAGAGGCCTTTAGCCCAGGTAGGGTGTCTGTTCTTCTGTAGTAAGATACTTCAACGTCAGTGTTGTCATTCAGATCACCTTGTTTTTTCAAGCCCTAGTAGACAACCCGAATTCCTTACTGCATGGATTATACCAGTCTTAAAAAGTATGAGTAACTTTTTTTTCTCTCTTTCTTTCCTCCATGGAAGAATTCTCCACAACACATATTATTATTCCATGGAAATCTACCAGCCTTTTTTCGGCTACTACTTCTTCAACGCCCTCTTGATGGTACTTCAACTCCTCCACATCTTCTGGTCCTATCTGATCATTCGCATGGTTTATCGATTCCTGATCTGTGGCATGGTGAGGGCAGAAATGGGCCATTTGGGGGAGGGGGTGCATGTTGGGGAGAAGGGAGAGGACCGCAAACTGCTCACACTCCACCGCAAACGCCAGTTGCATCAGGAAGGAAACCACTTCTTGCCCAATATTTACCTGGCTTGTAGAAAGAAAAACCCTACATAACTGAACCTGTTCCTGAATTGAATCGTTGTTTCCAGCCTTCGCAAAATGTGGGCTCATAAATTTTGCTATCAAAAAGGCATTGAGAAATGAAGCTGGCCACCTGAGGCCTTAATCGTGGGCGTGGGAAGGCTCGGCACGTCATGGGAACAGAATCATTCCCAGCACTTTTTCTAGGGCCGGGAGCCAGACAAAGGTTGCAAATGTCCAGCGGTTTGCAAGGAGTATAAATCCTTCCATTCCACACCATCCAGTCAGAGCTGAAGAAGCTTCTTGGAGGAGAAGCAAAAGGTCTTCAAAAAAAAAAACAAACTCCAGTTGCCTCCTGAAAAACCTTTGGGACTACTGTGACCCTGGATGGCTGAGAATCTGCATAGACACCCAGGCACAAACAGAGCAACGGGGTACATGCAGCACAATGCAGTGAGCCCTGTGCAGATCTGGACGTTGGGGAAACAAAACAGCTACTTCACGAACGCATGGCACAACCTAGGAGAACAAACCCATCAGGTCTGGATTCCGCAGTCCATCTGCATTTCAAAGACAGAGGCCTCACTTTTGAAGACAGAAAAGTCCACATTTTGGACAGAGAAGACCGCTGGCTTGAAAGAGGGGTCAAAGAGGCCATCAGTGTCAAAATTGAACAGGCCTCTCTCAACTGAGTGGGAGGGAATACGACATCCTCTATCTTCAGATTATAACATAGTCCTTTCAACAGTTCCAAGGCAGCTCCACATCATTTGCAGCCAGCCAGGGGGATCCCGGCACAGCTGATCATCGGAATAGCTGATAGTTGGGAGGAAAAAAAAACACAGTTTGGCTGAACTGGTAGCTGATTTTTTACTACAGGTTCAGCCAAATGGTAGCATTTTTTACTTCGCTAAGCAGACCATTGTAAATCGAGGACTATCCATAAAATGGATTCCAAAATGTACAATCCAGAGATCGGCCGTGGTCCAGTACTGTGGGTCTCGGAGCCAAAGCTTCAGGAGAAAGGCATGACCATGGTTAGGTGTTTTGAAGGTTCGGGGAGATGTCAGGGGTAACATGGAAGTTGTGATGACCCAAAGGGGCGTGGCACAAAGGCAACACAGTCAGATAATCAGTAGGAGTCCCTTTATTAGCTCCAACTTTGTTCCCAATGTCCAGGTTCCTTTTTGGGCTGGAGAAAAACTCTCCCAGGAACAGCCTTTGGCTGCAGAGAATCAAGTCCAAAACATGGTCAACAAAAACTGTAACTGTAAGTCCAATCAAGCCAAACTGAGGTAATTAGTCCGGCAGGGAAGGACCAAGAATTCCAGAATTCCATGGCAATAACTCAACACAGTTGGGAAGATGCCAGGAAGACAGATAAACCAAAGTCAACACAAGAGAAACTCATATTTGCTCCCAGCAGCTGCGGCACTCAGCATGCATCTCTTTTACTCTCATTCCCAGGTGTGGCTAATGAAGGGAATCAGGGCCCTTTCCTCCCCTGTAAGCCATGCAACCCACATTGCTCTCTTTTCCGTTCCTCCCTGCATGCTCTAGAATGAAGAGGTGGTCCTCTCACCTTGTTCTACCTCTCCCCTGCTCTGCTCAGCCAGACTTTGCCCTTCTCCAGTTTCCTCCACAGCCAACAGAGCCACACTCCCACTCCCTGTCAACTGTTCGGCTTCCTCCACCGAATCAGATTCGGACAGGGGCATGACAGAAGTCTTCTTAGACTTGCAGGAGGTTAAAGCTCCCGTGACCCCTTAAAACATGGGTAGCCTCTCGCCCTAGAGAGCCCTGGGCTTGTCTGAAGGCCACCAGAAGCCTGGTGTGTGGCCCTCAGGTTGAACAACAGTTGTGTATCCTTGATGGAAGAGGCCACCTCCATGTCCCCCAGCCCACCAAAGATTTCTGCCTTCCGGTGGTCTCTAGCCCCTCGGTTTCTCTTTTGCAGATGGAAAAGGACCTGCGGAGCCAATCAGAGGGCAGCGAGGATGAGGTGGGCCGCCGCGAGATGGAGCAGAAAAACGGCACCAAGGGTCCCCAGCCCAACCGCCAACCACCTGGAGTCACCCAGAGAGCGTTCGTACACACAAACGGGAATTCCTCCTCTGGCATTCCCACCCAAGCCAAATAGCCCCAGCCTGCTCCTCGTTGCTGCTCTGCCCCTCCCCAGCCCTCCCCTCTGACCTCCTAGACTTGGAAGCGGGTATCGCTCAAGCACACCAACCCCCCGCAACCCGACTCCCGCCCCAAAGTTGTGTGCCCAGTTCGGGCGCTCATTGCCTGATCGTCCAAGGACCCTCCCGAAGCTCAGGGGCAGCGAGTAGCCGACAAGCGTCTGCGGAAGACCGGGAGCGATCCTGGAAGGGTTCTCTCAGAGTGGGGGGAGGAGGGGGGGAGCGAGGAGGGGTATGGGTAGCCGAGCCCCGAGTAGGAGACGGTGATCTCCTGAGAGCCACGCCTTGAGCAAGGGGAGAACTATGGCGAGAAGATCCGCTTGGGGCATCAGCTTTCGAACGGGATGATTCACCATGCTCAATCCACCGTGGCCAATTCAATGTGGCCAACTCTCTGCAGGATAATCTAAGCTGTTCAATTTCATTCTTGAAAACAGTTAAAAGCATTATTTTAATTTTTGTTCTTCCCATTTCATTCTGTCCAGGGGTGGGATTCCAATTTCTTTTTTACTACCTGTTCTGTGGGCGTGGCTTGATGGGTGTGGGCGTGGCTCGGTGGGCGTGGCAGGGGAAGGATATACTGCAAAATCCCCCTTCCCTCCCCACCCCACCAACCTGCTTTCCAGCTCCGTTCTCCTGTGCAGGGCAACCAAAGAAGACCCAGCCGATCAGCCGGGTTACTCGATGGGAGGCAGAGAAGAGATGGGGTTGGCGGGGTCGGTCAGAGGTGGCATTGGCCGGGTCTCCAAACTACTCAAAGTTTCTGCTACTACTAGTTCTCCAGAACTGGTCAGAACTGGCTTGAAGACCACCTGTCATCCTGTCCCTCCTTTGGCATTTGTTCTTTAAAGATGTTATTCCGCCAGTTTTTCGATCTTAGTGTAACTCTTGTCCCGTGGCGAGTTGGCAGCTTGTATCATAAGAGGAGGCCAAAAGCCCCTGGTTTTTTGGGGGGGGGGTGAGGAGGGAAGGAAGGCAGGAGGCAAGGGAAGAAGGGGGGTGATGTTTGGGGCGTCCCTGGGAAGGTCGACCTGGAGCAGGAAAAGTGGCTGTGGATGCACACAGCTGACCGGAGCCTGGAGGACGCATCTGAACTCGGTTCTATCGTGGGGGGCTCATATGCCACCTCCTGCCCAGGGGAGGGGAGACAGACCGCATCAATCAAGATGAAAGGTGGACTATTAATTCCCCCAATGGGCCACCTGGGGAAACTGAGACCGGACTCAATTCTGCTCAATGTCAACCTTAGCGCTTTGATCAAATCTGTACGTTCTCTGGTTTTGATTAGCGGCCGTTGGTAAGAATGCCTGTTAATGCCTTTATTTGCCTTTGAACAATCGACCAGCGGAACAGCTTGCCACCAGAGCTTGTGTGGCTACTCCAACACTGGAGATTCTCAAGGAGAGACTGGCCAGAACAGAATAGGGTCTCCTCTGAAACAGGGGGGGGAGGGTTGGACTAGAAGACCTCCGAGGGCCCTTCCAACCCTATCCTGCTCTGCTCCATCACTTTTAAGAAAAGACTGGAAGGCTATTGATCCGGGATGGAGTAGGGTCTCTTGCTTAAGTTGGGACTAGATGACCTCCAAGGTCCCTTCCAAGGCTGTGACTCTGCTCATTCTGTTATTTGATTTCTGGCTTCTGACTGACCTCAACGCCGGTCAGCGAGAGAGAGACAGAGAAACGCCCGGTGACAAGGACATTAAGAGAGACCACCCTTTTGTGTGCGAGGCTTATGGGATGGAATGGCAATAAAATGGGGTGGAAAACTACAAAAAAAATGTTTTCAGGAAGGCAGAGGAGATGTGGATGCCCCCCCCCCGCCTTATCCCCAGTCTGTGAGAAAATTCTGGTGCTCCACAGAGACATGTTTCCCTCCGCAAAAGCAATTAATCCAGGCTGTGCAGGAACACAAGGCTGCCCCGCACACATGGCCTGTGGGAGCACAAGGTTTGCGTCATTGCGAACAACACGAGGGAGTAAGGGGAAGCGGGAGGAACTTGCCCCACACGCCTGGCCTGGCCACCAGGCTGCTTCTTTCCGCTTCTTCCTTCTGCTTTTGTCTGCACGCAAGGAAAGCAGCCGAAGTCTTCCTTTCTCTCCCCCAAACTCCGCCAGAAATGAGTCTTTGGGACCCTGCAAGGCCTCCTGCTCCAAGAGGCTGCGCTGGTGCAACAAGTTTCATTTCTGGCGGAGTTTGGGGGAGTGAAAGAAAGACTTCTGCAGCTTCTGCTGCTTTCCTTGCACGAAGCCAAAAGTCTCTCCCTCTCTCTCATTCTTCCCCTGAGAACGGAGCTGGAGACGGTATCCTTGCAATCCCAAATAAAGAACGATCGATCAGTAGGAAAACGGGGAGGGGGATTTTCCTGCAGACTTTTTTTTTTGGGGGGGGGGGGAGATTTTCCCAGAGTCTCTGGTCCGCGGGTTTTAAAATTATGAGTCTGTTGAGGTCTAAAAGTTTGGCGAGGCCTGAACTAGATGACCTCCAAAGCCCCTTCCAACTCTTGTTATTCTATGAGTCTGATGGCATGCTTGGCAGAGGAAGGCGATGGGGTTGTTGGCTTTTAAATTGTATTTTGAAAAGGCACTCAGCATTCCTTCCGGCAAATGGATGGCTAGGATAAAGTCTGTTTTATGAATAAATCATGACTAATAATAATCCAGTTCTGTGGAGAGATTTCAAAACAAACATCACCTCACGTTTTGGTTCTGGATCCACCAAGTTCTGGGAAGAAGACCTACCCCGCCAGGGAATTGAAAAGTTTGACCGCAGCGAGGACGGATAGAGGAAAGAAGATCCCTATTTGCAGGGATCCCTGTCGGTTGCCTGGAAATGCAGAAATAAGTCTCGCAAAAAATGCGAACCGAACCCTGATGGCGGTTCTCGAATGGCAACCACAATGGAGCCCCAAAATGTACAGAACTAGGTGAAATATTCAGTGATCTGGGTCCC
>NW_020769534.1:89644-104156 GCF_900518735.1 Pseudonaja textilis | reverse complement strand
GAAAGAAAGAAAGAAAGAAAGAAAGAAAGAAAGAAAGAAAGAAGGAAAGGACCACATAGAATCTTTTCCCATCCTACCGGTATGATTCTGAAAATTCTCATAAACAGGGTCAGGCAAGCTAACTCTGACCCCAGACTACAACGCTCCACAATCCTTTCTCAGCATTTCCATGCCAGCCAGGAGAAATGGGAAGTTACAAGCTCCAAGATCTGGAAGATAGCGGGCAACCAGGCACACCTCCACGCAACCCCCACGCCCTACCTGTTCTCATTCCACCTGTTGTAGCGCGGCTGAGGATCCGGGTCATTGTCGTTAAAGTCGTAGCTTGCCAAAGGATCCTGGAAGGAGGTAGATCACACGGGCAGATTGAAGGAAGGGCTGTCGACTGGAAACGGACGACGTGGTGTCCACCTGCCCCCCCCCGCCCCCCCCCGCCGGTGGAGAGGGGGCCAGGGGTGATCTATTCAGCCGGTTCGCACCGGTTCAACCGAACTGGTAGCAAAGAGTTGGCGTGGGTCGCTGAACCGGTAGAAACTTCGGGCTGGCCGCACCCCCGTCCGAGTCACCACTCGCTCACTCGCCCCACCCAGACGATGCTCGCTCGCCCCGCCCCGCCTGCGTGACACTCTGCCTAGTCACTCCTTAAGGTATTTCTTTTTTTTTTTTTCTGTCCCGACGATCAGATGTGCCGGGATTCCCCATCCTCACTTACTGCTTTGCCCAGGCGGCTTCCCTGGGGCTCAGGAAGGCAAAAAATGGAGCGGGGGGGGGCGCAACTCCCCCCCATCTCCTTCCATTTTTTGCCTTCCTGGGCCACCGGGAGACCCCAAAATGAAACGTGTAGGGGGGTTGCTGCATGCTCCGTTTTCTGTCTTCTGGGAGCAAAAACGCCCCCCTCCTCAAGAGGCCTCCCTGAGCCCCAGAAGGCCCCCCCAAAAGAGGGGGGGTCTACAAAAAGCAAAAAAGAACCCCCACACCCACCCAGTCACATGGTCATGCCCCCTAGCCACGCCCATAGAACCGGTAGTAAAAAAAATTTTAAATCCCACCACTGGAGAGGGCTGTCCAGTTTGCACACGGTGACCTCTTTGACCCCCTCTTTCAAGCCAGAGGTCCGCTCTGTCCAAAATGTGGACTTTGCTGTTTTCAAAAGAGCAGCCTTGAGACCGCTTTACACTCTTTCAAGAAGAGATTGGTCAGAAATGGCGTAGGGTCTCCCGCTTGGGTGGGGGGTTGGACTAGATGACCTATAAGGTCCCTTCCAACTCTGATTATCTGTTATTTCTTTTAAATGCAGGTGGATTGCTGAATCTGGACCTGATAGGTTTGTCCTCCTAGGCTGTGCCATGCGCTTATGAAGTGTCTGTTTTGTTTCCCCAGTGTACAGATCTGCACAGGGCTGCCTGAATTGTGCCGCATGTACCACGATGCTCAGTTTGTGACGGGGGTATTTTTATCCTTGGGGGCGGACAAACGTCTGCCTTTGTGTGTTCTTGGCTTTGAAGAGCGCGCATACTGTATTGTTGTGGTTAGCCGGCAGCAGGTGCGGAGGGCTGAGGAGAGCGAGGACTCGGATGAGGGGCCGGGACCATTGGGGAGTGGACTGCTGCCTTTGGAGATTGTGGGGGGCTGGCAGCAGCGATGAGGAGGTTCCCGAGGAGCCTGTGCCAAGTGGCGTGTGCACGCAGGGTTGCTCGGAGGAAAGAGCAGCTACAACAGCACGGGCGACTCGGGAGTAAGGCTGCAAGGTAATCCAACCATTTCCTGCTTTCTAGATAATCTAAATCTCCCGGCACAGCAGAACAGATGATGGTCGGAAAAAGGAAAAATAGCACTTTAGCAGGCAAGTTTGCCGCGTAAGGAGTGAGTGGGCGGGGAGGGTTCCCGCGGGCCATGTGGGCGGCGCAGGCACTTGTGTTTCTGCGCAGCCTGGATTAAGTGCTCTGGGGGTGAGATTTCACTGCGGCCCACCAAAATTTTCTCACGGCCCACCAGTGGGCTGCGGCCCAGCGGTTGGCGACCGCTGGACTGGATGACCTACAAGATCCCTTCCAACTCTGATTATCTGTTATTATTATTATTATTATTACTCACGTAATTCGCCTCGAGGTCAGGATGGTTCTTCTCGACCCCGTCGTCCAAAATGCTCACCACCACGCCTAAGCCGGTGTAACCCTGGCTCCATGCGGTGAGGACGTTCAGGTCTGGAGTGATATCGTTGTTCTACGATGGAAAAGATAGGATTGAGGGCTCCGCGGAGCAGGGAATTGAGTTCTGATGGGCTTTGGACCTCAGCGATCCTTTTGAGCCCTTCCCCGCAAAGTTCTCCAAAGACCCCAAATGTCTGGCGCAAAGAACCAGGACGACACTTTTTCAGTCCCGGTTCAGAAGACGGATTGCTTGAACCTGTACAGGCTAGTCTTCCGCTTACGACCACAACGGAGCCCAGAATTTGTGTTGCTAAATGAGACACTTGTTAAGCGAGTTTTCCCCCGTTTTTATGAATTTTCTCGCCAGCTTTCTTAAGTGGACCGCCACGGTGGTCAAACTGGTAACACGGTTGTTACGTGAATTGGGTTTCCCCGTTGCTTGGCAGAAGGTCATAGAAGGGATTCACCAGATGCTGTAACCATCATAAATATGAACCAGCTATATATCTATATATATAAAGGCAAAATGCCCCTCACGCATCATCACAAAATCTCCAGAACCGTCAAGCTTATGAACTTGAAATTGGGCATGTATGTTCCTCTTGGCTTCTAGGGTCTCACTAAGAAAGGATTTTTCCAAATGACCCTCAGAGCATTTAGAGTATTTCCTATATTATTATTATTATTATTATTATTATTATTATTATTATTATTATTATTATTATTATTATTTATTTATTTATTTATTTATTTATGTTTGTCAATTGCTTACAAGATAATAGATATAAGTAAAAACATAGTTATGAATACATGGATACATAAAAGAGAAATAAAAAATAAATGAAACAATTGGACGGGGATGGTAGGCACGTTGGTGCGCATACGCAAGCCCCCTACAGACCTCTTAGGAATAATGATAATGATAACAACAACAACAATAATAATAATAATAAAAACACGCTCTACTCCCCCTCCTCACTTGAAAAGAAATCTCTTCCAAATGCAAAGCCCAAGCAGAGGAGTTTCAGTTTTAGTTTCACAGCCGCACCAAGCAGCTTTAGTACACAACCGTTGAGCTAAGCAACACCCAGGCTCCTTGCTTGTCTCCTTCTGGCTCACACGGCAAGTACCCTTTCAGTTTCCAAACAGCCCTCAACCCTCTCACACGCTGACAGGACACTAGCCAGACGAATATTGATGGGTGCTGGTAGCCAGAAGCAGGATTTTTCCCACGTTGTTTTCCTTCCCCCAAACTAAGCCTGACCACATAGTCGCGTAGCAAAGCACACGGGGTATCGAGCTAGTAAATCTATCAAGAACGGTTGCTGGAATCGGGGGGTGCGGCCAGACTAGAGAAAAGAAGGACGGGGGGGGGGGGAGGACGGACACATGATAGCAGAATTCCAATATTTGAGAGGCTGCCCCAAAGGGGAGGGGCTCAGTCTATTCTCCAAACTAGGGGCGTCAAACTCAAGGCCCCGTGAGCTGGATCCAACTAGGTAAGAGAGCAAGGAAGGAAAAAGAAGGGGAGAGGGGAAGGAAGAGGAAAGAAAGGAAAAGGAAGAGGGAAGGGAAAAGGGAGGGAGGGAGGGAGGGAGGGAGGAAGGAAGGAAGGAAGGAGAGGGAGGGAGGGAGGGAGGAAGGAAGGAAGGAAGGAAGGAAGGAAGGAAGGGAGGGAGGAAGGATGGAAGGAAGGAAGGAAAGAAGGAAGGAAGGAAGGAAGGAAAGAAAGGGAGAAAGGAAGGAAGGAAGGAAGGAAAGAAGGAAGGAAGGAAGGAAGGAGAGGAAGGAAGGAAGGAAAGAAGGAAGGAAGGAAAGAAAGGGAGGAAGGAAGGAAGGAAGGAAGGGAGGAAGGAAAGAAAGGGAGGGAGGAAGGAAGGAAAGAGGGAAGGAAGGAAGGAAAGAAGGAAGGAAGGAAAGAAGGAAGGAAAGAAGGAAGGAAAGAAGGAAGGAAGGAAAGAAAGGGAGGAAGGAAGGAAGGAAGGAAGGAAGGAAGGAAGGAAGGAAAGAAGGAAGGGAGGAAGGAAAGAAAGGGAGGAAGGAAGGAAGGAAAGAAGGAAGGAAGGAAGGAAAGAAGGAAGGAAGGAAGGAAAGAAAGGGAGGAAGGAAGGAAGGAAGGAAGGAAGGAAGGAAGGAAAGAAAGGGAGGAAGGAAAGAAAGGGAGGAAGGAAGGAAGGAAGGAAGGAAGGAAGGAAGAAAGGAAGGTTATAATGAGAGGGAGGGAGAGTCTGAGGGAGTCCTGCCTTAGCACTTGGCCACCAGAAGCCCTGCTGCGCTTTCGCCATCCCCTTGTCACCTCCTCTTGGCCTCTCCTGGTGGTCTCCCATCCTATTGCTGAAGATACTTTGGTGAAAAAGCCAGGTCTCCTCAGGAGGAGGAGGAGGAGGAGGAGAAGGGGAACTGACTGTGGGATCCCGGGTGCTCTCTGAGCCTGCTTGTCTTCTTGCAGACATTTCATCCCCAAGAACACTGATAACGTTCCCTAGTTGGGTCATGAAATGTCTTCCCCGCTCCCTTCTTGCCCTGAAGAGGTCACCTGGCAGAGTAATGAAACACTTGCAACAGATCAACCCAGCTCCGAGAGCACCAAGGACCCTACAGTCCTCCTCCTCTTCCCTCCCCAAACCCCACGTCCTTCTAGCCCCGATGACGTTCCCTAGTTGGGTCGTGAAACGTCGGCGAGAAAAACAACCGAGCTCAGAGACCACCAAGGACCCCACAAAGGTCTTCCGAGCCTTAGAAAGGAGTGGGGGGCGGGGGGAGGGCCCTGGGCAGGTCGAGTCCAATCCTCCCCGCTTTCTTGCCCCACCACTCACCATGTACCACTGCTTATGGAACCACGGATCGGTGGGGACAATCGTGGCGGCTCTCTTCCTCCGCCTCTTCAGCGCCTGCTGCTCAAACCACGGGATCTAGAGCCAAAACCAGGGAGGTTAAACCAAACTCGTAGCAAAGGGGTTCTCTGCCCGGTGGCGGGGTGGGCGTGGCCATGGGGAGGGCGTGGCCTAGCCAGCCTCCTGCACCACGGTGTGTGCGTGTGTGCATTTTTGCCCTCCCCGGGCTCCGAAGATTTCCTTCAAGCCTCCGGGAGGATGAAAACAGCCTCCCCGGACTCCGGAGGCTCCTTGGAAGCTGGAAACGGGTCCATTTCTGGCCTTCTGGAGCCTCGGGAGGCTACCTGGGATCCAAAACGGGCTCTGGGGGGGGGGGCTCCTGGGAGGGGCAGGGCAAGGTGGGCGGGATGGGATTTGCCGAACTGGCCGTAAAATTAGCTGCCGGTTCAGTACCGGTTCACCCGAACCAGGGTGAACCGGGAGAAGCCCACCCCCCCCCCGCCGTGGGTTCAACCAAAGTCAACAATCTCTCTGTTCCACGGCCCCAAGTTGGGAACAGCGGGTTCCCCGTCTTGTTGGGCTCAAATTTCTATCTGGCAGGGTAGCCAGACCAGACAGGCTGGGAATGTCCAGCCCCAAAGTCAAGTCTATATAACAGGGAATCAGAGTTGGAAGGGACCTTGTAGGTCATCTAGTCCAACCCCCCCTCCCTGCCCAAGCAGGAGACCCTGCACCATTTCTGACAGAGGGCAGCCCAGTCTCTTCTTGAAAGCCTCCAGGGATGAAGCTCCCACAACTTTTCTTTCTTTCTTTCTTTCTTTCTTTCTTCCTTTCTCTCTCTCTCTCTCTTTCTTTCTCTTTTCTTTCTTTCCTTCCTTCCTTCCTTCCTTCCTTCCTTCCTTCCTTCCTTCCTTCCTTCCTTTCTTTCTTTCTCTGATAGAGGGCAGCCCAGTCTCTTCTTGAAAGCCTCCAGGGATGAAACTCCCACAACTTTCTTTCTTTCTTTCTTTCTTTCTTTCTTTCTTTCTTTCTTTCTTTCTTTCTTTCTTTCTTTCTTTCTCTTTTTTCTCTTTCTCTTTCTTTCTACCTACCTCCCTACCAACCTATCTATTATCAGATTAACAGAGTTGGAAGGGACCTTTTAGGTCATCTAGTCCAACCCCCCAACCTAGCAGGAGACCCTACACCATTTCTGACAGAGGGTAGCCCAGTCTCTTCCTGAAAGCCTCCAGGGATGAAGCTCGCACAACTTCTGAGGGCAACTTCCGTTCCATCGGTTGATTGTTCTCCCTGTCACAAAGTTTCTCCTTATTTCCAGGTTGAATCTCTCCTTGATCAGTTTCCATCCATTATTATTCCTTGTCTGTCCTTCAGATGGCTTGGAAAATAGCTTGACCCTCTTCCTCCTCTCTAGGGCAGCCCCTCAAATATTGGAAGATGCTCTCCTGTCTCCCCTGGTCCTTCTCTTCACTAGACCAGCCAGGCCCAGGTCCTGCAACCGTTCTTTGTATGTTTCAGCCTCCAGTCCCCTCATCATCCTGGTTGCTCTTCTCTGCACTTTTTCTAAAGTCTCAACATCTTTTTTTATAGTGTGGTGACCAAAACTGGATGCAGGACTCTAGGTGTGGCCTTACTAAGGCTTTATAGAGTGGGATTAAATATTTTTCCGACACTCTTTCCTGTGATTCCTATCACGTCCTTTCACAACAGCCGTGGAAAATGATAAGACTCATAAAACCTGGGTCTGTTTAACTCTTGGACGGTGCAGCCCTTTGGCTATCTCCTAAAAAGGAAACATGATTTCTCCACCCTCGTCAACATTGCTCTCGCAAAGCTTTCTTTCACCGGATTTATTGAGACGGAAGGGATACATGAGGAGGCCGTCGAAAGAGTTCAGAGAAGAGCCACAAAGATGGAGGGTTAAACTGTACGACAAATGGCTGTTTTAGCCTGGTGAAGAAAAGGATTAGCGGGTGACATGATGTCAGTCTTGCAATATTTGAGGGTTTGTCCCCCCAAAAAACACCAGAGGGCAGGACAAGAAGCCAAGGATGGAAACCAATCAAGGAGAGACGCAACCTAGAATCAGAATAGAGCTGGAAGGGACCTTGGAGGTCTTCTAGTCCAGCCCCCTGCCAGACTAGAAGGTTTATCTGTATCCTCAGAGTCATCCGATGAAGCTTCTTGGATGAGAAGCGAGGTGTCTTGAAAGAAAAACCGGAAGGTCCAGTTGCCTCCTGAAATAAAAGCACCTTTGGGACAACTATGAACCTGGACGACAGAGAATCTCCACAGACATAAACTGACCATAGGTTTTTTTTTTGTGCCAAACAGAGTTTCTGCAGTCTTCCCTTTTAGCAAAGCTGTATGGAGAAGAATGGTATGGGACTATAGGAATTCCAGCAAATATTAATTAAATTTATATGCCGTCCGCCTCACTATCAAGCGACTCTGGGCAGCTTGCAACTTCATAAAAGGACGATATAAAAACATGACAATGATAAATAACTAAACATTTCCCCATTAAAACCAAATAAGGGGAGTGACTTTCTGATTGACTTTCCAACCACTTTCCTGGGATAAGTGGTTTGTTCCTTCCCTGATTAATGGGGCTGCTGGCAGACATACCAGTTTATACCAGTTTTGGAAGCCTAACAATAGTGTTTTTCAACTTAAAAGACGTATGGACTTCAACTTCCAGAATCCCCCAGCCAGCCTTGCTTGCTGAAGTCCAACATTTAAAAATGGCCAAGGTTGAGAAACGTTGCCCTAAAACCAATCATTCTGGAAATAAACTCCTACCTATATGAAGCCAGCCTAGCGGGATAATGTGAAAACTGCATCATTCCCAGATTAGCATCCTGCCAGCAATTAAATCAGCCCTGCTCTGCTTCTTTGAAAAGCATAGGACGCCTCTGGGTTTACGACTACAATGGAGCCCAACATTTCTGTTGCTAAGTGAGATAGTTGCTAAGTCAGTTTTTTGCTTCGTTTTACAACTGATCTCACCACAGTGGTTAAGCTGGTAACTTGCTTGTTAACTAAATCTGTCTTCCCAGCTTGTCAGGATGCAAAAGCGGCTCACGGGACCCCGGGGCATTGCAACCACCGTAAGTACATGCCAGTTGCCGAGTGGCTGGGTTTTGATCACGTGACCCGCAGGGAAGCTGCAAAGGTCATGACTGTGAAAAAGTGGTCATAAGTCACTTTTTTCAGAGGGCCATTGTAAGTTCGAACGGTCACTAAATGAACCTGTTGTAAGTACAGGACTACCTGTAATTAAGACAGCCCTACTCCTTGGAAATGCCCCATTCCCCCTCCATTCCACCACTCTGCTAAACAAATAATTCCTACAACACTGTCGAACTATCTAAGTAAGGCTGTATCACTATTCTTCTTCTCATCTTTCCTATTACCTATCTCCTTATCTTCTTTTGACTATAACTTTGTATCTTATGGTTTATATTGTTTTATTTAGTATCCTGGTATGTGATTTTTTTTGTCTGCTATTACTATCACTGTCTTGTATCTTGTGATTTATTATGTATTTTTATGATGAGTATGATCCTTATGATTCTTGACTCTTGAAGAATGTACCTTTTCTTTTATGTACCCTGAGAGCATTTGCACCAAGACAAATTCCTTGTGTGTCCAATCACCCTTGGCCAATAAAGAATTCTATTCTATTCTGCCTCTGATAACCTATCAACTTGGCCGCCTTTAAGGTGTATTGCCAGCATCCGACCCTTAATGTCAGAATGCCACTAAGAATGGGTTCTCTTTGGATTGCCACCTTTTTAAGAAAAAGGTAGACAAACCGGAGGGGAGAGGATTGCCAATGGGGGGGGAGGAAACACACACACAACGAAAAGATGAGGAAAACAGGTGTGTCACTTGGAGTTGAGTGCTATGAGAAACAGGTGGGGGGTAGTAGGACAGGTAGGGTTGCATTTTTTTAAAGGTTGTCCATAGCAGAAAGGTTCAAGAGAGCAAACTCTGAAGGCTGTGAAGAGCCAGAGCCAGATATGGTTTAAATGTTACGCAATTAGTATGGGGTCAGGCCAGAGGGCCTTTAGGAGGCCCTCTGCTTATGGGCTTACCTGAGGATCTCTTTTCAGGCGGAGGTGCCACCCCCGGTGCTTGGTTAAAGACTTCTGGGCCACGCCCCTGTGTTTCAGGTGGAAGTAGGGTTCTCCGGCAATCACCTGCAATGGGGGGGGGGGTAAAATGTTATCCAAGTTTCGAAGCCATCCTTGAATGACAAAAAAAAAAGAATAGAGAGATGGAGGAAGAACTCAGCTAAAAAGTTCTACCTTTTCTCAACACTTGGCTACGTTAAGATAGCGTTTTCTCAACATTGGGGCTGCTTTTAAGATAGTGAAGTTCAATTCCCAGAATTCCCCAGCCAGCTTTGCTTTGAATTCTGGGAGCTTCAATCCACTTATCTTAAAGTTAGGAAAAGTTGTAGGTTCTTAAAATAAAAATTAAAAAAACACACCCAATGGCCAGATTCCAACCAGAGAAATATTGACATCTCAGGAAAAATGAAATATTTTGTGGGGCAACTTCTCCTCAATCCTCTTGCCCCCACCCCCACCCCCACCCCAAATTCAATCCAGCTAGTTGGTTCCTTTGAATTTGCAAACCCACCTGTTCTTCCAGGCTGCAAAATAAGCACAGATCACAGAATCCCTCGGGATCTACCTCCAATCCCTTGGAAACCTTCTCCCTTTTGATCTGTTTTCCCAGGCCTGACTGCATACCTTCAAAATAGATCCCCATCCGTCTGATTAAGCCAGGAGCTAGCCCGGTTTTTTAAGGAGGAGGAGGAGGAGGAGGAGAAAACGGTTTAATAGAAATGATGCAAGACCTCTGCATTGCAAGACTCGGTTCTCACCCCTCCTGGAATAAAAGGATGGGCAGCCAATACGTTTTAACAATAATAATAAAAAAATATTGGACTCAGTAGAGAGACAGAAAGGCCAAATCCAGCCTGATCACCTGGTTGATTGTGCAATGAACCACAATAAAATAATAAAAGAAATAAGTTGCTGCTTTGGCATTTCCTGCGATATTCAGATTTTTTTTCCCCCTCCGGTAAAAGAAAACCGTCCCAGACACAGGAAACTTTCCCTTGCCAGGGGACCCCTAATTTTCTGGGGTTACCCCCGCCCCCCATTCTCTACACACACACACACACCTTGTCCATAATCTCTCTGTTCCAGGGAGATGATGGCTTCTTAACTTGCTAAACTTGCTAAACCTTTGGCAGGTCATTTCATCTCACCCTTTTACAAAAGGTAGGGTCTAAAGTTAAACCCACAAGGGGGAGAAATCCCCCCTCCATTCCCTTTTCCTCCCCTTTTCCTTTTTAAAAAATTATAAGTATTTTTGCAGCATGCTTTTAACTCCTTCCTCCTTCAGCCTCCCCAGAAGAGGTGCAAAACAGAGCCAATACAGTGCAGGAAAAAAAAAACGTGATATAGACAGACAGACATCTTCTTCTTCTTCTCTCTATATATAAAAAAGCGAAATGCCACTCACACAACATCACAAAATCTCCAGAACCTTAAAGCCTACAAACTTGAAGTTTGGCTCACATGTTCCTCTTGGCTTCTAGGTGCTGACTAAGAAGGGATTTTTTCCGAAATGACCATCAGAGCATTTAGAATATTCCCTATATTATTATTATTATTATTGTTGTTGTTGTTGTTGTTATTATTATTATTATTATTAACAACACACTCTGATGCTAAGGAGTTCTACTTCCCTTCCCCACCTGAAAAGAAATCTGCTCCAAATGCAAAACACAAGCAAAGGAGTTTCAGTCTGTTTGAGAGCACCAAGCAGCTTTGGTGCCAAACAGTTGAGCTAAGCCACGCCCAGGCTCCTTATTGTCTCCTTCTTGCTCACACACAGCAAATACTGTTTCCAAACAGCCCTCTACTCTCTCATACACTGACAGGACACTAGCCAGACTAATACCAATAGATGCTGGCAAGCAGAAGCAGAATTTATTTCCCCTTATTTTCCTCCCCCCAAAACTAAGCCGGACCACATAGTTTCGTAGCAAACAAACCCCCCCGCCCCCCAAAAAAGGCTCCATACGCAGCAAGGAATTCCTGCAGCATTTGCTTCTCCGCTCGGTTGCAAGACTGGGTTGGGGTCTCTGTGTCCCATCTTGGGGTCCCACTCTTTAGAAAAGTGCACCCCCCACGAAGGATGGTAATGGGACTAGATAATGGTAATGGGACTAGCCCCCCACCCCCCACGCATCCCCTTCTCTCAAAAGTTTCCTTTTATAGCAACCCAGTTAGAACAAAATAAAAAGAAACCAAAATAAAATAAAAGCCCCCCCCTTTTAAAGTGCCCCCCCCCACAGAACAAAAAAGGGCTTAATAATTGAAGGTGCAACAGGTTTTTTTTCTTCCAAACTCTGTTGGGGAAGACGCCACAGGCAGAGATGGTCAATCCTGGGCTGGTAGCTGTCCTGACTAAATGGAGCCTCCATGTTCAGGAGCAGTCTACCTGAGTGCTCATGAAGCCCCCCACCCCCCAGAACAGGAGGTGGGGGGAGATAATGTCCGTTTGGCGCCAGATACAAACCCAGGACCTTCTCGGATGCCTAAGAAATGCCTCCACCGCCCCACCCTCACCCAGCCATGTTCATCTGATGGAGCCTCCAAGTGCAGAGGCAGTCTACCCCCCTGCCACAGAAAAGGGGAGGGGAGGGGGGAGAGGGGAAAGGTTGGGGTTTGTTTTGTTTTTTCCCTGCAAAAAGGTGCTCTGCGTATGCTCAGAGGCTACCTGGCCTCGTCAAGCAGGGCGGTCGCGGCGGTGGCGGCGGAGGCGACGCACCTGGCCCAGGTAAAGCAGCCCGTGCCTGCGGGCCAGGCGCTGGGCCTCTTGGGGGCCGCTAGGGACGCGCACGGCCCAGCTGCTCAGGTAGATGCTCGCGGCGCTGGAGGCTCCACAGCCCAGCAGCAACAGCAGCAGCCAGGCGCCCATTTTCTGAGGCCGCTCCCGCCCTGTCTTTTTCCCCCCCCCCCGCTCAAACACCCCGAGTCAACCCGGCGGAGGACGGGCGAAAACCCTGCCTCTTATACATCAACGCGGCCTAGGGGCCCCTTCGAAGCCTGGGCCTCGATTTGCACTCCACCGCCGCCCCTGGGAGACCCTGAGCGGCTGGACACTCTCCATGTGTTCGGAGGCGCCTGGTTGCCATGGCGACGGGAAGCCAAGGCGGGAGATTGGGGATTATCGGGCCAGGTGGCGCTGAGTGGGGGGGAGGGAGGGGGGAAAAAAAGGTTGGCCGCAAAGGCTCCTGGGAGTTGTGGTTTTTTTTTTTTTGCTGAAATATGCCTCTGTGATAGTACCAAGTACTTAATTAAAGGGATTATTTTATTTATTTTTTTCTGTTAGCCACTAAAAGTACAAGGGTTCTAACAAGGTGAGGCCATTTTATCACCATTTTGTGAGACATAATCATCCTTCATTGTAATGGACCCTGTTCATCCATGTCTCTCCCTTTGTGAATTGAAAGGGGAGGAGCTTCTTGGATGGGAGACCACTAGGAAATCCCAAAGCTCTAGCCTGGACTAGAAACAGCCCCAGAAAAAGCAGGGAGAAATTGATTCCAATATTGGCTGCCAAAAAAACCCTCAAAACCTGTCCATGAAGTTACCAAGTAAACATAATGAATTCAATTGGAAACCGATTTTTATGGTTTATTCCCCGGTCTAGATGTAAAGTAGCACAAAGTTTTCAAGATAAATGATAAAGAGTATGGAAGAAGAAACCATAAAACCACAAAGCAGAGCTTTTAACGGTGGGGGAAAAAAAATGATAAAAAGGCAAATTATCTTGCAATGTTAATTAACTGCATTAATATATGCCTTTTTCAGGTTAGGAATTGATCTCCCAGCCTCTGCTCATAAACCAGCATACAGAGAGTTAATTTGCAAGGCTTGGTTTTTCTTAAGCTTTAGGGAAGGCCTGGACACCTGTGGCAATCGGGTTCAGAAGGAACAGAATGCTGACTTTAATGGATATTTTGGAAGGCCCCATTATAGATCCTAAATGCAGATGGAGGCTTGGCTTACTTCCTCGAGGGCACTGCAGAGATCTGTGGCTTGGAGCAGGGCCCATGGCTCACGTGAAAATAGTGTGCACTCCCACTTAAAAAGCTCTCCAGTGCAAATGTATTTATATAGAGCATTTTTTTATGCAACTCTGTTGGGAAAGACGAAACTCTGGGAAAACCACATCAAGATGTAGATACGCCTTCAATCTGATTCTGCTTAGAGGGAGGTGTAACCCATAACTTGCAACTCATGGTGAAATTAAGCTTTTGTTTAAACCCAATTAATCTGAAACTCAGAAACCCTTTTTTTCCTGATTGGTGAGCTGCAGCAATGGGGAAAAGATTTCTGCTTTTTAATAACATTTGTCGGCTTGGGGGAAAAAAAAGTAATTTTTTTTCTATTTATTATATTTTGTATTTTTTAAATCTATTCGTCCAGCTCAAATCACATGCTGACCAAACAGAATAACAGAGATGGAAGGGCTCTTGGAGGTCTTCTAGACCAACCCCCTGCCTAGGTAAGAAACCCTACACCATTTCAGACAAATGATTGTCCAATATCTTTTTAAAAACTTCCAGTGTTGGAGCATTTACAATTTCTGGTGGCCAGTTGTTCCCCTGATTAATTGCTCTGTCAGGAAATTTCTCTTTAGTTCTAGGTTGCTTCTCTCCTTGGTTAGTTTCCACCCGTTGCTTCTTGTCCCACTTTCTGGTGCTTTGGAGAATAATTTAATCCCCTCTTCTTTGTGGCAGCCCCTGAGATATTGGAACATTGCTATCATGTCTCCCCTAGTCCTTCTTTTCATCAAACTAGAAATACCCAATTCTAGCAACCACTCTTTATATGTTCTAGCCTCCAGGCCCCTGATCCTCTTTCTTGTTCTTGTTTGCACTATTTCCAGATTGTGAATATCCTTTTTTTTGCATCATGAGGACTAAAACTGGACACGGTATCCCAAGTGTGGCCTTACCCAAGGCCTTATAAAGTGGTATTAATCCTTAATGTGATCTTGATTCTATCCCTCTGTTGATGCAGCCTAGGATTTCATTGGCTTTTTTTGTTTTTTTTGCAGCCTGGATTCACGCAACACAGATGGGAAAAATTGAGGCAGTCGGGTTAGGTGCTCCAACCCTATAATGCAATCAATTTATTCTAATTATTCTAAAACAATTCCAGCTGAGTATAGTGGCTTTCTACTGGCTAGGTTCAGCTGCAGGCTCTTTTAACCTTGATGTTCAGAAGGTTTTAGTGTGTGTGTGTGTGGGAGTTACTCTTAAATTAATAAACACCAGGTGATGTCCAGTTAATTATTTGATGCTGAGCATTTGATGCTCCCAAATAGGCCCCTAAGAATTTGATGAGACTTGCAATCAAGGTAAGATTTAGCCTGAAGCCTTAGAAGAAGAAGAAGAAGAAGAAGAAGAAGAAGAAGAAGAAGAAGAAG
>NW_020769534.1:14037-88519 GCF_900518735.1 Pseudonaja textilis | reverse complement strand
GGGGATAATTCATTTTGTTTTCCACCCGCTAGGATTTGGGGGATTAAGCAACATCTTGTCTAATTTTCCCCACTCCTGACTTAGAAACGGAGAGAAGTGATCTCTGCGGCTGTGGTCTTTGTCACAAGAAGTGACATTAGGCCGATTTAATACCTGTACTATGAAAGAAACCCACGAGTGGCGCGGCGGCCTTGAGGTGGAGCTCTCGCCTCACAGTCTGGAGAGGCTGCGAGTTCGATCCTCGGGAGAGGCAGATATTTCTCCTCTTCTGGGCGCAATGAGAATATATCTGCTGAACAAAACCCCACATTGGCAACAGGAAAGGCATCCGGCCAGTAAAACACTCGGCTCCGTTCAGTTGCCCAGACTCCACCCCTCAAGGGATTATGGGGTCATTAAAACATGATAATGATGATGATGGTGAAAGAAACCCACTGCGTCCTGTCACCGACCCAGGAAAGAGCTGTGGGATTTCTGTGTGGGTCGTCCTTTCATATTACTTCTATTAAATGGGCCTAACTTAGCTAGAAAGCAAAACATAAATTAAATAAATCGGCAGCGGCCCTCCTTGCAGGGAAGAGCTCCCTCTTCCTTAGTGTGTAAGTTGTGACTCAAACCCACAACTGCTGCTGATGTCCTCCCTCCCTCCTTCTCTCTCTTTCTCTCTCTCTCTTTCTTGGCTTTCTGACCACAGCCTGCCTCTTACTTTCCTCTCCTGCTCCCCCCTCTTCCTGCCCACCCTTCATTTTTGTGTTACTTCAGCAAATGGGAGGTAGGGCGGGCGGGCGGGCAGTGCCGCTTCACCCATCTGGTGAAGTGGGACCTAGCATTGGTTTTTTCCCCCCCTCCCCCTTCCTAAAAATGGTGCCTTTAAACTACCGGTCCTGCCCACGGCAGGGGAGACAAGAGAGGCCCTCTCCGCCGAGGATGACCACTGGGTTGCCCCTCACCATGGTGGTTTTTTAAGGAAACAAACAAAAAAAAACCAAAAATCTTGAGCCCTGTTTGAGTTTTTTGCTTGATTGAACTGACTTCTTTTTTTTGTTTTGTTTTGTTATTTTGTTTTGTTTACATGAACTATTGTGTGCTTTTTATTTGCTAGGTTCTCTCCCATGGGTGTAGATCACATGAGTGGGCTTTCTGGTGTAAATGTCCCAGGAAACTCCTCTTCGGGCTGGTGTATCTTCATCTACAACCTCGGCCAAGATGCCGATGAGGGAATCCTCTGGCAGATGTTTGGCCCCTTTGGCGCGGTGACTAATGTGAAAGTCATCCGTGACTTCAACACCAACAAGTGTAAAGGCTTTGGCTTTGTGACAATGACAAACTATGAAGACGCCGCCATGGCCATAGCGAGTCTTAACGGCTACCGGCTGGGGGACAAAATCTTGCAGGTTTCCTTCAAAACCAACAAGTCCCACAAATAACTTCGCTCGTGGCTTTTTTTTTTCTGTTTTTTTTTTTTTTGTATGGAATAGATAATTGAGTGACAAAAAAAGTGAGCTCTCTCTTTTTTTTTTTTTTTTGGTTAGTGTACAACTCATTTCCTTTTTCTTTTTGGCGCCAATTTTCACGAAGTTGTTCGTCTTTAGTCTATAAACGAAAAGTTGGAAGGAAAAAAAACGGGGGGGGGGGGGGCTTATACTCTGGGATGCCACCCACATGTTCAAATGTTTTGGGTTTTTTCAAAGTCCCGTAATGGTTCTACTCTCTCTTTTTTTTTTTTAAAGTTCCTTTCGAAGTAGCCCTGTTTGCAAAACTCCCCTTGAAATCCCTCCTCCCCCTCTCCCACAAAAGAAAAATCTCAGTGGACGAAACCATTATTTGCACCCGGTGCCAGTGAAAGTGTCAGGCAACTCTGCTCCCTTAAGAGACCGCTGTTAATTTCACTGAATATAGAGTTTGCTAAGGCAGGACATCAGCCAAAAATCCTGTTTTAATTCCAGTGCTTTTGAGCCAATGCTCTCAGTTAATAGAAACTTCTCCTTTTGTCAAGAAATTTGCTAGTGAAAAATCGGCTTCTTGGTGAAAAATGACAAGGAAAGTCTGGAGAATACGAAATGCCACCCTTGGGTAACAACTTTGACTTCTGTAAGCAAAACCCAAACTGGGGCGGTGGGGCGACACCTTTTTGATAGTGGGTTTTTCCCCTCCTTCAAAAGCTCAGTTTCCATTTTAAAAAAAGGACCAAAGTTTTGAGAAAACTCGGGTGATTTCAGAATAAAAGAAAGGGGGGAAAAAACAAAACTAAAATCCCAACATTGCCACTTCCTCTGAATTCTTAGTTCCAATTAGCGTGTTTTTGTGCATTTGCTTTCTGGTAAAACAAATGTGGCAAGATTTAACATTAATCTCTCACATATTTTTAGTTGGAATAACCGAGTTCTTAGAATTCGCTTGTGAAAATCTTAACAAACATTTGAGCATCATAATTTTTTTTTTTTTGCATCCCTTCTAATAATTACTAGGATTTTTTTTTTTCATATTTTAATAGTTGAATTTGTTTTGAAAAAAAAAAAGTTTTACATATTTGAACGCTCAGCAAGAAAGGAGCATTACAACTTGCAAGTTTGAGATTACAAAATTTTGATTTCCTTTTTTTCTTTTCCTTTTGGTAGACTTAAAATGTTTTAATTAATCCCCAACGTTTTCTTCAGGCTGCCTTGAAAACTTTTGAGTTCTGTTTTCTGTTAATTTTCTTTTGCTTTTTTGTGTTTTTGTTTGTTTTTACTTTTGCATTTAAGACCAATTAAATTTGATTTGGTTTTGCTGAAATTTTGTTTTGGTTTGTTGTTTTAATTTTTCTCCCCTCCTCACCATTGTTTCACAGTACCCAATCTGAACGATGACTTTTCTGCATAAGGAGCATTTGGGGATTTTAAAATCGACTGCTTGGTAGGCGATCAGGAATTAACGCATGAAAAGCATTTGCAATCGTTTTCAACCAACATGGGAAGAGTTTAAAGTGGCCCAAGAAAAGTTTACAGCTTAAACTTATTCCATAATATACCACAGTTGGCTAGATCTGTAAGATTTATAAACCAAACCTTTGGGCGAAGAGAAACCTTATCTAATTCTTAAAAAACAAAACAAAAAAACCACCGCTTTAAGCCTGTTGCAACCTTTGGGGACCTCTCTTACGTAAGTCAGCTGAGAGGCAGGGCCGATTCCGTTTTGGATCTGCAGTGCTTGCGATCTCTTTGCGTTTGTGAGCCTGTTTGCTGAGAGCCTTTCCGACCACCTTATCTTTCAATCAGTGCTCAAAATCTAGAATTTGGGATGCTGACTTGAGACCTAAGTGTGTCGGGATCTCCCCGTCAGCTGATACAACACGTCGCAACGTCCTTGCAGGTAAAGGACCCACCGGTGAAAACGGCAACGGTGGGTCATTTTGCCTTGCAGTCCTTCACACCACACGGCCGTGCGTGTCTGAGGGACACACAACCTTCCCTTTTTTTGGGGGTGGTGGTGGTGACTGGAGGAAACGTGCCTCATCCGAAGACGACTTTGACTCATCACATAAAGGCTCATGGCCACGGGGTGAATCCTGATCTCAAAGCTCTCGGGCGTAGAAATGCCATTCTGGGAATATCTGCTTTCATGCTTTCAATTGCACTTTTTATTTTTAAGAATTAACCTGGCGAGGTGGATCCTTTTTAGAAGCAGGGTTCTTGGCCCCCAAGATGATATGTGGACCTATTTATTTATTTATTTTTTAAAAAAAACCCTAAAATAGATGGTCTCTTTTTTGAGGTTACTGCTGTCCTTGCTGCCATCACATTTTGTGTTCTCGAGCGATTTGTGACAATAGTTCAGGCAACCATGTTTAGAGATGCTTCCTTTTCGTTTCGTGATTCTTCTAAAATCTTAATTCCTGGACAGCCCTGAGCTGTTTTTGTTTTTTTTCTTCTTCTTTGTTTTAATTTTGGAACGATCAAGTTGACACCAGAGCCTGGAAGGTTTATTTTCCTTGTCCTTTGCAATGTTGATTCACAAAATTTCCCATGTTGCTTCTTGAGCAAGACTGTCTTTTTTTTGTGGCGAGGAGAACCTTTTCGTCTTTTTAAACTATTTTCGGTCGAATTAACATCATGTGACATTCAAGTTGGAACTAACCTGGTACCATGCTTTTTTCGAAATTGGGAGTTAGGGCCATGTGCCATTATGGCAAGATCGGTTGCTTTGACTTCCAATGCAAATTATTTATTTCAGAAGAGACCACTGTCCCGGTGGTTGTGGTCTCCTGAAATAAATTTCCCCTTTTAACAGCTTCCAATAATCTCTATATTATTATTATTTTTCTATTGAATGATTCTTTGACACATAGCACGACGTCTTGGTTTTTTTTTTTGCTTTCAATCGTATAGAACATTCCTTTAATTTTTTTTTTGAATGCCCAAAGGAGTCTTGATTATAACTGTGTCGATGGAAATCATAAAGCATTTCTTTTACAGCACCCGTTCACTCCTTTTATAGTTCTTCATTCTCATTTAAAGGCAGCCTTCCAGATGTGAGACACAATTATAATTCCTGACTGAGGAATTCATTGGCACATTACAGATGTTGATAGAGTTGCCAGTTGTGAGAATAACCCAGCCTTTCTACTGGAATAGTGGGTGTAGGTCCCCCCCCCCCCCCCCGTCATTGCTACTTTCTCTGCTCCTTGGTCAGCTGTCCAGTCAAGCACATCTCAGCTTTACGCCTCTCACATTGGTTTTGCCATAAGAGTAAACTAAACAGATTTCTTCTGGCAAATACGATCAGTAGCGTTGGTGTCTGTTCTACAGGTTTTTATTCTTTCTCCAGCTCTTGTTCTTCGGATTCACCAGTCTTGCATCTTCCCTCAGTCTTGTCCTCTGATCGCCGTCAATCTTCCCTAATCTGCTTTTCCGGCGCTCCGGTTTAGCTCCAGGAGAGTTCGAGGTGGATTCCTGCTAAGAGAACGGTTACGGACAAGAACTTGTTAAAACATTTTTACAGGTGATTTGAAAGGACTCACCACTGAGAGTCAAAGCCTTAAGTGGAGAAAGCGTGAAACCCTAGCGCTCTGGGACCATTCTCTCCTGCTACATTCCCTTTTAAATCCCAATTTTAGTGGAGCGTGATTTAAAAAAAGAAGAGGGAATTAAGCCAGTTTCCTAAAAGAACCTCCTAAGGGGCTTGGTAATGGGATTGACAGTTCTCTTTCTCTTTGATACTTCTCTGGTTCCCAAACGAAATGGAGTTTTCCCGAGTGGCTAAGATTGCCTTGTCGCCTACTCTCAAAAGTTGTTTTTAATACGGAGATTGGATCCTTCGCCAATCTGGGAAAAGGTAAAACAGGGATATATGCATACAGTATGTATAAAATGAAAATGGATATTTGGGGGCAGGGGGGATTAGTTTGAAGTGACGGTAATGGAAGAAGTAATCCTAGTTGCTGGTATTCGGCAGATTATGGTACCCTACTAAGTTACGTTCTCGGCTAAGTGAAATACGCGGAAAACCCGTATTCCAGAGAATTGCCAAACTCTGATAGGGCAGTGAACAACTCTCTGTTTCATCCGTATACCTTCTTTACAGTTTTGTGCCAATTTTTTTGGCAAATTTGACACGTGACAAACATTTTTTAACACTTGGTCATTTAGCAATGCAAGCCCTTTTGTGAAAGCTGGATGTCTTATTTTTTTGTCTCCGTTCTTTAAAGCTCCATCTACAAATGTATATCTTTCTTGATAGGAGTAGGTTTGAATTTTTTTTAAAAAATCTGATCAGGTTTGTGTTACGCTTTGGTAGAGAGGGAGAAACGATTGCCTATAAATTGCAGAAATAATTTGCCATTTGTCAGAATCCCAAATTATTTTGTTTTTCTAAATCCAAGATTGTTCCCCTTCACCCAAATGTTTAATGGTTTTCAATGTTTGCTCTCATAAGCCAGTACAAGTTTTCCCTTCCTGAAAGAAAAAGGACGATCGCCTTGGTCTGCCAAGTTTTACTCACAATGAGTAAATTTTGCGGTTCTCATACTGACATATCCACTGCTTTGTGAGGATAAGTACCTCCCTTTTGACTAGAAATAAATTTGCTGAGAATTACGCATTCTGACATTAAACATGGACCACTTTGTTTTCCTGTGTATTAAACACAGTTTACGTTTTCTACCAAACATTTAATTCTTGGCTGTGTTTCTGTGATGACAGCTGAGTCAGACTCTACTTAACTTGAGAATCCCCTTGAAGGAACATTTTTTCCCCCAAGATAATGAATGCACTTGTGGCAAATTTAGGGAGTCAAACATCAAATAAAAGTGTAGCGCTTTCTTGTCCCTTGCACTTGAAAGTTCATGGGTTTTCTGATCTGTATTCTATTTCCTTTATATATATATATATATCTGTATATTTAAGAGGGTGTTCATTGTAATATGCAGGTTATAACAATCAGTGGCTATTTTAGTTCAATTCCAATTTTTTAAAATTTAAAATCAGATAACATTATACTGTTTGGCTGCTTACTTGTAGCATTCTCATCTAACGGAGTTACCCAATCTGAGAATAAGTTAGTTGTGTTTTTTTTCCCAGTGCATGATTTAAAAATAAACAGAAAACACACAGTTCAGAGGGGAAACCCAACATCACACAGTGACTGGCTTGTGTTGAATCTGCTCGGCTGCCTTCCCTTCCCTTCCCTTCCCTTCCCACAGCCCACTTCCCAAGGGCAGATTTTATGGGAGGTGGGTGAGTTTTCTTGGGAGGGCGAGATGGGAATTATTATTTTTTTAAATGTAGTATGAACTGAAATTTCTCCTATTTTTGTCAGACCGGTAGCAAAACCCTAATGACAATATAACCGCCACCGAGTCTCTCTTTGCTTAATTGCATATTGAATTCTGCAAACTCTCGGCCCAGTTTTGCTCTCTTGCTTGTTTGTTTTTTAAAATTTACTTCAAATCCCCTCCCAACAAAGGGGACCTCTTTTTTTTCATGAGACCATTTCAGAAGAATCGAAGGGGAAAAGTTGAGGCACGTTTTTCTTTGATTCGCACTTTTGGGAGGACTGGTGCCATCTCACCAAGTGGGAGTTTGGCTGTAGCTTCAATGAAATACAGATCACAACACCTCCCCCCCACACTTTTTTTTCCTTTAGTCTTGCTTGGCTTCCCTTATAGCTGGTGTAACTTTTTCCAACCCTCCCCCCCTCCTTTTTTTTCTTTTTTCTTTTTGTTTTTATAAAGCCGTCTGTCTGTGCAACGGAAGGCTTTTAATCGGTTTCCCCGTACTGTACAGTATATATGCTTAAGACAACTTTTTTTGTATATTTAGCGTGTTTTTAAGTTATTGATTTTGTTTTATATCAAAAAAAATAATAATTTATTTTTCAGGTACCACTTTTTTCATTTTAACTTTGTTTTTAACATGGGTTTACTTTAAATAAAGTATGACGCTGCTATCCTGATGTCTCCACTGCCGTTGAATCCCCTTGTGTCTTTCGAGTGCCTGCAGTTTTTCAGAGGTTTAATGGCCAAGGCCTCTTGCTGGGGGAGACTCACCCACAAACGTCTCAGTTCACATACGGCAAACCTTGGAACAGCTTCGTCAAGTGACCGGATCGGGCCTTGGGAGGGGAACCCATATGGGAAGCGTGGCAAGGAGCCACGGCTGGAAGCATCTCTCTTGAGAGTGCCCTGTTGAATGATGTGGTGCAGGCATGTCCAAAGTCCGACCCAGGGGCCAATGGCGGCCCATTTTCAAATTTTGAGTGGTCCGCAGCCTCTTCTCCCCGCTGGCTCAGCCTGTCACTCATCCCCGCTGGCCGGCAGTTTTTCCTTCACCGCACAGCGGTTCCCGTGAATGTCAGGCTGAATAGTTGGGGACACATTTTCACCTCACCAAATCTCACCCTCCTTGCAAAAAGTTTGGACAACCCTGATGTGGGAACAGTGGGAGGTGTTGGGGGCTTCGTGTTCTCTTTGTCACTAGACATTTCTGCTGGAAACATGGGATATTTTTCCCATTTGCTCTTGAGGATCACTGCCAGTGACGTTGGATGGGCGTTTTATTTGATTGCTGCTTTGGGACTAAATTTCCACTACGCTCTTCGCCATCAATTTGCCCTCAAACCTCCTGTTTAAAGCCACAAACCGGAGCTTCTTGATATGCTGCTGTTATACTCCCACAGGATGGCAAGCATACGAGTGACCATCATTTAATAATACGTCAGTTTGTTGAAACTTTTTTTTTTTTTGAGTCAGGCTAGTGCATATCGAGTCTCGGGAAGGGATGTGGCTCTAGCCTTAGATGTTTGTGGATATTTCTGGCTGTTGGAATTATTATCCCCCTTTTTCCTAAATGAAATTTATGGTTCAGTGTTTTATTTCAAGATATGCTGTGCTGGTTTCCTTTTTTTTTTTAATGTTCTTTTTAGCAAATCTGTTCAGAAAATCACTGCGGTGTTAGGTAGTAACCAGAAGGAATTAGGTATCCGGACATTTTAATATATATTTTTTAAAATTAAAAGTGTAACATGGAATTTTAAAAAAGACTTGATAGCCTTTTCCATCGAGCAGAGTGGTGGAGCTCTTGCCTCACAATCGGGAGGCTGTGAGTTCGATCCTACATAGTGGCAGATACTTGTTTCTGTTGGCGCAAAGACAAAATATCTGCTGTGAACTCCATGTAGGCATCAGGAAGGGTGTCCAGCCAGTAAAGTTCCGCTCCATTGGATCACTCCCGACTCCACTCTGATGCGAGTGATTCCAGTGTCATTTAAAAAAAAAAAAAACTAGCTTTTTCCATCATCTGCAAATATGTCCATTATTGGGCTTACAGTTCTCTAGGCGGAAAATTTAACATTCAGCCAGCGCACCATTTTTTTATTATTTTTTTACGTATTGTCATCTTTGCTCAGTTGGTCTGTGTAAATCTGAAAGCAGATTTATTACAGATAGTCCTCAACTTGAGTCCCAACATTTCGGCTGCTAAGCAAAAACATCTGTTAAGTGAGTTTTGCCCCATTCTATGACCTTTCTGGCTTAAGGGAATCATTGCAGCTGTTAAGCTTGTTAAGTGAATCTGGATTCCCTCATTGACTTGGCTTGTCAGGAGGTCGTAAAAGGGGATTACACGACCCCGGGACATGGCAACGGTCACAAATGTGATCTGTCCAAATTTTGATCGCATGAATGCTGCAACGGTCTTCACATGTGAAAAATGGTCCTAAAGTCACTTTTTCAGGACCAACGAAGGAGAATATTTGTGGCTCAGGATTGACATGAGGGGTCCTTAGTGCTCTCTGAGCTTGCTTGTTTTCTTGCAGACGTTTCATTACCCTAACAAGGTAACATCAGTGCTGATGTTGTGAGCACTGATGATGTTACCTAGTTGGGTATTGAAACACCTTCAAGAAAAGCTCAGAGCACCAAGGACCTGTTGTAACTTTGAACAGTCAATGAATGAATGTTTGGAAGCAGAGGTTTACCTTTATTAACGTTTTGCACTGCCCATCTCCCTTACAAGGTGACTGGGTGGCTGAACTGGATCCTGGTATTTTCTCTGGGTTTTCAACATTTGCAAGTAACATGGTTTCTCCCAAGAAAAGAATTAGACTTGCATAGCGAATGGAGATCACGCTGAGTGCAGCTATTTGGGTCGCTTAATCTTTAATACAACATTTAATACAATATATCTTTCGTTTTGTAGCAAGCTTTGGAATCAGCCTCTACTAACCCCGTTGTACTGGATAATCTTCCTCTTTAGTTTCTTTACTTTCCGATAACTGGTCTCTTTCTCCTGCTGATCGCAGTGATTTATTAGAAAACTATGTAAGGGGTCGGGAGGAAGGGATCCTTGTGGATATTATTCTGCTAGTCATTGCTGACTCTTGAGGGCCAGCACTCATCTCTGTTTCAAGGCCATTGAGCCAGCACTGTCCGAAGACACTTCCAAGGTCATGTGGCCTGCATGATGTCACAGACTGCAGTTACCTTCCCACCGGTGGTACCTATTTATCTACTTGCCTTTGCGTGCTTTCAAACTGGTAGGTGGGCAGGAGCTAGAGCAAGGAATGGGAATTCGCCCCGTGGTGTGGTGTGTGGGTCTTGAACCCGGGCTGCCGGCCCTCCAGATGACAAACCCAGTGAACTGCTGAGCCACTGTGCTGACCCATGTAATGGTCTCCTCCATAGGAATAGTGGGAGACTGACCCCTCCGGTAAAGAGATGCGCTCTCATAGCTACACATTTCAGAAAGGAGGGGAAAGGTACGCATGCATACATATTCATAAGGGATAACTTAATAGATCTGGGGTATTTCCTGCCTTTCTCTTATCTACAGAGAAGAACGGTCTTCGAAAAAAGGGCATCTTGAAATTCAGGGATTGTGTTCTGACCTTGGCTTCCCCAGAAAGCTCTAAGCAGACTCTTTGTCCCAGGAAAACCCCTTTTATTAAAATAAAGGTGAATTTCTTGCATTCTCATTCAGCCAAAGGCCTGGCAAACAATCTTTTCAGAGTGTCATTAGGAGCACAGACCTTATCCAGCCTGGAGAGCTGCCAAGTAACTATTTCCAAACACTGTGTTGACAAGGAAGGGCTCGGCAGAGAGTCTCTGAGATGCACAGACAGATCCTCACAGCTGCAACAAATTGTTTCCAGCAAAAAAAAACCCTCCCCTTTTGCTCCTCTTTTAATCCCTATGGGAGGGATTAAATACAATTCTCTGGTTTTTAGGGCAGGACCAAGAATTCCAGATGTGAAGGCATGGCAATAACACGTTTGGGAGGTTGCCAGGAATGCGGATAACCAAAGTCAACACAAGATAAACTCACGTTTGTTCCCAGAAGACGCCGCATTCAGCTTGCATCTCTTTTAAACTGTCATTCCCAGGTGTGGCTAATGAAGGGAATCAGGGTCCTTTCCTCCCCCGTAAGCCACGCAACCCATATTGCTCTCTCCATTTCTCCCTGCATGCCCTAGGATGAAGATGGGGTGGGCCTGGGTCATCCTCTGACCTTCCCCTCACCTTGTTCTACCTCTCCCCTGCTCTGCCCAGCTGGACTTTGCTCTTCCCCAGTTTCCTCCACAGCCAACGGAGCCACACTCCCACTCCCTGTCAGCTGTTCATCTTCCACCTTGGAGTCAGATTCCCACAGAGGGATAACAGCAGAATCAAAAGAACTCTAATAATGACTTGAATGAAAAAGTTAGGGGACTCAACAAAGCCTCAGGGATCAAAGTAACCCAGCATGCTTAATAACAATAGCAAAGCCAACCCAACATATTTTTAAAGGTGCTTTTGATTAAAATCGTGGTAAACTGAAGTGCTGGAAACAACTAAACCCACCTTGCTTATGTCAATGCTTCTTTCCAAGTTCATGGGACATCAGTGGGAAAAACTGGCATTAATGAAAAATAAAAATATGGGTGATTATTGCTGATTAATAGATGCTTTGCGATTAGTCACATCACTTGATTTTCAATTATTTAATGAGCTAGCCTTATTTTCACTTAGAAATCGGAACCAATACAATACTGACCAGAAATCAAAATAAAAGTACCCAATTTAACTATAAATCAGAGGTTCTTGTGCCTCATTATATTCTCCCTACAATTCAGATGGGGTCTCAGTAAGATAATGTAACATTTGGGGAAAAAGATACAAGCCAAGAGACCAGCCCCAGAGGCCAAGATGGAGAAGATCTCCACAGCCACCATGGACTTCCCTTTGGTGCTCAGGTAGGTGGGGAGGAAGGTGATCCAAACACTGCAAAAGACCAGCATACTAAAAGTAATGAACTTGGCTTCATTGAAGCTATGTGGCAATTTTCTAGCCAGAAAGGCCATGATAAAACTCATGAGGGCCAGAAAACCCAGATAAGCCAGGACTGTGTAAAACATGGAAGTTGAGCCTTCATTACATTCCAAGATGGTCTCTCCTATCAAGGAGTAGAAGTCCATGTTGGGAAATGGAGGATCAGTTACCAACCAGGTGGCACAAAAAATTGCTTGGACTAGGGGACAGGCTAAGACAATGGAGTTGGTCAGTGGTTTTCCTAAGAATTTCCTTGTCTTGTTCCCTGGCTTGGTGGCCATGACGGCCAGAACCACCATGACTGTTTTTGCCAACACAGAGGAAACTGCAAGAGAAAAAAGAATGGCAAAGACAGTTTGTCGGAAGAGACAGGTGAGTTTCCCGGGTCGACCAATGAAGAGGAAGGAGCAGAGGAAGCAGAGCAGGAGGGAGAGCAGGAGGATGTAGGTGAGATCTTGGTTGTTGGCTTTGACAATTGGCGTATCATGGTGTTTAAGAAAAATTGTCAGAACTGCCAACGTGATCATGGACAGAGAAAGTGTGAATGAAGCTAAAGCATATCCCAGGAGGTCCTGATAGGAGAGGAAGTGGATCTTCTTGGCAATGCAGTGGTCCTTCTTGTTGGGATATTGGTCTTCTGGGCAGGGTTCACAGGAAGCTGCATCTGAAATCAAGAATCACTTTTCATGATGTGTCAAAAAGGACTAATAAATACTGAGGGTATTTGCACAAAGACAAATTCCTCGTGTGTCCAACCACACTTAGCCAATAAAGAATTCTATTCTATTCTATTCTATTCTATTCTATTCTATTCTATTCTATTCTATTCTATGGGCTAATCATCCTTTACTACTGATAATTCTAAGGATACATTAGCCAGAGGCAGGGATGCTTTCAGCTCTTTCGCAGAACTCCTCTGCTTTGTACTTTATACCTATTCATTCAGATTTGTTTTGCAGGGAAGGGCTGGCAGCCATAGCTAGATCAATTTTTTCTTCCTCCAACGGGTCTATCAATTTCCTGGGAGACTGATAGTGCTGACAGAAGAAGCACACCTGAAATAATAAAAACTAAAACTTGAACCTCACACACCTCTCCATGAAAAGAATGGTAGCTGGATTTCCCAATGGGTTATTAAGAGAAGGAGTAGAAGGTCTAGTGGGGAAACCATGAATTGTGCCCCGAAACTATCTTGCATTAAATTTCAGAACAGCAGGAAATGAAGCCAGGGGGGGCAGAATAGTTTAGATCTATAAAAGATGAATATTTTAAAGAATCTATCAGAATGATAAGAAAATCTATATGGCTTGCTTGATCCTGGAAAGAATACCCTTAAAAGTGTGCTCTACCTGTCTGATTAGAAATGGTGCCTTCTGGACAAGCGTCACACTGGTAGCAGCAAACCTGCTGGCCCTCTGGAACTCTTCTCCTCTCTCCTGCCTGGCACCTCTTCATGCCACACCTGGCAAGGGGCACCTTCTAAAAGAGAAAAGGGAAATACTCCAGACCAGGGGTGTCAAACTTAAGGCCCATGATGTGGTTGGATCCAGCCTGTGGGGCCATCCTGGTCTATCCAGTGAGAGGATGTTGAGACTCCAGAAAGAGTGCAGAGAAGATCAACCGAGAGGATTAGGGGACTGGAGGCTAAAACAGATGAAGAATGGTTGCTGGAACTGGGTATGTCTAGTTTAATGAAAAGAAGGACCAGGGGGGACATGAGAGCAGTCTTCCAATATTTGAGGGGCTGCCCCAAAGAAGAGGCAGTCAAGCTATTCTCCAAGGCACCTGAGGGCAGGACAAGAAGCAACGGATGGAAACTAATCAAGGAGAGAAGCAACTTAGGAGAAATTTACTGACAGATTAACCAGTGGAACAACTTGCCTTCAGAAGTTGTGAATACTCCAACGCTGGAAGTTTTTAAGAAAATGTTGGATAACCATTTGTCTGAAGAGGTGTAGGGCTTCCTGCCTAAGCAGGGGTTTGGACTAGAAGACCTTCAAGGTCCCTCCCAACTCTGTTCTATTCTGTTCTGATCCTATTCTGTATTCTATTCTGTATTCTATTCTGTTCTATCCTACCCTACCCTACCCTACCCTACCCTACTCTACTCTACTCTACTCTACTCTACTCTACTCTACTCTACTCTACTCTACTCTACTCTACCCTATTCTACTCTAGGAGGAAAGATCAGCCCGGTCTACACAGTGTGAAGATCAGGCCAGCCTTGCTTCAGCCCAGTCTACCTGGTGCAAAGAGGAAAGATAAGGCCAGTGTAACTTTGGCCCAGTCTACCAAATGTGAAGAGGAAGCATGCCAGCAGTTTGGGAAGTGGTATCAAGCTGGCCACACCCACCCAGTTGACCACACCCACACACCCAGTCAGCCATGCCCACCTGGCACCCCCAAGGTCAACCACAGCCCTGATGCAGCTCTCAATGAAATTGAGTTTGACATCCCTGCCGTAGACAGCTCGAGCATTGAATATGCTTCACTCATTCATTTGTACATTTGTGTATCCATCCAAATGTTTTGAAGGAATATGATGAATTAGCGGAGGTGGTCTTCAGCTGGTTCTAACCAGTTCTGGAGAACCTTTAGCGGAAATTTTGAGTAGTTGGGAGAACCCGGCCAATGCCACCTCTGACTGGCCCTGCCAACCCCATCTCTTCTCTGCCTCCCATCGAGTCCCAGCTGATCGGCTGGGTCTCCTTTGGTTGCCCTGCACAGGAGAACGGAGCTGGAAAGCAGGTCAGGGGGGTGGAGAGGGAAGGGGGATTTTGCAGTAACCTTCCCTTGCCATGCCCACCAAGCCACACCCACAGAACTGGTAGTAAAAAAAATTTGAATCCCACCACTGTCTCAAATAGGTGACAGGGAAACATTTTTTTCCCTTAAAATGGTTAGCAAGGTTTCAATTCGGTAGACCTGTTTTCCAGTTAGGGAAAATGTTTGTCACCCCTGGAAGAGAATTGAGTCTTTCTCTGGACTTATTTGACCTTCCAGCTCACCTTTTTGGCCCAGACGATTGCATCAGAGTTGATGGTGAAATACTGTCCAGCGGGGGCTCCAGGATCTGTTTGTCCAACTTTCACGGGGACAAAAGATCAATTGGGGAGGAGAATCCAGTTGAGAAGATCATAACGACCAGATTCCAGTCCTTCTTCTGAGAAGGAGAGCTCATCTCCAGCACTGTTGTTGAACTGGATGTTCCTCAAATAGGGAAGAAGCTGAAAGAAAGGAGACCTCCAGAAATGGTTTCTTTCTATTTCTTTTATTTTTCTTCTATGAATCCATGTATTCATAACTATGTTTTTACGTATACCTATTATCTTGTAAGCTATTGATTAACCAACCAACCAACCAAACAAACAAACAAGTAAATTAATAAATTGAATGAATGAATGAATGAATAAAATAGGGGTAGTTGGCTAAGAGCCACAAATGAGACCCCATGGATTCTATCATGATGTGGTGGCCATTATCTTAGGAGATACACCACATCAGGGGTGAGATTCAAATTTTTTTTACTACTGTTTCTGTAAGTGTGGCTTGGTGGGTGTGGCTTGGTGGACATGGCAGGAGAAGGATATTGTAAAATCCCCATTCTCTCTCCACCCCACTAACCTGCTTTCCAGCTCTGTTTTCCTGTGCAGGGCGACAAAAGAAGACCCAGCCAATCAGCTGGGACTCAAGAGGCAGAGAATAGATGGGGATGGGGTCAGTCAGAGGCGGCATTCTGAACTACTCAAAATTTCCACGATCAATTGTCCAAACTACTCAAAATTTCCACGATCAATTGTCCAAACTACTCAAAATTTCTGCTACTTGTTATCCAGAACTGGTCAGAACCTGCTGCTGTACCACATTGGAAGAAAGATGTTGAGACTCTAGAAAAAGTACAAGGAAGAGCAACCAGGATGATTAGGGGACTGGAAAGTGAAACATGAAGGACGGTTGGAGGAACTGGGCCTGGCTAGTCTAGTGAAGAAAAGGACCAGGGGAGAGACAGGAGAGAAGCCTTCCAATATTTGAGGAGGGGCTGCCACAGAGAGGAGGAAGGGGTCAAGCTACTCTTCGAGGCCCCTGAAGGCCAGACAAGGAATAATGGATGGAAACTGATCCAGGAGAGATTCAACCTGGAAATAAAGAGAAACTTTCTGACAACGAGAACAATCAAGCAACGGAATAGCCCTTTATATCCTGATTGGAGAATGTGACTTATTGCTTTGGAAAAATGAGAACCATCTCATTATAGTGACGTGGAAGCCTGGGAAATCTTCAGTACTGGCTTCCATCTGTTTGTGCCAAGATGTGTAATTAGAATAAAATAATTCTTTGAGGAATTAGACCGCCTCTGAGTTAATTTTATGATGATTGCATTAATGCATTAATTGGAACTTGACACTAACAGTTAACAGATAATCAGAGTTGGAAGGGACCTTGTAGCTCATCTAGTCCAACCCCGTGCCCAAGCGGGAGACCCTACACCATTTTTGACAGATGGGAGTCTGGTCTCTTCTTGAAAATCTCAAGTGATGACGCTCCCACAGCTTCCAAAGGCAACTTCTGTTCCATGGGTGGTTTGTTCTCGAGGCTGAATCTCTCCTTGGTCAGTTTCCATCCATTATTCCTTGTCTGGCCTTCAAGTGCTTGGAAAACAGCTTGGCCCCCTCATCCTCTCTGTGGCAGCTCCTCAAATATTGAAAGACTGCTATCATGTCATCCCTGGTCCTTCTCTTCCCTAGACTAACCCGGCCCAGTTCGTGCAACCGTTCGCCGTATGTTTTAGCCTCCAGCCCCCTCATCATCCTGGTTGCTCTTCTCTGCACTTTTTCTAGAGTCTCAACATCTTTTTTATAGTGTGGTGACCAAAACTGGATGCGTTACTCTAGGTGTGGTCTTACTAAGGCTTTATGGGGTGTGATTAGTACCTCCCTTGATTTTGATTGTATCCCTCTGTTAATGCAATTTAGGATCGCATTGGCTTTTTTGGCAGCTGCTGCACACTAAGTCAGTACTCCCCCCCCCCCCCCCCCCAAAAAAATACACATGAGAAAGTTCCCTCTAGAAAGATCTGTGGATGGTACTTTTTGTCTCAGAAATTACCTGCCAGGATCGTACATTTGAGATCCTCTTCCCACACCTTAACACGACTGGCCCATGCAATGCATGTAATGCGTGTGCCACAGCGTAAATGGCATTGTAGATATTGTAACTTTCACCTGTCATGCTCATGTCAAATTTTAAAGCTGAGAAATCCTCTAACTTCTCCTTTCCTGTACACAGTTCAAGCCTGCTTGGAGGTTTTTTGCCTGGTTTGTGGACATAGCAGCTAAACATTTTTTCCCACCATGGAGGGTGAAAGATGTCCGCTTGTGTGTTCAAAGAGTCCAAAGAGAGGAGGAAATTTCTGAATTCTGAGACATCCCTGGTGTGGTCCCTGAAATGCAAAGCCCCATGGAAGATCTTTACACCAGTGGACACAGGTTGAAATACCATCAGACTAGGTTTCCAGTGGGAAGTTGAGATCCAAACTTTCCAAAATGACATGCCTTTGAATGTTGCTTCAACATACACAATGAATTGTATATTTTCAATACTTCTGGAGTCTCCAAACAGAATAATCACTTCACATGTAGACAATATTTTCCAAACATGGAATTTTGAGGTTGACATTTCCATATAATAATAGTCCATGATTTCAGTGAAAGCCAGGCAGATTTTCTTCTCTTTGAGCATTGGCACCAGAGATGAGACGAAACGTTCTCCACTGTCACTTTCAGGGGCAATAAGCCCAACCCAGTTCCACTGGAAATGCAGGAGGAACTGGACTAAGCCCACATATTGGGGAAATTCCTTGGGATTAATCCGGAAGAAGGAAGGATAAACTCTTCTCGCTCCCTGAGAGAACTCAAAGCCATCACTGAACTGAAAAAAGTGAGAATCTTATTAAGACACAAAGTAAACTTTCATGGTGAATTAAGGGGTCCCCATTGTATGGCTTATTGCCCAGGGGCAAGATTGACTCACTTGGATTAACAAGTTTAAGATTCTTCCCTATTTAGAGTTACCACTTCTGTATTTTGCCTGTTCATGGTGTTTCAGAAACTGAGGGAACGAACTATAAAGCCTGATACAGAGAATAAACTGCACTGGAATGGTGGCTACACTTTTATAAAAGTCAGGTTCACAAATTGCATTAGCTAATCAAAATATAAAATACAAAAGGAAAATAAAAGTAATGGAAAAATAGAGGAAGGAAAGAAAGAAATTGAAAAGGGAGAAAAAGAAAGGAAAAATGTTTACCTCTGACTCTCTTTAGCATAGTAGAAAATAGCCACATTATAGCCTCAACTTTTTACTTTTACTAGTATATACATAAACAGAAGCCTGATGATGGCAGATGAGATTCTGCCGAAACCTTGCTACAACTTTAAAAGCACAACTACAATGACGTGGGAAAATACCCGAACAAAGCTGAATGCCATACATATAAGTACCCACGAAAACTTAAGAAAATAAATATTTTTACTACTATATACCAGCCATTTCTACAGAGACCAATCTGTCCAATCGGCAAAACCAAAATCAAAGTTTAACTTTTTCCACCACAAGCAAAAAACCCAGAAGCAATTTCCAAATTTGAAAGATAATTAGAGATATTCTCCTCTTACAATAAAGCAATCAATTTAACTGTCTATGCTTTTTCTTCCTTGCTGTGGAAGTAATATATATTTCTGCTTACACTTATTAATCTTTATAAACTATCATTATTTATATTAACAAAATTCACTATATTCTTTCAGATTCTTTAACCTTAAATGGGGAAAACACTTTTTTTACATCTGTTTTAAAAATGTTTCTAAAATCAATAAGTTCTAGTGCATCTTTTTAAAAGTTCCATTTATTATACATACTTCAAAATTCACTTTCAGTAATATTTTACGAGCTTTAAAAATTACTCAGATTACATATGAGATATTATTTTCAAACCCTTTTTATAAACACAAACAAAACACAAAACTACATTAATGTTTTTCTTTCTTTTATCTACATTAGACCAATAAAAATCCAACTAACTCCAATTAACTCATTAAATTTAAGTCACTCCCATCGCGTTATTCTCATAGAGTAATTTTTTTTTCTTGTTTACATTTATTTAAAACTCTAAACATTTATTTAGAAAATATTTCTAAAATCAATAAATTCTAATACACGTTTTAACTTTCTTAATATAGATACTTTGAAATACAGTTTCAATAATATTTTAAAGGTTTTAGAAGTTACTTAAGCATTATATATAAAGGAAAAGAACACATTTTCAAACCCAATTTACATTAAAAGTTTCTTTCAAATTACATATATCAGACTGATAAAAATCCATTCCAATTCCAATTAATTCACTGCTTTCATCTTATCATCACAGAATAAAATCTTTTCCTTTCTTTAGAATGTCAATCAAATAATTATAAAGTTCTTTTTTTTTTCTCAAGGATTTCTCAACTTAATATGGATGAAGAAAAAATCCCAAGTTTGGCCTCTTAAAAATTGCAGGTTTTTGTTGAACTCTTTTTTCCATTGTGTTGGGAGGATTATATTTAAACCATCATAATAAAGGTTAGTGTCAGGTTTATATTCCAAAATTGCAACTGACTTCTTCCCTGCATTGTCAGCTTTTTATGAAATTGACTTTGTAGTTTGATAACTTTCTACGCATTATTGCATCTCTAAAGTAGTTTGAGTAGGTTTTTTTTTTTAAAAAAAAACCACCCTTAGAACATAGTTGATCTATAACAGTGGTGGCTAACCTTTTGGGGCTCCTGTGCCAAAAATGCCAGCACCCAGAAAACAATGCACGTGATTCCCCCCCTTACCTGCACTGTGCCTCTCAGCTGATTTTCGGCCTGTTTGTGGGCTTTTTTTTGGCCTCCTAGAGGCTTGGGGGAAGCCTCTGCAGCCTTTGCAGGCTGAAAAATGGGCCTGTTTCATCACTTCCAGTATTTCCGGAAATACAGGAAGTGATGAAATGGGCCTATTTTTCGGCCTCCAAAGGCTGCAGAGGCTTCCCTCAAGCCTCCGGGAGGCCGAAAAAAGCCCCAAAAACAGCTGGGAGGTGTGTCCATGCGCAGTGAGGTAAGTTTGCCTGAGGCTTGCATGCCCGCACAAATGGCTCTGCATGCCATTGGTTTGCCATCACGGATCTATAAAGTGGTAAGTTTTATTTAAGATTTTTTTCAAACATATCTCTGCTAACTTGTTCAAGTCCATGCTCCATCTTTTTAGCTACCTCTTGTAGTCCAAAAGTGGATTTTTTTTGTAAGTCATTTAAGAATTGCTGACTAATCAGAATTGATAAAAATCAAAAAGTTTTAGCCACTCACAGCAAAGCAGACCAGGGTACAAATTACTTAAAAGTAATAAAATAAAATCCACAATTTTCTATCCTTATGTTTCTCTGTCAAAGTTAAAAAAAATAATATCCCATGCTTCCTTATTTTAGCCTGCCTTCAACAAACTTCTTTCTTGTCATTTAACAATAAAGAAGTTCCCAGAATGGACCAACCATTTTCTTGATTTTTTTTTCTTGTTATTTGTGTGCTGGAAGAAATTTTTTTAAAATTATCTTTGACTTTCGTTGCAAGTCTTTGTTTAGTCTGAGCCTTTGCTTTCCTGACTTTGTCACTGCAGGTTCTGGCTATCTTTCTTAGTTATATGTCCCTCTTTCCATTTTTTTATTCTTGTCATTTTTGTCTTTCAATTTGGCAAAGAGATGCATGCTAGTTTCTTTTTGGATTTCTTGTTTTTCTTTTTCAGTGGTATTGTGCTGGACTGGGCTTTTATGATCATATTTTTCAGAGTTTCCCAAGCTTCTTGAGTTGTGGCATAGATCTTCAAAAAGAAGTAATAGACTGTCACTGAAGAGAGCCTCTTTTAGCTTAAGAAAGATAACAACCCCTAAAAGTGATTAAAAAATGAAAGGCAATACATTCAAAAAATGCAGCTTTTTCAACAACAAAGTGACTGCAGGCTCCCCCAGCTGAACAGCTCACCAGTTCACCCTGAAGCACAGATCCTAAGCTACTTGCAGACTGTTGTTGGGTTATCTGGGACTTTCCCTAACCCAGGATAAGCCAGTTCCTTTGGTTAGTAAGTCGGGTGTATCTTCAGTTGGCCATCTTCACTGAAAATCCCACTTTTATAAAAGTCAGGAAGGAATTCCTCTTGTCAAGCACAGAATTATCTCATTATCACTTCGGGGTTATATAAAAATGCATCTTGACAGATAAAATATAAAAATGGGTTTTACTACAGAATACATTCTCTAAGTGATATACTATACAAAGGTCTGTGTGCTTTTGTTATTTGTCTGCTATGTAAAATATCCAGTTGACCTTTCTAACCTGTGGGACCTTGAAGGTGCTGAAGATGGAGGCCATCTGCCTTGAGGATTTGGGGTTGAGACCTCCGATGAAGGAGAGCAGAGGGTCCTGCTTGTCACATTTGTAACCTGGAACCACTTGGCCTCGTGTGGAGAGCATGGAGAGGCTGAAAAACAAAATCCTTCTCTGAATCTGGCTGTTATCATTGATGATGAAGCCAAGTGTGATGTTGGGAAAGAGAACCAGATCCTTGTTCACCTCTCTCACTGCAAACATCAAGGCCAGGGACTGCTGGAAATTCTTCAATACGGGCCTAAAGTAACAATAACATCGAGGAACGTTAGTAAAAGGTAAAGTTTTCCCTTGTCCTTTATCACTTTGGTTCTCTCTTGGAGTAGTTTCTTCAGGTAAGCAACCATTGATGAATAGAATATAGATCAACAGAGGTCCTAGTCTAACCCCCTGTTGAAGCAGAAAACCAGTGCCATTCTGGACAGACCCTTGTTCAATCTCTTCTTAAAAGCCTCCTGTTGTAAATGCCAAAAATAGAGACAACAACCAGAGAACCGTAAAAAGCTTATTTATTCAGAGATTTGCAAAAATCAGAATAGGACTCAATCTCCTTAACATTAGAAGCATGAAAACACCACCCCTAGATTGGATATTTCATTTATAGGGTTTTGTATACAGACTCCATTCACACCATCCTTCCTGTTTTTCCCTCTTGGAAACTCCCTAGATTTCTCTGGTTTTCCCCACTAACTCCTCCTAGTACCTCATCTCTTGGACCCCCCCCCCTTCTCATGACTTCTTTTCCTATTTTGTACTCCAGCAGGTTTTTAATTCAACAGATCATTAACCAGTTCTCTTTAGGTCAGGATGACCCAAAATCATTGCACATATAATCATTTCCAATAATATGATATTTCCACGTTCTAGCCCAAAAAGTTGACATTTCTACAGAACATAAAAAAAATTATTTTGATAAGTTATATTCCAGTAATTATCACATAGGTCAGAAATCAGATAAATATGGCATTACTTAGGTTCCTCATTTTTACAAGTGTAATTCTTAATATGTAATTCTTACATATCACACCTCCAGTGTAATTCACAACTTCTGGAGCATCCACAACTTCTGGAGGCACGCTGTTTTGCTCATTAATTGTTCTCACTGTTAGGAAGTTTCTCCTTCGTTCCAGGTTGTATCTCTCTCTTTCCTGATCTTCCACCCAATTATTTCTTGTCCTGCCCCAAGGTCCTAAGTCAACCCCTTCTTCTCTGTGACAGCCCATGAAATATTGGAAGAGTTCTATCATATTATACCTAGTACATCTCTTCGTTAGATAATACATATCCATTTCCCTCAATCGTTCGTTGTATGGTTTCACCTCCAATCCCTTAATCATATGTGTTGCAGTTCTCTGCGCTCTTTCTAAAGCTTTAACATCTGTTTCATATAAAAATGGGTGTGGTGTTCAACATGTGCGGTATAAAGTAGTACTAACACTTCACTATGATCTTGACACTATCGCTCTATTGATGTAGACCAGGATTGAATTCACTTTTTTGGCAGTGACACAAACTGCTGGCTCCTGCTGGTTTTCTTTTTTTTTTCCCAAAAAGTTTTTTTTATTTTTTTTATTTTATGCATCTTTCCATGTGAGCAACATGTTTCCAGCTTATAACACTTGTATATAGTCATACTTTCATTTCCATTAATCTTATATAATATTAACTCATCTCATTGTCCATTTCACTCATCTTTAAATAAGTTTGCATTTTATATTTCAACTAATTAATTCAATATCAATATCGTTTCATCCATACATAAGTTTTCAAATCTTTATCCCCTATTATTTCCATTCTCAGCTTACCACCTATTTTATTTTACATTACACGTCATTATTATCCTTAGTTTTCTCGAAGCTGATATATAATAAACAATCTAAAAAGAGTAAAAATATAGATAAAAGCAATTCCCCTACTTTAATCATAATAGAATATTCTCATTGTACAATTCTAAATAATCATCTGTATATATAGTCAACTGTATATATTCCCTCCAATAAGTCACTAAAATAACTTCTTAATGTCTCTCATTTTATCTTCAATTTACTTATAATCATTAATAATCATATCTTTTTTAAAAATTCATTTCCATTCCCTTGTTTTAATCCTCGAGAAAAGGGGTGCATAACAACACCTTTTATATACAGTTAATATTCATCTTTGTAATTACTCATTCCTAAAATATTTCCCTATAAGTTTTATATGAAACACCAATATATGCTCCATGTGGTATCCCCCTTATAAAATCCCTAACCCTTATCTCTAAATTATTTGGCTTTATTGTTTATTTTAATTTTAGCCAACTTTGGTCTTTATGTGGAAACAAAGTACTTCTATTCTTCCCTTTAACCAAAATGGTCAATTTAACAATTTCTGCCAACTTCACTGGCTTCTGTAGCCATTATTCCATAGTGGGGATCAAAATGTCCTTCCATTTTTATAATAGTCTTGCTGCTGTCAACATATATAAGATGCAAGTTCCAATTTTTTTCTCCGAGTCTTTTTCCATTAAACCCAAAAGAAAAGTTTCTGGTTTCATTTTTATTTTTGTTTTAAGAATATTCTGATTATAATATGAATCTTACTCCAAAATTTCTTTGCTTTATCACATGTCCACCATAAATGGTAAAAAGTTCCTTCTTTCTTCTACATTTCCAGCAATCATTCGAAATACCCTTATACATTCTGGATAATTTATCCGGTGTTCAATGCCAGTGATACATCATCTTATAAAATGTTATAAAACTATAAATTATAGTTTAATGTAAATTTTAAACCTTTCATCCACATATTTTCCCATTGTTCAAGCATCACATTATATAGAAAATTCCTTGCCCACCGAATCATACAATGTTTTACATTTTCAGATATCAAATTCAATTTCAAGAACATTTAAAAATCTTAGCAATAATATCACGACCATGTAGTAAAATTTCCAATTCATTTTTAGGAAAATGAAACCCACAACACTTTTTCATTTAATTTAAATAATTCTTTCAGTTGTTGATATATAAATCAATGCCAAGCATAACGTTCTAACTCAAATTCTTCCTTCAACTTTAATGTAGGTTCACCAGAGTTGAAATACAATATGTTTCATATGAACATATCCATATGTTCATCAGTCTGGCTTCGCCACCATTTCTTTTCTTTAAAAAAAGCTTCTTGGGGTGGGGGGGCATCCAAAGAGGCAACTTCATAGAGAACTTTGTTTTATATTTATTCCAAACTCTTAGTGTGGAACAACTAGCAAAGTGATTATTAAAATCAACATTAACTTTAAAACACCACAAATAACTGTGCAATCCAAACCTTAATTCGTGGCGCTCTAATTCATGTAGCCTCCTATTCTAGAGGTTCACCCACTCTTTTAACCAGGCCAGACAACATGCCTCAAAATACAATTTCAGGTCTGGAAAACCCAACCCACTCTTTCCTTAGCATCTTGCGGTAGTTTGTATGTGATTCTTCATTTTTTCCTTTGCCATATAAACTTAGAACTATCTGAAATAATAAACACATCTTTAACAACCAGTTTTCCTTCCATACAGGGCATTGGACCTCACTAAGGACACTTTAAAACATGAAAAACAAAAGACTGACCACAGGAATATTGTAAGCAGTTTCAGAACTTGATAAGGAGTTCTTTTTTGGACAAATTCCTCCTTCACATCATCATTTATTAGAAATCTTATCTAAACATGACACAAAGATAAATATAAATGAGGCAACTCATTGCATTAATAAGACATTTTTGTTTCTTATCATATTTTCTCTACAATTCAGAACAGGTCTCAGCAGAATAATGTAGCATTTGGGGAAAAAGATACAAGCCAAGAGAGCAGCCCCAGAGGCCAAGATGGAGAAAATCTCCACAGCCACCATGGACTTCCCTTTGGTGCTCAGGTAGGTGGGCAGGAAGGAGATCCAAACACTGCAAAAGACCAGCATGCTAAAAGTAATGAACTTGGCTTCATTAAAACTATCAGGCAATTTCCTAGCCAGGAAGGCCATTGTGAAACTAATGAAGGCCAAAAGTCCTAGGTAAGAGAGGACACTGTAAAACATTACAGTTGAGCCTTGCTTACATTCCAAGATCATCTCTACAAACAAGGAGTAGAAGTCCAAATTAAGAAATGGGGGAGAGGTTCCCAGCCAAGTGGCACAAAGGACTGCTTGGTTCAAGGGACTGGCTATGAAAATGGAGTTGGCCAGTGGTTTTCCTAAGAGTTTCCTTGTCTTGTTCCCTGGCTCGGCGGCCATGAAGGCCAGAACCACCATGACAGTCTTTGCCAACACAGAGGAAACTGCAAGGGAAAAGAGAATGGAAAAGGCAGATTGTTGAAAGAGACAAATGATCTTCCCTGGTCGACCAATGAAGAGGAAGCACCGAAGGAAGCAGAGCAAGAGAGAGGCCAAGAGGATGTAGGTGAGATCTTGGTTGTTGGCCTTGATGATTGGTGTGTCATGATGTTTATAGAAAATCACCAGGACTGCAGAAGAGATCACAGAGAGGAAAAGAACAAGAAAAACTAAAATATATCCCAGGGTGTCTTGGTAGGCAAGGAAGTGGATCTTCTTGGCAATGCATTGGTCCTTGTCCTTGTTGGGATATTGGTCTTCTGGGCAGGATTCACAGTGAGCTGCATCTGAAATCAAAAGTTCTTGTCTAAGGATTTATTGAGCAACTACCATGCGCATTATCCCTCCCGCAAAGTTGATATGCGTGTTGCCTTTCTGCTGGTGACCTACCCACAAAGGGAATCATGAAATAATACACTGTGCTATTGATGGGGCATCAAAAAGATAAAATAATGCTTCCATTATGATGATCCAGATTAGTGATGAGGATTTGTTCAGTTCCAGCTATCCATTCACTGGGTCAATTCCATGGGTAATATGGCTTTCAGTTTGAGATTACTGCCTATTTTCTCCCTCACTTTCTCACGGAACCCATACAGGACCAACAGATCTGTTATCCAGAAATGCTGCGATTTTGTTTGTGTATATATCATACCTGCCTTAACCTCTCTGCTTTGTACTTCAAATCTGTTCATTCAGACTTTTTTGATCCCTCCTCCTCTATTGAAGAGAGATAAATAGATGGATCTCCTCTTTCCCTGGCAGGTCTATTTTTTCAGAAGTTGATAGTGCTGATGGAAGAAGCATGCACTAAATGATAAGAATTAAACCTTTGGTCCACACACTCCATGTTGTAGTTGAGCAACGAGAGGCTAGACCAGGGCTTGGGTGCAACAAGACTTTATTGGAACAATAAAGGACTGAACGTGTTAGCCCTGCCTGGAGCAGGCTTCCAGCGATCAGCGGCTGGCCGGACCCTGCAGCTGGCTTTTATAGCCGGCTGTCGAGGGAGGCCAGCCAATGAGGGGCAGCAAACGCCCCCGCAGCATGAACGGACCTGGGTGGGGACTTTGGCAAGTTCCAGGGACATAACACCCCTTCCCCCCAGATGCGAACACACATAGTCACTTAAATAAGCGGGCGGTCTGTGCTGGCGCCCCGAGCGTCGTAACTCCAGTGAGTTACCAAGTGTCTCAGAGTCCGAGGAACCCGGTAGGGTTGGTGATGGGGTGCAGCCTCGCTCTGGGGTTTGCACTGGCACCGGTGTGGTGCTTCTGGTTGGCGATGTTGTGGTCCCGTCTACTGGTGCCGGTGGCGGACCCATCTGGCAGTCCCGGTCTACTGCCAACTCTCCTGGTCCGGGTGTAGGTGGTGCAGTGGCTCTGGCATGGTCTTCGATGGGAGCTTGGTGTGGCACCTGGGGGTCGACCTGAGCCCACGATCCGACACTGGCGAGGGTACCCTGTCGTTTCCTTAGCTGATCCAGGTGCCTTCTCCAGATGCGGCCGTCTTCCAGCTGGACTCGGTACGACCGGGGGCCAGTGATGGCTACTATCACTCCTGGGATCCACAGCGGGTCTCTGGCATAGTTCCTCGCAAATATGAGTTCCTGCAAGACAAAATCTCTGACCCCTGTCATTGAAGCGAGAGGGGTGTCAGGACAATAGTGAGGGTGGAGCCTATCCAACACAGTTCTTAGGCGCCTACCCATTAGAAGTTCTGCAGGGGACTTGTTGGTGACCATGCAAGGGGTCGAGTGTTGGCTCAGCAAGAAACGGGAGAGCCTGTGATGCCCATCTTCTTTGCTGAATCTGGCTAATGCTTCTTTTGTGGATCTAACGGCTCGTTCTGTCAATCCGTTGCTGGCAGGATGGAAGGGAGCCGTGAAGATATGTCGGATGCCAAGATTTGTGGCAAAACGGCTAAATTCTGTTGAGGCAAACTGGGGGCCCTTATCTGAAACAATGGTGTCTGGTAACCCGTGTGTTACGAATAGGCGAGTTAGAGCCTTGGTAACTGCTAGCGTGGTGGTTGTGGATAGTTGGGCCACATCGATCCATTTTGAGTATGAATCTACGACCACCAAGAAGGTCTTGCCGTGAATCGGACCCGCTAAGTCAATGTGTAGCCTTGACCAAGGTGCGTTGGCGCTCTCCCACTTTGTGGGGGTGGTGACTGGAGGGGATGGTCTGGATTCCTGGCAGGGTTGGCATGAGCTTACCCACTTGACGATGTCGTCGTCCAGGCCCGGCCACCAGACGTAGCTTCGTGCCAATGCCTTCATCCGGACGATGCCCGGGTGGCCCTCGTGTAGTGCCTCTAAGACTGGTGTGCGAAGTGAGGCCGGAATAACCACCCGGGTGCCCCACAGCAGGCAGCCCTGTATGCTAGACAGCTCCTGTTGACGGGTCTTAAAAGGTGTGAATTCGGCTGAGAGGTTTGAGCCCGGCCACCCCCTCCTCACCCAGTCCAGTACCTGGGCGATGGTTTTGTCCGTCTTGGATTTGGTGGCGATGTCGAGAGCGGTGACAGGGAGGTCGAGCTCGGTGACATCGAAGATGGTGTGGACCGGGGCCGGGTCTTCTGCTGGAGCTGGCAGGGGGCAGCGGCTGAGGGCGTCTGCGTGACTTAACGTTTTTCCTGGGCGGTGGATGAGCTTGTACGAATAGGCCACCAGGAACAAAGTCCACCTCGTCATTCTGGGAGACAACACTTGGGGAGTCTGCTTGTCCCCGGAAAGAAGACCCAGGAGAGGCTTGTGGTCCGTGATTAGCTCAAAGTTGTGGCCAAACAGGAATTCATGAAATTTCTTAACCGCGGCCACTGCGGCTAAAGCCTCCTTGTCGATCTGACTATAGTTACGCTCTGTTGCTGAGAGCGTTCTGGAAAAGAAGGCAATCGGTGCCTCAGAGCCGTTGGGTAGTCTATGGCTTAATACGGCGCCAATCCCAAAAGGGGAAGCATCCGCGGCTAGTACCAGTGGAAGGTGTGGGTCGAATTGAATGAGGACCGCGTCAGATGTGAGCAGTGATTTGACTGCGCGAAAAGCGGTGTCTTCCTTGTGTCCCCAGTGCCAAGGTGCTTTTTTATCTAAGAGCCTGTGTAGAGGCTCTGCTACTGATGCTTTGTGAGGTAGAAATGATGCATAAAAGTTCAATAATCCCAAAAAGGCTTGTAGCTCGGCTTTAGTGGTTGGCGTGGGTGCCTCATGAATTGCCTTGACCTTGGACTCTAGGGGGTGGATGCCTGAGGCGTCAATCTTATAGCCCAGAAAGTCCACCTGTCTAGTGGCAATGGCACATTTTTCCTTTTTTAATTTGAGGCCATGCTGTCTGAACCTGTCTAACACTGCTCTGACTCTCTGGAAGAGTTGGGGTCTGTCCCTGGCCGAGACCAATATGTCGTCGAAGTAGGGTACTACGCCAGGGAGGCCCTGTAGTATACGCTCCATGAGGGATTGGAAAATCCCCGGGGCAACACTTACGCCAAACTGGAGACGCTTGCACTGGAAGGCACCCCTGTGAGTCACAATGGTCTGCAGTTCCGCCGTTTGGTTGTCAACGGGGAACTGCTGATACGCTTGCGACATGTCCAATTTGGCAAAAATGTTGCCAGGCTCAAAGGTATGCAGTAAATGTTGAATGACCGGGACTGGGTACGCGCTAACTTGTAGAAAGCGGTTGATTGTTGTTTTGTAATCAGAACAAATTCTCAGACTGCCATCCTTTTTGAGGGGTGTGACAATTGGCGTCTCCCATTTGGCGAAGTCTGTCGGCTCGATGACCCCTTGCTTTAATAATTTATCGAGCTCTGCGTCCAGTTTAGGCCGAATGGCGAATGGGACTCTACGCGGTTTCAGCCGGACTGGAACCGCTTGGGGGTCAACTGCAAATGAGATGGGGGTCCCCTTATAGCACCCCAACTCATTGCTGAATACGTCTGAGTAGTCAGTGAATAAGGAGTCAGTGTCAGAAGCTGAGACAGCATGGACTCCTGTTAACCCTAGGCCGAGGTAGGGGAACCAATCAAGCCCCAGAAGACTGGGGAGGTTGCCGTTAACTACCACTAGAGGCAGGTGGCCTTTAAAAGCTTTAAAATTAACAAGGAACTTGCCTTTGCCGAGCACTGGAATGTCTTTTCCCTGGTAATCCCTCAAGGAGATCTGGCACTTCTGGAGCTGGTTTCTGGATAGTCTGGGCTGGATTTTCTTGAGGGTGCTCCAAGAGATGATTGAGAGCGCTGACCCCGTGTCAACCTCCATACGACAAGGTTTACCTTCTAATAGAACGGAAAGTGTTATTTTACTAATAGAGTGACAGGTGTGGTTAGCATGGTAGCAAGTGTGACAATTGCGTACTTGCCTTTGAGGCCCAGAATGGGAAAAGGAAGGAACCTTTTGTGCTGAGTTGTGCGCGGCCTGGCAGACTCTAGCGATGTGGCCTTTTTTGTGGCACTGGTTACTGATGGCACCCTTGAATTTGCACGTAGCTCTTGAGTGAGGTCCTCCACAGGATAGGCATAGGATGATGTGTTTGGGTGCGCTGTTGGTTTCTAGCCTGGCTCCTGCCTGTGGTTGTTTGGCATGGGTGAGGCGGTGGATGTCTGTTTGCTCGTTAGGGTCGTCTTCGTTGACTACCTCTTCTGAATGAACGGTGGCGCAGCTTTGTTTGGGAACGGGGCCTTGAATTTCAGTGGCGGACTGGGTTGCCAGCTCTGCTGCCAAGGCTTCCTCGACGGCCTGGGATAGGTTGAGGTCCTTCCTGGCGAGTAGTCACCTCTGGAGGTGAAGGTCTTTGACCCCGCAGACGAGCTGGTCGAGGAGCATGTCATCAAGATAGTTCCCGAACCCGCAGTGGAGGGCTGCAGTCCTCAAGGTGGCCATATACTGATTGACGGTTTCCTTTTCTGCTTGCTTCCTCATCCGGAAGGTGGAACGCCTCGTGATTTGTGAGGGCCTGGGGGAGTAATGGTTGGTGAGGATTTCTAGCAACTCTGGCCAGGGGACATTTTTTAACTCACGTGGAGCGACGAGTGCTGTGGCAGTATCAAAAACGATGGCTCCGCAATAGCTGAGGAAAAATGACTTTTTTCTGTGCTCCCCAGCATCAGCCAGACCGATAGCGTCGATGTAGTGGTTAAAACGATTCTTGTATGACTCCCATTTTTCTTCTTCCGGTTTGAACGGTGGGAAGGATGGGTTGGAGTTCATGATGAGGACTCCTGCGTGATATGCTGTTGAGAAATCTCTCTGGGACACAAATGGCACTTGTGCTCTCGTTAGTCTAGTGACTTCAGCTCTGGAGAGGCTTCATAGACCTCTCTGCTCTCTCTCTGGGCTACAATTGGGCTGAGCTGCAACGACTGTTGGCAGCGTTTTGAAATTCACGCTCCTGGAGAGCGTAGGCGGTGCTGGCTTGCCGCCTCTGATAGCGCTTTGAAAATCGCGCCTGCGTGAGTGTCAGTAGCTCGGAATAACAGCACCGCGCTGTATTCCGACTAGAAATCCAAACGACAGCCATTTGAATTTCGCGCTCTTTTTGTGCTGAGCGGCTGCGGCTCGCAGCGCTTCACTTTCCTCTGTAGCTTGCTAACAAGCGGCTACAGACGCTATTACTTTCGCTCTTGCTGACCGAGCTCTCCGGCGGCGCGGCTGCGGCTCAGCGGTTATTTTAGTGATTTCAGCTGTTGCGAATTGCCTCTGGTAGCCATCCCATCCTCGTCGCCAGGGTTGTAGTTGAGCAATGAGAGGCTAGACCAGGGCTTGGGTGCAACAAGACTTTATTGGAACAATAAAGGACTGAACGTGTTAGCCCTGCCTGGAGCAGGCTTCCAGCGATCAGCGGCTGGCCAGACCCTGCAGCTGGCTTTTATAGCCGGCTGTCGAGGGAGGCCAGCCAATGAGGGTCAGCAAACACCCCCGCAGCATGAACGGACCTGGGTGGGGATTTTGGCGAGTTCCAGGGACATAACACTCCACTTCTTAGGAAAAGATTGAAAGTTGGTTTTCCCAATTGGATGTCAGAGTGGAAATGCATGTTGGGGATTCATAAATTCTTCCCTAAATCTATCCTGCAAGCAATTTCTGAGGATTATGAAAGGTGTCCTCTGTGGTAGGGCAGTTTACTGAAAGGTTCTGCTGAAAAGTCTGAGTGGATGTCAATCTCATCAGAAATGACAACAATAACAAAAATAGATTGATTTAATGAATGTCTTCCTTTGATTCTGGAGGATTAAGATTTAAAGTCTGGTCTACGTGTCTTCTGGACAAGCCTCACACTGGTAGCAGCAAATCTGCTTGCCCTCAAATCTCCTCTCTCCTGCCTGGCACCTCTTCATGCCACACCTGGCAAAGGGGATGGTCTGAAAGAGAAATATCAGTGAATTCTTTTATTTGTTCTCACATTCCTATTTCTAAACCACATTCCTATTTCTATGCTCAGTATCACTTCTAACCAAATTGTTCACCATTATCTATCAAAAACCAGGAACATCTGCTGGAGGATTTAGGTCAGTGGCACTCCCAACCTCTTATCAAATGCTGGAGATTGGAACTGGGGTTTCATCTAGCAGAGGAAGGTTTGTGACTGAACCACAGCATTTCTAAAAGAAAGAACTCTGAATATGCAACTAAGCAGAAATTGTCTATGGAAATCACTGTTTCTTGATATAATTGCATCCTGCATTTCAAGCAGACGTTGTTCCTTTTGTGGAAAGACACAAATCAGACCTCAAATGTGTTACATGAATAGCAGATTCTTCACCAAATGACTGCCATGACTTCTGACTCCATTGATTATTTTTCAAGTTAGAAAGATGTTCTGCATTTCAGGAAGTGAATGAATCTTTCCCTGATCTTACCACATTTCCTTGCAGCTCACCTTTGTTGCCCAGACAATTCCATCAGAGTTAATGGTGAAATTGTGGCTTGGGGGAGCCTCAGGATTTAGTTGCCCAACTTTCATGGGGTCAAAGGATTGATTGGGGAGGAAAAGCCAATTGAGAAGGTCAAAACGAGCAGATCCCAGTCCATCTTCTGAGAAGGAGACTTCCTCTCCAGCACCGTTGTTGAACTACACATTCCTCAAATAGGGAAGAATCTGAAGTAAAAGAGATCTTTAGAAATAGGAGTATTTGCTTAGAGCTACGTTTATGGCTTCTATAAGAATATTGTGATCATCTTGAGAAGATGAATGTATGTCTGAAAAGCTAGATGATTCCCTTGGTGGAGAACTGAGGAATCTGCTGTAACACCAAATATTGACTCTGAAACTACAAAAAAAAAATCTTTATTGTTGGTCTTTTTATCATAGTTTCTTCAAATAAAGCTTTACCAGAATAAGCACATATGAAAAATTTCAGTGCCACATTCCAAAATTAATCATGTGCTTTTCCTCCTGAGATATTTGGTTACATGTAGCTTTAAATATTTACTTTATCCCAAAGTCTTATAACTGATAAATTCACTGTAGCAACGATTAAATGATTTGTATGGCAACAGAGTACAATTCCTTTGATTTTTTTCTATCTGAGAATCGAACAGAGCAGAATGCAGGAACCATGTTTGATGAAATGGAGTCAAGGAAAAGGAAGTGCTTGCCCTGATTTGTCTCTTCACTATTCAGAGAAGTTCAATGTTTATCCAGTAATGCAGAAAAGTCTGATGGGTTTGAGACAAACAACCCAATAAGACTATTTTGAGTCCTGCTTTATTGTGTTCAGATGGACCAAGACTGGCAGCATTCACACAACAAGCTGAGCAGTGCAATAAATGTAAAACTGAACAAATTGTGTTTGTGGGGATGTCACATAAGATCTTAAGCTATAGAAAGGTTAAAATAAATTTAGTGTCTTTGTACAAATTGGATTTGGGTTACATGCTGAGGGGGACGGAGGTTGTTGTGGAAATATCATCTGCACTTCTGTAATTGTCTGGTTTTGTTCTGTAACTGAACAAGACAGACACAGACTTCAGGCTCTTCACAGCTCAATTTTATTCTGTTTAACAAATTGACGCTGTAAGGAGAAATGACAGAAATGGAGCATGGAGTCAAAAGAGGAATCAGCCTAAACTCTCTATGTAGCCACAAAGGGACTAAGTCCAGTCTATCTTGAATTCCATTGACCCTTATGTAATGCCAAGATAGTACCAACCATTCAGTTATTAGCTTCCTATGGATAGGCATGAATAGTAATAAATCAGTCTAATTGGAACTTCACGTGTGATCTCAATCTTTTACACCTGACACAACATTTAGAAAGTCTTTTCTTGAGGTAGCCACCATGTTGCTGCTTGAGCAGCAACTAATAATCCACAAAACCCCTAGGTTGCAAAAGAGTCCTAAGAGGGACAGCGAACTGTCATGCAAAATCAAAGATGAAAAGTTCCATTTCTGGGAGGAACAATTATTCACAACTGCTTGGTTTTAACACAATCTTGCAATTCTGAAAATGCTTTCTTGTTCTTCATGTTATAACAGAATAACAGAATTGGAAGGGACCGTGGGGATCTTTGAATTAGAAGAACTTTATTGTCATTGTACAAGTACAACGAAACTTTGGATGCTCCCCAGCAACTGTTCACAATACAATAAAACCAAAGCACTTAAAAATGAAGATAAGGAAGATAGAGTACCCATGTCTCCATTTGCAATTTGAGAGTACAATATCTATGAATATACACAAAATATACATCCAACACCGAGTATAACGCCTAGGCTGAGTACACAAGAGATGGATCGTACTGTAATATGTTATTATACATCTGAATGGGGTATTGAGATTTTACATCTTTTCATATCTTAATGAGGTAGTGACTTTGTGTTTATTTGCGGTTCGGATGGCCCAGGGAAAGAAACTATTTGTTAGTCTAGTGGTGTGGGATTTTATTGAACAGAAATGCCGTCCAGATGGCAGCATGTCAAAAAGATAATTGCCAGGATGTGAGGGGTCTTCTATAATGACCTTGATTCTGCTTTGACAGCGGGACCTGGCTAAGTCTTCCAGGGAGGGCAGAGGGCAACCAATGATATTTTGAGCTGTGCTTATCATCCTCTGTATAATTTTCCTGTCCTCAACTGTGGAGCCTTCATACCACACACCAAGACAATATGTCAGAGTGCTCTCCACAGAGGCTTTATAGAAAGCCAGCAACAGCTTCTTATCCAGATTGTTCTTCCTGAGAACCTGCAGGAAGTGCAGCCACTTCTGAGCCTTCTTCACTATGGCCTTGGTGTTAGGGGACCAGGAGATATCAGCTGAAATATGGATGCCAAGGAATCTGATTGTAGGGACAGTTTCCACTCATTCTCTGTTGATGATGAGTGGGGCGTGGTCCTGTCCAAGTCTTCTGAAGTCCATAATCAGTTCTTTGATTTTATGGACATTCAGTGACAGATTGTTCTGTGAACACCAGATAGACAGGTTCTCTACTTCTGCCCTATATGCCGTCTCATCCTCTCCGGAGATGAGACCAATCACGGTCGTGTCATCCGCAATCTTTATGATGGTGTTTGTTGCATGGCTTGGTGAGCAGTCAAAGGTGTACAAGGCATATAGCAGGGGGCTCAAGACACAACCTTGGAGGGAATCAGTACTGAGTGTAATAGTGGAAGAAAGGGTGGGGGGCAAGTCTAACAGACTGTGGTCTGTTTGTCAAAAAGTTCTTAATCCAGGAGCACATGGGGGTGGGGACCTGCAGATTATAACGTTTGGTTACTAGTATATCTGGGATGATAGTGTTAAACACAGAGCTGTAGTCCAGCAGTCAGGCTGACTCATGTTGAGTAGCAAGCTTAATCTCCTTCCCATCTTAGGAAGAGCCACCAGTTACACATTTTTATTGGTTGAGGTACTTTGGAAGACAAGATAAAAATCTAACAATCTGATACAGAGAATAAATGGCAATAAAATGATGGGCACCCTTTCATAAAGAATTAACTAAGAGTCACATGCTCATGATATGTCCCTCCCAAAAAAACCCCTACCTCTTTGCTTTTGAGTAACTTTCTGATCTCTGTCTACTATCATACTGTATCTAAGAGAGCTCTCTTATCTGTGGGACTTTAAAAATGCTGAAGATGGAGTCCATCTGCCTTGAGGATATGGGATTGAGACACCAATCATGGACAGCAGAGTGTCCAGCTGGCCACATTTGTAACCTGGAACCACTTGGCCTTGTGAGGAGAGCATGGAGGGGCTGTTAAAGGAAATAAATATCTCCCTCTGGAAATGGCCATAGATTTGGAAGCCAAGGGTGATGTTGGGGAACAGAAGAAAATCCTAATTGACCTTGGAGATAGCAAACATCAATGAAAGGAACTGCTGGTAGTTTCTGGGTTGGATCCTATAGTGAGAAAAACACAGGGAACATTACAGTTAAAGTTGTTTGCATGTAGAGTTTGCTTCAATGTTTTTTTTTGGGGGGGCAGCAACACCCAAATTTTATTGTGTATATTGAGTTTTTTTAAAGGATCTTTCTTGGCTGAACCTCAATGGCTAAGCGAGAAAACAGACAATCCTTTCCATCCATATCATGGGCTGTTTTATAACCCTCTATTATTCCTCCCATCTTCACTTTGCTCTAGTGGTTGTAACACTCCTCTTTCACACTAATAATTTAGGGTCTCCCCAAACACTCCTCTTTCACACTAATAATTTAGGGTCTCTCTTGAAGCAACTTTTTCAGGAGTGGTAAACATTCCTGAGCACAGGGCTATAGTGGGAGTCACCTCGCCATTATTCACGAGCAATGCTAATTCCAAATTTGAGAGGGATTAAATGTAACTCCTGAACCTAGGAGTTACTGTCCAGATAAATATTAAAATTCAAATTCTTCACTATGCCAATACAGCTTCTAATGTACTTTTCATGTTTGTTATTTATCAACTCCAGGAGGAAGAGATTGAGAATTCCAGCCTATTTTAGGAGCTTGCTACTTTATTGAGAGAAGCACAAGATGTCTTCTACACTAGGACAGTGTAGAATACTAGAAGTATTTCTGAAAGAAATCCTAGAATTTAGAGCAAAGAGACCATTTGTCTGTATGTCTGTCTTCCTGCTGAAACTTAGTCATAACTTAAAGGAAGATTTGATGTATTAAAGTGTGGGATAGGAGAATCCAAACTGCCTCCCAAGGGCAAAATCCCACCAATAATGAGATCACCAGGCTTATAGTAGCTTTTATCTAAGTCAATATAATCCCTGAGCACACACATGGTTCACAGCCTCTTTACTGTAGTTGGAACCAGGAGCCAGAAATCAGCAACATCAACAGTAGCATGACTCCTGCTCAGTCATTCTTATCACCATCCCTCCTAGAACAGAAATCTCACTGGAACTTTAGCAGATCAGACACCACCTGTGCCACCTGGATGGCACCAGGGCAAATTTACAGCAACGATGCTTCCTCTTACTTGTGTTTCTGCTGCGACCATAGAGGCATGTGAGTCTCTTCAAACCCAGGAGTGAGCTCTTTACAAGACAAGCTAAGGTGACACATTCCTCCCCTCCGCCACCCAAGATGGTGAACTCAGATGTATACTTACTTTCATTATCTTAAAAAAAAAAATCAATTTCTTTAAAATAATTAATTTTTATCAAATGATCAATTGATTTATTGTTTTTTGCTTAGTATGACTGAATGTTTAGTGCATTTAGTGTAATTACTGAATAACTGATTAGTAAAATCAGTGATTTAGTGAATTTAATTGACCAGTGTATTTAGTAATTACTGTAATAAATTAGTGTCAGCCTTCAAGATCCCTTCTATATCTTTCTTATTGCTATGCATCTTTCTCACTGCTCTCCATCTTTCGGCTGTCATTAGTAACTGGGGGAGGGGGGAATTGGAGGGGAAGAAAGCTGGAGGTGTTACATTCCTGTGCTGTAAATGAGAAGGAGGAGGGGGAGTGTAAATTCCTGTTCTTAAGTTTCTATTCCCTTGCCTAGCTTTTCCTTTCTTTTGCGCAGCTGCGAAGTTTTATCAAAATATGTCAAGGTCAACGGACAGAGGCCGTATCACCACCTGAAGATGCCCACATGATCATATTCAGAACTTTTAATTGGATGAGTCTTTTGGACTTTGGGGGGTAGGAACAATTCCATCCCTTTGTACATGTGATCTGCGCGCCAAATTCTTTAGATTCAGAATTCTACCTGTAGCTTCCACTTTGAATTTCAGTAAAAGGAAAAATTTTGCTCTAATCATTGGAGTCTGAGTATTTCTTTCTTGGATTTTGAATGGAGCACAAACTGACAATTAGGCTGTTTGTTGCTTAGCAAAATTTGATTAGAGTGATTTGAATAACCAATTGATTGATTTATTGACTTTTAGTAATAAGCAACCTTACTTTTGATTTGTTCTCTAACATATCAGTTAACTTCTATTAATTACTAACATTCATTAAGTAAATGTCTACCAATCACATTAACTAGCTATTGTAATTGATTACTGTACTATTGCCAGGCAAAAACTCCAAAACAAAACAAAAGAAAAATATCTCTACCAAAGACCTCCAAGACTCCTGCACATGTTTCAAATGTCTTGAAACTATCAATGAAAGCGAAATTTACATCAAATGCCACCTATGCAATGATCAGCCCACCCCGCCTGCTTAAACACAAACAAAACCTAGCTGATATGGTTAAAAATCCAGATATATTCTTTTTTTCTATGTCCATCATGTTCTCCTAAGCTAAACAAACTGAGTACCCTACCTGACAGAGTTGAAAGCATAGAATCACTCATTCACTCAATAGAAGAATTCTTAGCAACACATTTTGAAACAATTATACAAGCAAGCCTAATTTCTCTTGAAAAAAAATGCAGCACAGGTAAGTGCTATCAGCTCAAAATCAAATCCCACAACAACCACAACCACTACCTCAACTACAATCACAACTACAACCAAAAATAACCACCAAACCACAACCACAAACAATTACTATCCCTTCAAATAATTCCACAAATAATATCACCTTACTTATCAGAGACACCATGGAACGTGAACAGAAATGTCCAAATGCCCTCTTATTTGGTCTCGAAGACACCAACGAATCAGATGACATCAACAAAGTTCGTGATATCAAAAGCAACTCTAATACAACAAACATCTCTCCTGAAGATATCATTGGAATAACAAGAGATGGCCATGGGTACAAATACAATGACGGCTCTGTGACCCCAAGATTTTGTAGAGTTGTATGCAAAAATGAGTCCAGCAAACGCATATTCTTTCATACAATAAATGCCATTGCAAAAACCCATCCCAACCACAAAAAACTTTGCTAAAGTCCAGACTTATCCATACTGAAAAGAATCTGCTCCCTTGAACTCCGCACAGAACTCAAAAACCGTGGAGAAAAGGACCTATACACTGACTACAGAGCTGATTTCATCAAAAGGAAGTCATACAACCCACAACTCCGCATCCAACCCCACCCCACCCAATCCAACATCACTCATAACTAGGCATGCATGCCACTAACTACCTCTATTCCAACCACAACTGGCCTTAAATGCAAGCTACTCAATGCAAGAAGCCTTGTAATTTCTCCTCTTAATAAATGCGGCTAAATTCGACATTATATTTGTCTGTGAAACATGGCTCAGCGCATCTCTCCCTGACTTCCATTACCACAGTAAGAGACTATCATGTTTACCAATCAGATCGTGAGATCCGTAGAGGAGGTGGTGTTGCTATCTTCTATAAAAAGTCCCTACATCTAAAAAACATCCAAGTTACCCAGGAGCTTGCTATTCCTGAGACCATCATCTGTGAACTGTCCTTAAATATCACATTTCGGTTCTTACTATGTTATAGAGCCCCTGATTATGACATCGGACAAGCAAACAAGCTAAATACACTACTAACATGGGCAGCATCCTGCCCACATGCTTTTTTCCTTCTTGGTGACTTCAATCTACCTCATATTAACTGGACCCTAAACAAATGTACAATTGAACCCACACATGCAACCTTCTACAGTGCAGTAACAAATCTGGGACTAGAACAACTAGTAACCAACAACACTAGATTTAACAACTGCTTCGATCTCATCTTCTGAAATAGTTTGAATTCAATTTATGGAATACACACTAAACAACCCTTTTCCAACAGTGACCACAACATGATTGATTTTGTCCCAATATACGTCCACACAAAAATCATCACAACAATGGAATCCCCAATTATAACTTCAAAAAAGGCAACTATGATCTTATAAACAATGATCTCTCATCCCTTGATTGGCAATTTTATTCTCTGGATGCAATGCTGTAGAAGACCATTACAACATATTTTTACTTGAAGTCAAAAGAGTCGTCAAACTACATGTACCATTAACAACTCCCCAAACCAGAAAAAACAAATTACCCAAAACAATAAGGAAGCTTCAATCCAAAAAGAAATCACTTTGGCGGAAAAACAAATCTGGTCATGTTGCCAACTTCAAAAGCCGATACAAAAATTTATGCCACCAAATAAAAACTGAATGCACCAATTATCACATTAAACAAGAAGAAAACCTTCTACGCACCAATTCCACCTGCACTTTCTACAGTTTTATAAACAACAAACTAAAAGACTCAAGGTCCATCCCACCCCTGAAAGGACCTAATGGTAAAGACTGCAACAACAACACTATTAAAGCCAACCTCTTTAACATATTCTTTGGCTCAGTATTTGTAAACAGCAATGGATCATGCCCAGTATTTCCTAGTTGAACCACAGACAACTACAATGATCTAATACAATTTTACAGAAGACATTGTTGAAAAAGCACTGTGCAATCTAAAACCATCTCTATCTATTGAACCGGACAGAATATGTGCCTACTTCTTAAAAAAGCTAACCACTGCCATAGCCGAACCCCTAAGCATAATCTTTGAAAAATCTTTCAGGATCAGTTCCTTGCCTAACCTATGGTCACAAGCCATGGTCATCCCCATCTTCAAAATGGGAGACCCCAGCCTAGTTGAAAATTACAGACCAATCTCTTTATTCTGCGTCACCTGAAAGTCATGGAATCAATTATTAACCAATCCATCATCCTCCACTTAGAAACAAACAACCTACTCTCTGATAAATAACTTGTTTTTAGGAAGAAACTATCATATAATCTGCAACTCTTACACTGCAAAAACATATGGACTACTTTTAGGAATATGAGTCACCTAACAGCTATTTGGGTTAGAAATATATAAACCAGGATAAACATTCTAAAACTGTCTCTTTAAGAGCATGCTAAAAACTGCAATTGGGTGTGGTTACTAAAATGGCCATAAGATGGAGCCAGAAAGCTGGTTTGTCTTGGTCTGAGTCTCAGAAGAGAGTGTGAGTGTATCTCTGTTTCCTTCTGTTGGAAAGTATTGCTGTTCCTCCATTTTTCCTAATTGAGTGATATTACTGGATTTGATGTAAGTCTGATACTGAACTGAAATAACTGGAATTTGTTATTGGATTATCCCTGGATTGAAAACTGACTGATTTACTTGTGAATGACTTTGGATTGCTTATTTTGGATTTTGCTTAAACCTTTCTGGAAGTAAAAATCTACATTTACTGTACAGTGTATCTGTGTACTGTGTGTGTATTATTCAAACACTTCTCTCAAATACGTCTCTCTGTATGCGCTCATTCTCCTAACGGGGAATTACCTCAACAACTACACAACTGGATCAGGGCAAAGCAATAGACGCAATCTACATAGACTTCTGTAAAGCCTTTGATTCAGTGGTACACAACAAACTACTCCTAAAACTAAAATCTTATGGTATCTCTGGACACCTGTGTCGCAGCGAGCGACCGGTCCGTTGTTCCGTCGGCGTTCTTTCGCTGCCTATGGAATTCCCCGCAGGGAAGAAGTTTAGAGGGACCCTCACAAGGGTGAATACCAATAACAGACACCAGACATCCGATTGTTTTCATAGGAGGGAGCACATCACGCCCGGGGCAGATGGATTGACCCAGGCAGCAGCAGCCCCGAGTGCTTTGCACAAACCTCATTTATTATCCTCTTTCAAGCGGGTGGGGGAGCACACAGGGGGTAGCAGAGTTTTACCTTATATGGAAGAAATCATAAACAAAGAACAAAGAACAAAGTATGTGATAGTTTGCAAGCTTGCAAGTTTGCTTATCATACTGAGCTAGCGTGTCCTGGGACGGAAAGTAACAACAGTCAGTGTTTCATGATCATATTGAAACATTTTGCAGTTGGCTAAGACAAGGTCATTAGATACGTGCAAACATCCCTGTATCCGTGTTTGACAATGTCTGCTTAATGGTGGAATAGCTACAATTCCTCCTTTTTTATTATTTTTGTGATGCCGTCTCCAGGTAAAGTCCTTTTTCCTCTGAAATGGATTCAAAGGGTGGCAACAAACCCTTCGGTTTGCTGAGACCCTGCTGCACCAGTTCGTACGAGGAGGAACACTCACCTTCTGACTCTTCATCACTCATATCCAATAAGGCTCCTTTGGGAGCATAGGAGGCATTTGTATCTATTTCATTCTCTGACTCTTGGTCAGAAGACCATTCCAGCAGAGGCTGTTTAACAGAATCTTTGGATACAATAACAGATGTGAGAAAACTGACCGTTTTTTGAGTATTACTGATTTCACTATCAAGTGCTTGTAAGCGACCTTGTAAGAATTTTAGCAATCATCCCATAACACATGGACCTATTAAACAGGCAAGGCATAGCAATATCAGAGGACCGGCTACAGCAGACAACAAGGTAGTTAACCATGGAGAATAATTGAACATGCCTTGATACCATGCTTGATTCTGCTGTCGCTCATTTTCTCTATCCTTTAATCGTTTGCGTAATTCAGCCATTGAATCTTTAACAATACCTGAGTGATCAGCATAAAAACAGCATTCTTCTTTTAAGGCTACACATAATCCCCCTTTGTTTAAAAATAGCAGATCAAGACCTCTTCTATTCTGCAGAGCGACCTCAGCCAGAGAAGTGAGCGAGGCCTGGAGTGCAGAGATCGAGGTCTCAATACGTTTGAGATCCTCATCTACTTGTAAACTGAGTGCTGCTACTTGTTGATGACCAACAGCCAAAGCTGTGACCCCAGTTGCTGCGCCGGCAGCACCAAGGCCCAACAACACAGACAATGTGAGAGCTGTGACAATTTCTCTTTTTTGACGAAGTGGAAATTTAGGGGGTTCTAACACATTAACAAGTTCCGGCCCTGGGTAATAAGTTATCTTGGGGAGCAATTTTACTTGTATGCAAAAGGATTTTTGAGCAATGAGAACGTCCCCATGAACACAGGCTGTGGCTCCCGTGGAGCATGCCCAAACAGAGTTGTGTCCCGGAATGAAATACTGACCCTGGAGGCGAGCAGTTATGTCGCCTCCAGAAGAGGTATATAATGGGCCATATCCACCATGCCCGGTAAAGGATGTGATGGCTAACCGTTCTTTGGTCAAATAGACTTGGCAATGATAACCTGATGAAACATTATGACAATACTTGGAATAATTAGCAGGGATACTTCCCAAACAGCATCCCTGACCTACTATGTCAGTAACTGTGATGGAAGAAGCATTCCATCGGCATTCGTTATCTGAGGTGGAATTGCGAATGGGTTCATTTGAAGCTACCGCATCATAAAAGGGTGGCAGGTCAGATAGGCAGAGCCAGCATTGGTCCGTTTTGGAGGAGTCATTAAGAGTGGCTTTTAACAATGCAAAAGAAGAATTAACCAATTGAATTAATGGATTGGCCTGAGTGTCAGATTTTTGTAAAAAGGCAGACTTCAAATTTTGATTTGGACCTATGTCATATGTGGGCAAAGACATTGTTAAACGAATAGTGAAAATGTTGCCTTCATCCTTTTGACCATCCCATTGGCGTCCCCCCCATGTAAACCCTGACATCCATTGTTGTTGAGTCAATGTCTTCCCTTTTTCGGTAAAGGTAATGGTGAGTGGGTTCAGTCTCTGGCCACAACATGGCCACGAAGAGCAGGGAAGCTGTCCACGAGTGCGGGTAATGTTGATATAATCTCCTTTGGTAGGGGGTGACCACCGAATGTGGCCAGTGGACACACAGTTCCATTTTTTACAATACCTATCGATTGGACCACCACAAGCAGCGCGGGATTCGCCGGTACTGTGAGCAGGACAAAAGTACAAAGGAAAGTTATGAGCAGGAGTTGGAGAGCAAGAGCCCTGTTTGTCCCATATATCAGCTTGCAGTTTTTTGTCAGCAAATTTCTCGACCCCAGTACCCATTTCAGCAAAGTCCATGGATAATGGGGGAAACCATGGCCACCGAGTGTAGTTGGTGGTGCTATTAAGAACTTGTCCTTGAAAGTCCAGGATAGTCCAGGTATAGGTATGTGGCTGATGTGCATTCGTGGAGACTGCTCGAGGGGATCGACGGACATGATGAGTGATGTGTGGAGCGTGCTGTTGATACAAAGTGAGAGTCAATCAGGAGGAAGTGGCAAATCCATTGACCATTTTTGTAATTTCACACTGGTACTGTCCATAGTCAGCCAATCGCACATGGTGAAGGGCCAGGGATGTAGCACGAAAATGAGAAGTGATGGAATATTGGGTGTCATCTGTCAACAGAGTATTATTTCGAAACCACCTCCAAATAGTTCCCTTCTTTTTTACCGGAGAGCGTTGGACACATTCCATGGCGTTGGAAATGGAGCTGAGACCCGGATCCGCAGGGTATCTGAGGCGATGCGTCCGGATGAGTGTGGTTGTTTTGTGAGAAGTGCCATCGAGGATGAGGCAATGTCTGCGGTCCGAGGGTGGCTTATAACGGCCTGGCCAATAAGATGGAAGAGTGGATCTCCAAAGGCAGGCAGCAGAGTCGCAGGGTGGAATGCAGCAGTGAAGGTGTCTCTCCAGATGTTCCGAAAGAGGAGAGACGTTGGAGTCAAGCAGCTGTAGCCAGGATAGAAACGGTGGGGATAGGGGAGGAAAAGCAGAAGAGGGGGTAGACAGTAAGAGAACAGTATGATTGAGGTAAGTATGATTAAAAGAAAAGCCTAAACAAGAATAGGAGCCAATTGTTTGCGAAGTTACCTGTATAGTCAGAGAAATGAAGCAAGGGAAATAATAATATGAGAGAGTGATTTCTGAAGCAGGCAGAAGAGGGCGGCCATTATGCTGAAAGGCATAATTGCAGGCAGGAAGAGAATTGTCTTCATAAGTAAAGGTTACTGTGCTGTGAAGGGGGGCTAGGATAACCCCCGGAGATGCATTAAAGAGTGAAAAGACTGGAAATATCATTGTCAGCAAGAGGGTGAGAGATAGAGGAGTCTTGGCCATTGGGTGGCCCATGGTAAGGGCGGACACAACGGGCAGGAACCCAAAGCACTTTGTCAGGAAGTTGTACTGCAGCGTATCCTTTTCCCCACGTGATGAGCTGTGCAGGGCCTTTCCACGCAGGATCCGGAAGTTGCCTGAAATAGACAAGAGGGCGAGAGGAGGGGGGCACTGGCTTGGTAAAATGGCGAGAAGCAGCCGTAGAAGAAGGAGAGCCAGTGAGGTTAAGAAAGTTAAGAGCATAGAGTGTAATGTTCAAGATGTTTTGTAACGCTGGGAGGTTCGGGGGGCCTAAGCCCTTTTTTCCCGTTTGCCGATCAAGGGCGTTTTTCAGAGTTTGGTTTGCCCTTTCCACAATAGCCTGACCCTGGCTATTGAATGGTATACCGAATTTATGAGTGATGGCCCACTTACGACAAAACTCAGCAAAGGGAGAGCTGACATAAGCAGGACCATTATCTGTTTTGAGAATTTTTGGACATCCCAACGTTACAAATGTTCGAATACAGTGATTAATAACATTTTTAGTTGCCTCTCCTCTTTGCAATGTTGCCATAATAAACCCTGAATAAGTGTCTATGGACACATGAATGTATTTCCAGGGAGCAAAGGGAGGATAATGAGTGACGTCCATCTGCCATGTGTCACAAGCTTGGATACCCCTGGGATTAACACCTTCAGGGATACCTCTAGCCTGGAGACTACATGTGGGACATTGTTGGATTATTGCTGTGGCTTCCTGGTACGTAATCCCGAATTGCCGTACCAGGGCCTTCTTATTTTGATGGAAATAGTCATGACTCTCCCCAGCCGAAAGTGGTTGAGGAAAAGGGGAGGATGTCATGATTTTGCAGGCCTCATCGGCCATATGATTGCCTTCTGATAAAAATCCGGGCAAATGTTGATGACTTCTAATGTGAGCCACAAATAAGGGCTTACTTCTTTCCTTCAGTAAAGCTTGGAGCTGTAAAAAAAGTGTCATGAGAGGGGGAGGGGTAACAGGGGAAATATAGGCATCAAACATGCAAACAGCCATTTGAGTGACATACATACTATCAGATATGACATTTAAAGGTTGCTGTGGAAAAGAGACAAAGCCAATGAGAAAGCAGCCAATTCAGCCTGTTGTGCTGATTTCTGCGGGGCAGTTAAGCGTTTGTTCCATTGAGCATCTATGTACCACACACAGGCCCCAATAGTCTTAGAGCCATCAGTGAACACAGTAAGGGCTTCTTTCAAGGGCTGCTGAACAAAAGGTGACTTCAGAACAAAAGGGACTGTTCGCAAAACTTGCAGCCGAGTATCAGGGGGAAGATGGCATGACACTTGACCACACCAATCTTCCAATGCATCCTGCAATACCATGGAGGTTTGCAGGAGAGGTTCCCATTGAGCAATCTTAAAAGGGATATATAGTGTAAAAATATCCATTCCCATCAAGGCTTTGGTTCGTTTTCGCCCCTTCTCTATAAGGGAAGCCATCTGAGCTGCTCTAGTCGTTATGGATGTCTTGGGAGTGTGTGGTAGGTGTAACCATTCCAAAATATGGAGGCGTTTTTCATCTGAAATTTGGATCACTATAGCAGTTAATAGCTGTTGGGTAGAGAGAATGGCAAGGGAAGGTGGTCTATCAGCGAGGGCACGGTCCACCCATCTAGTGGCCAGGGCTGTATTTACCTGGTGCAAAGTGTGTAAGTGTTGTTCTGAAAGATAGATTTTGTCTGCTGGATGTTTTAGTCCTACTAATGCCTGAAACAGGGGTGACAGCATATGTGTGGTCAATGCAAGATAAGGTCTAGCCCAATTGATGACCCCTAGGCATTGTTGCAGCTGAACCAAGGTGGTTGGTTGAGGAAGTGTAAGTGAGGGAATAGATGGAGAAGCCGTGGAGGCTAATACCTTGTGACCTAAATACTGCATTGGGTAATGAGACTGGATTTTTTCAGGTGCTATGTGTAACCCTGCTTTTGCTAATGTGATCAAAAGGACTGGAAAGGTTTTCTGAACTGTTCCTTTTGGCCCATCTGCAGCAATTAAGATGTCATCCATGTAATGATAAACAAGAAAAGTGGGAAACTGAGACCTATAAGGCTGTAACGCCTCGTTAACAAAAAATTGACACATAGTTGGTGAATTTAACATGCCTTGTGGAAGGACCTTCCACTGGTACCGAGCCGTGGGCTTTGAGTTGTTGAGCTCAGGTACTGTGAAGGCAAAAATGATTCTGTCCTTTTGTGCTAAAGGTATGGAGAAAAAACAGTCCTTCAAGTCTATAATGATAAGATCATATCTAACAGGAATTAAGTTAGGATTAGGCAAACCACACTGCAGAGGTCCCATGGGCTGCAAGATAATATTTACAGTCCTGAGATCCTGTAATAAACGCCATTTGCCTGATTTCTTTTTGATAACAAAAACAGGAGTGTTGTAAGGACTTGTAGATGGCTCAATATGCCCCTCCGTAAGCTGTTGCTGAACAAGAAGGTGCAATGCTTCTAACTTTTCTTTGGTAAGAGGCCATTGATCAGTCCATACAGGCAAGGATGTTTTCAATGTGAGAGTTAATGGTGCAATAGACATATTGAAAGAAAGCAAAGATTTTACACAGAGGTGTTAGGGTAGCTGGATATAGGCATGAAACTGAGAAAGCAAATCACGTCCCCACAGATTGCAGTGCAGGGGAAGAACATAAGGCTTAAGGTATGCTGTTATAGTTGAATGTGGAGTAGAAGCAGAGAGCCAATTAGAGCTGACCTTAGCGGCTTGAGCTCCGCCTACGCCTTGCACTGAGGCAGCCTCGGTAAGAGACCAAGTAAGTGGCCACTCAGCAGAGCAGATGACAGAAACATCAGCACCGGTGTCAATCAGGCCATCAAAAGTGTGACCATTCAAGGTAACAGACAGGGTAGGTTTAGAAGCGTGCACAGGTTGCTGTAATGCAAATAGGGAAGGCGGATCAGTAAGTGGCATTAAGATAAGCGTAGCGACCACAGTCCCCTTTTTTAAAGAAAAACAGCGATCCCCTATTGCAGCAAGAGCCAGGTTATTGAGAGCAGAGGAGTCATATAGGTAAGGAGCAGTGACAATACCTTCTATGGTAAGAGTGGAATTGGGAATGAGCAGAATAGGCAACGAGGGAGGCAAGGGTGTTAAAAGAGTTGCAGTTAAAGGAAGCGTTACAACAGCACCAGGGTCATCATACACAAGGTCTTCAGATAACACTACCGGGAAAGTGGTAGTGGGGAGGTCAGCCTTGGTAGCGGGGCTAGCTGAAAGCCCCATAGTTAGTTTCCTGAAGGCAGAGGAGAAGGGGGGTTGCTACGACACTGCGAAGCCCAGTGAAAGCCTTTACGACAGCGAGGACAGATGGTTTTTGGTTTTGCTTTAGAATCAGGAGGCAGAGGGCCCCTAGCTTGGCCGCGGGGTGCCCCTCCTCCTCCCGGCATCCGACACTGATTTTTAAAATGTCCAGGCTTGCCACAATTGAAACAGTTGCCATTACGAGTTAAAGCAAAAGCGTCAGGAGAAGAAGCAGAAGCAGGGAAAGAAGAAGAAATAGCCGCTGCAAGCGCATCCATTTTATGGGAGGTTGTGCCAACAATTCTACAAAGCTGGAGAAACTCAGCCAAAGTGACCCCTGGCTTGTTAGCAACAGGTTGCAAAATTTTTTGACAGTCATGATTAGCATTAGAAAAAGCCAATTTCATGAGTAATTCCTGTTTAGCAGTAGCGTTATCAATCTGACGATCCAATGCAGTTTGCAAGCGACTAATGAAAGAGGCATAGGATTCATCAGAATCAATTCTAAGGCTTGGGTGGATTGTGAATCTGTATCATCCACTCGTTTCAAAGCATTCATTGCACACATATGAATGATGGCAAAAGCACGGCGGGGACAAGTCTGTTGTTGAGCTAAAGTGGCAAATTGTCCTGTCCCTTTAAGATGGCCTTCCGTGACTGCTGCCGGCAAGCCTCGCCGTATCTCTGCATCAACACATTTTTCATATTCAGACTGCCACACAACATATTGTGCTGGGGTCATGAGCATAGAAAACAACATTTTCCAATCATAGAGCAACATGACAGTATTACCAGAAACTAAGGAATCAAGTATGCCTCTAGTGTAAGGTGAATGCAGACCATAATTAGTTGCCGCATCTTTTATGTTTTTCAAGACCTTAAATTCAATGTTAGTATGTACAGGGTTGCCGCCACCTCCCGGGGGAAGGGCAAGAGGGAAGGCAGAAAGAGTTTCAGAATCATCCAACGGTAGAGGGGAGGAAAGGAGATTGCTAATAAGGCCTCCTCGAGGAATTAGTGGAGAGGAGGAGGGGGTAGGGGCAGAAGGAGAAAGATTAGAAGATTCCACAGGATTGATGTAAGGTGGGGGAAGAGAGGGAGTTTCCACCTGTGCCACAAGAGGATCTCCAGATTTAGCAGGGTTGGTAGAGGAAGAAGAAGAAGAGAGAGGGGGGGTTTCAGAGGTAAGAGGTGCAGCATTCTCTTTCGGAGGATAGAGTGTGTTTAATGCTGCCATGACAGCCCGCCAAGATGTTAATATTTCAGGCGGGGCTCGGGGGATATCGTGTAGGTACTTCCCCAATTTCTGCCATGAAGAGTGTCAGAGTGTTCCCTTCTCAGGATAAGATGGACAATGTTCCTCTATATATGCCAATAGGTTAGTCAATGATTTTTTTGAAAGAGGATATATAGTGGTGCCATTAATTTTTTGTAAAGAATTAGCCTTCTTCACTATAGTATAAAGTTCGTCCCTATGACCTGACGAAACTTTGGAAAGTGAGGAGCCCATTACTTACGATTGTACGATGCCTTTGCCAGGTGCGTAAGAACGGGAGTGAAGGAGGTGCACCTCTAGACAGAGATCACACCTTTGAGACAGCGAAAGGCAGGCGGATCCCGGACGAGCCCCCAGTTGTCGCAGCGAGCGACCGGTCCGTTGTTCCGTCGGCGTTCTTTCGCTGCCTATGGAATTCCCCGCAGGGAAGAAGTTTAGAGGGACCCTCACAAGGGTGAATACCAATAACAGACACCAGACATCCGATTGTTTTCATAGGAGGGAGCACATCACGCCCGGGGCAGATGGATTGACCCAGGCAGCAGCAGCCCCGAGTGCTTTGCACAAACCTCATTTATTATCCTCTTTCAAGCGGGTGGGGGAGCACACAGGGGGTAGCAGAGTTTTACCTTATATGGAAGAAATCATAAACAAAGAACAAAGAACAAAGTATGTGATAGTTTGCAAGCTTGCAAGTTTGCTTATCATACTGAGCTAGCGTGTCCTGGGATGGAAAGTAACAACAGTCAGTGTTTCATGATCATATTGAAACATTTTGCAGTTGGCTAAGACAAGGTCATTAGATACGTGCAAACATCCCTGTATCCGTGTTTGACAGTGTCTGCTTAATGGTGGAATAGCTACACACCTGCATAACTGGATAGAAGCATTCCTGTCAAACAGACAACAAATGGTCAAAATTGGGAGTGTCCTATCAAATTCTTTACCTGTCAACAGTGGTGTCCCCCAAGGCAGTGTTCTAGGACCAACTCTTTTCATACTCTACATAAATGATCTCTGCGATCAAATCAAGAGCAACTGTGTTCTCTTCACTGATGATGTAAAGCTGTTCAATACCACAGACAATACTGCTACCCTTCAAAGAGAACTTGACTATGTATCAGAATGGTCAAACAAATGTCAACTTCAAATCTCAACAAATAAATGCTCTGTCCTACATATTGGCGAAAATATCAGAAAATAAAATACAAGCTGTATAGTCAAGACCTTGTTGATGATCCAAACTCTGTCAAGGATCTTGGAGTACTCATTTCAAATGACCTAAATGCTAGTGTCCACTGTAACTACATAGCCAAAAAGGCATTAAGAGTTGTTAACCTAATCTTACGTAGCTTTTGTCCAAGTCATACACGGTTAGAGCAAGTAGTATTCAATACAACAAGTCCAGGAATAATCCAATATTTGAAGTCCAGTATCATAAATTCAGTTCAGTAAATGTAGTTTGCTAACAGTTGCAAAAACTCACAGTAATCCAGACAGAACTATGATTAGGAAAAAGCCCACACCAGCCAAATATAAAGAGAAGAAGGAAGTAAGACTTAGGTTTCTGGCTCCATCTTATGGCCGTTGGAGAAATTGCAGCCTATCACACAGCATTTTCTTAAAGAGACAATACTGAATTACTATCTTGGTTTATATATTTCCAACCCAACTGTTAGGTGGCTATCATTCCTAACACAGTCCACTCTTAGTGACCAATGAGATTCCAAAGGGAACTGGAGATAATACCCCAGGCTACATGGTCCTTCTGAGGCCTCAGCCACTTCCTGGAAAGGAAAACTACTGAGGCCTTGGATGGGATCACTTGCATGCAACCTCTTTTGGTCCATGGTTTCCAACATGCCCCAGGATTCAATTGAGGGAGCTGAAAAGGATCAAGAGACATCCAGAGCTCTGCTGAAGGGACCTGAGGGATGAACCTGACTTATCATTCCTAACATTCTCCCCTTTGGGTAGGACAGTATATAAAGCCTTACAGTTTTAAGTCCATAGTCATCACAGCAATTCTTATGTTTTATAGTACCTTGGGCTTTTGTAAAATGATCTGCAATGTTATTCTCTGACATACAGTACTCCTTGAAATCATTTTACTTTGAACACATTGTCTCACATTTTGATATCTTAAATTGGTGTGTTTAGATCTTGTCTTTACAGTGGGATTGAGAGCCATCTGAATAGGTTCCTTTATATTAATTCCCATATCTATCAGTAGTTGTTTATAACAAACTAAATCCATACATAATAAAGACAAACATGAGAATTCAGCCTCCATTGTTGATAAGCTTAGATGTTTTTGTTGAATAGACTGCCATCCAATTAACACCTTTACTAATAATACTACAGTACCTGACATTGATTTACATTTAGGTACGTCTGTAGCAAAACTTGCATCAGCATATGCAGTTAAAGTTAGTTCATCCTTAGGCTCTAAATATAATGCATAATGCATCATTTGTTTAAGATATCTCAATACACGCTTAGAAGCTTGCCAGTGCCTTTCAGTAGTTTCAGTATTAAACCTGGCTAATTGGTTAACACTATATGCTATATCTGGCCTTGACCAATTACTAAGATAAGATAAACTACCAATTAAAGATTGATAAATATTTTTATCAAATACAGGACTTTGCACATCACTGTGGCTAAACTCTTGGCTCATTGGTGTTTTAGCCAGTTTACAAAGTTCCATTTTAAAGTTCTTCAGTAACTGGTTAATTTTATCTGTGAGATTTTGTATCCTCCCCTAGTTTTATCAATTTTTAAACCAAGATACTGTTTAATTTCGCCTAAATGTTTTATTTTAAATTTCTTTTCTAACAGTGAAATAATCTCAGAAGCTTCTTGCTCAGTCTTGGTGATTAATGCTATGTCATCAGTAAACAATAGCAACAATGAACTTACACCATCATTTTCCTTTTTAAATAAACATGGATCAGCCATGCCAGCTACAAAACTTATCTTTCTTAATTTCTCCACTATGCATTGGTTCCATTCATAGCCTGATTGCTTCAAGCCATAAAGACTCTTTTTTAATCTCCAACAATCAGTTTTGTTATCAGTCTCTATCCCCAAAGGCTTCTTTAAATATATAATATGTTGAAATGGTGCATGTAGATATGCCGTTTCCACATCTAAATGGTTTATTATGTATTTATTCTTAGCTGCCCACACTAATGCTGCTCGTAATGTGGTAGCTTTCAGACTAGGTGCAAACACCTCATCATAGTCATTTGTTGACTGATCAAACCTTGTGCTACTAACCTGGCTTTATGTGTAACAGTCCCATCCACACCTGTCTTAATTTTATAAGTCCACTTACACCCTATGGCATGCTTACCTGGGGGTAACCTGACATTTTCATATACCTCCACACTTTGTAAGGATTTCAGTTCCTTATCCATTGCTTCCTGCCAAGCAGTCTGATCCTTAGCAGGATACAGTTTCAGTTCACTATAGTTACATGGAACTGTATTTACTTGGCATGCAATACTAGCCTGATATCTATCTGGTGGATTTGTTACTCGAGTTGAATGTCTAGGCAACTCAGGGCTTACTGGTGGACTCTCCTGTTCCACCTGCTCCTGTTCTTCTACCTCCTCCTGTGCCTGTGCTTCCTCTTTAATGGCTATTGATGGTTTAACTATCTCATCATTATGGACTACTTGGGTGTCAATAGCTACATCATTGTTAGATTTCTATTCTAGTTTATGCCACCGAACATGTTCAAGAAATTTAGCACTAGGGCTACAGTAAATATTAGCTGTGCCTTTATCCCAAAATCTAAATGATCTATGGTTGGCCTCATAACCTATGAAAAATAATTTCCTAGCTCTTTGTTGCCCTTTCAGTCTTACTTGTGAGGGAATATTCACTCATGCTGGAGCTCCAAATGTGTGTAGATAATTTAAATTTGGTTTTCTGCTATGCCAAAGAGTGAATGGCAATTCAAAAGTTGTTGTATTCACCACATTGTTTAAAACATGGTTTCTACACATGATGGCTTCACCCCACAGTGTTTCAGGCAAACCTGAATCAGATAACATAGTGCGAACAATAGCTTGTAATGTTTGCCCCCTTCGCTCTATAAAGGAATTATGTTGTGGCCTGTAAGGTGCAGAACATTTATACTCAACACCAGCCACTTTTGACATTGTTTGGAATCTATTGTTAATAAACTCAGTCCTGTTATCTGTAACTACAGTAATTACCTTATGTTTCATTTTTCTTTCTGCAAACCTTAGCCAATTAAAGAAATGTTGGAATGTTTCTGTTTTGTTTTTCATCAGATAACAGAAACTGTATTGTGAATAATGATCCATTATACTCAAAATATAACAGGCACCTCCCAGGTCATGAGCCATCTTTACCAGGACAGTAAACCACAATTAAATAGTAAACAGCTATCTGTATACGGTATTGTGCATTCACACTAACTCTCATTTAGCTGAGTCTGGTATGTGCCTGGGCCCATAACCAATGTTGGGGTATTCCCCATTAAGAGAATGAATGCACTCAGGGAAATGTAGCGAGAGTGGTGTTGAATAGCACACAAACCAGCATACAAATACACTGAATAGCAAAATGTAAGTTTTACTGCCAGTAAGCAGTTAAACAAAGTCCAACAAACAGTCCAAATCATACTCGGTTAAAGCAAGTAGTATTCAATACAACAAGTCCAGGAATAATCCAATATTCAAGGTCCAGTATCATAAATACAGTTCAATAAATGTAGTTTGCTAACAGTTGCAAAAACTCACAGTAATCCAGACAGAACTATGATTAGGCAAAACCCCGCACCAGCCAAATACAAAGAGAAGAAGGAAGTAAGACTCAGGTTTCTGGCTCCATCTTATGGCCGTTGGAGAAATTGCAGCCTATCACACTTACATCATTCTCTTAAAGAGATAATACCGAATTACTATCTTGGTTTATATATTTCCAACCCAACTGTTAGGTGGCTATCATTCCTAACACAGTCCACTCTTAGTGACGAATGAGGTTCCAAGGGGAAGTGGAGATAATACCCCAGGCTCTGCTGCATGGTCCTTCTGAGGCCTCAGCCACTTCCTGGAAAGGAAAACTACTGAGGCCTTGAATGGGATCACTTGCATGCAACCTCTTTTGGTCCATGGTTTCCAACATGCCCCAGGATTCAATTGAGGGAGCTGAAAAGGATCAAGAGACATCCAGAGCTCTGCTGAAGGAACCTGTGGGATGAATCAGACTTAACAGGAGCTAGAGCAGGGCTGTCAGACTCCATTTCATCGAGGGCCTGATTAGGACTGTTGTTGCGCTCAGGTGAATTGGGGGTGGGGTCACGGCTGTGTGTTTGTGGGTGTCTCAGTGGGTGTAGCCAGGGTGGCCATGGACAGTTTGATGTCCATCATGTTTGGGTGTGTGACCAGGCTTATCCACCGGAGGAACTTCACTGACGTTCTCAGGCCATGCGCGGGGTCGACAGACTCCACAGCCCAGCCCCATTTCCATGAGGGGATGCCTGAGCCCACTTGCCTCCTGCTTTGGGCTGCTGTTGCTATGGTCTCTCTCCTTCCCCAGTCTGGGATTCCTGGAGTGGGGGGAGGGTTGAGGGACAGAGGGGCTCCTGATGGAGGGGGCTACTACTGCTGGTGCCACTGCTTGAATGGGAGGCAGGGGGTGAGGCAGGTGTGGCCTGGCTGCGGGATCCCAATATATGCTGGTGTAGGGCATGTGGGTCAGCTCTGGGCTGGGCTCAGGTGAGGGAGAATAGGGAGGGGAGTCCCAGCTGCCTCCTGAGAATAGGTCTCCCTGTCCTTCCTGTAAACTGGGACCATTGTGGATGGGGCATTGGGTGGGAGGCTCATCCCACGTTTCTGGTGGAGCTGGAGGAAGAGGTTTGGGCAGCACTGGATGAGCCCTGTGGTGGCAGCAACAGCAGCAGGTGGAAGCAGATGCATGGAGGATGGCATGAGATTTGGCCCGTAAGGGGGCCATGCAGCCTCCTGCCCCATCCCAGCTGGGATGGCCACAGGCAAGCAAAAGCAAATGGTGGGACAGAGTGGGTGGGTGAGTGGGCGGCTACCCGGTGCATTCAGCAGGCCTGATCAGGTGCCTCACCTCCCTGCCTCTATCTCTGCCTGCTGCTTGGTTATAGTTTGGTGTAAATTTTAAACCTTTCATATTTTCCCATTGTTCAAGGATCACATTATATCCAAAATACCTTGCCCACTGAATCATAACAAAGTTTTACATTTCACGTTCCAAATTCAATTTCAACAACATTTTATAAATCTTAACAATAAAATCACTACCACGCAGTAAAATTTCCAATTAATTTTTAGCAAAATCAAAACCACAACTCTTTTTTATCTGATTTAAACCATTCCTTCAGTTGTTGGTATATGAATTAAAAGTAAACCTAACCTTCTAATTCAAGTTCTTCCCTCAACTTTAATGTAGGTGCACCAGAGTTTGAAGATAATATGTTACCATACATCCATCAGTCTGGCTTCACCACCATTTCATTTCTTTAAAAAAAAGTTCTAGAAGGTTCGGGACATCCAAAGAGGCAACTTCATATAGAACCTTCTTTTATATTTATTCCAATTTCTTAGTATGGCACGTCTAGCAATGTGATTATTAAAATCAATGTTAACTTTAATCATAGCATAAACAACTGTATCATACAATCATTAATTCGTGGCCCTCTAACTCTGGTAGCCTCTTATTCTGGAGGTTCACTCACTATTTTAACTAGGCAAGACAACATGCCTCAAAATATAATTTCAGGTCAGGTAAACCCAACCCACCTTTTCCCTTAGCATATCGCACCAGCTTGTATCTAATTCTTGGTTTTTTCCTTTGCCATGTAAACTTAGAAATATCTGAAATAATAAACACAGTTTTCCTTCCATACAGGGCATTGGATCTCACTAAGGAGACTTTGAAAACAAGATAAAACAAAAGACTGATCACAGGAATATTGTAAGCATTTGCAGAACTTGATAAGGAATTCTTTATGGACAAATTCCTCCTTCACATCATCATTTATTAGAAATCTTATCACATTCTAAAAATTCCACAAAGATAAATGTAAATGAGGCAACTCCTTGCATTAGTTAGACATTTTTGTTTCTTACTATATTTTCTCTACAATTCAGATCAGGCCTCAGAAGAATAATGTAGCATTTGGGGAAAAAGATACAAGCCAAGAGAGCAGCTCCAGAAGCCAAAATGGAGAAAATCTCCACAGCCACCATGGACTTCCCTTTGGTGCTCAGGTAGGTAGGGAGGAAGGAGATCCAAACACTGCAAAAGACCAGCATGCTAAAAGTAATGAACTTGGCTTCATTAAAGCTATCAGGCAATTTTCTAGCTAGAAATGCCATTGTGAAACTGACAATAGCCAAAAGTCCAAGGTATGAGAGGACACAGTAAAACATTACAGCTGAGCCTTGCTTACATTCCAAGATGATCTCTCCATACAAGGAGTGAAAGTCAAAGTTGGGATATGGGGGAGAGGTTCCCAGCCAGGTGGCACAAATGACTGCTTGGATCAGGGGACAGGCTATAACAATGGAGATGGTCAGTTGTTTTCCTAAGAGTTTCCTTGTCTTGTTCCCTGGCTTGGTGGCCATGAAGGCAAGAACCACCATGACAGTCTTTTCCAACACAGAGGAAACTGCAAGGGAAAAGAGAATGGCAAAGGCAGATTGTTGGAAGAGACAGGTGAGCTTCCCTGGTTGACCAATGAGAAGGAAGGAACAGAGGAAGCACAGCAGGAGGGAGACCAGGAGGATGTAGGTGAGATCTCGGTTGTTGGCCTTGACAATTGGTGTATCATGTTGTTTATAGAAAATCACGAGGACTGCAGAAGTGATCCCAGAGAGGAAAAGAACAAGAAAAACTAAAATATATCCCAGGGTGTCCTGGTAGGCAAGGAAGTGGATCTTCTTGGCAATGCATTGGTCATTGTCCTTGTTGGGATATTGGTCTTCTGGGCAGGGTTCACAGTCAGCTGCATCTGAAATCAAAAGTCTTTGTCTAAGGATTTATTGAGCAACTACCATGCACATTATCCCTCCCACAAAAGTGATACACTTGTTGCCTTTTTGCTGTTGATCTATCCACAAAGAGAGTAATGAAATAATCCCCTGTGCTATTTATAGGGCATCCAAAAGAACAAATTTTCCTTCCATTATGATGATACGATTAGCTGGTGATGAGGATTAGTTCAGTTCCAGCTATCCATTCCCTGGGCATTTCCTTGGGAATGTGGCTTTCAGGTTGAGATTACTGCCTATTTTCTCCCTCACTTTATAATAGATCCCATACAAGTCCGACAGATCTGTTATCCAGGAATGCTGCTATTTTGTTTGTGTGTATATTATACCTGCCTTAACCTCTCTGCTTTGTACTTCAAATCTGTCCATTCAGACTTTTTTGATCCCTCCTCTATTGAAGAGAGATAGATGGATCTCCTTTTTGTCTGGAAGATCAATTTGCTCAGAGATGGATAGAGCCGATGGAAGAGGCATGCACTAAATGATAAAAATTAAAGATTTGGACCACACACCCCACATCCTTAGGAAAAGATTGGAAGTTTGTTTTCCCAATTAGATGTGAGAGTAGGAGTGGAAATGCATGTTGGGGATTCACAAATTCTGCCCTAAATCTATCCTGCAAGCAATTTCTGAGGATTATGAAAAGTGTCCTTTGTGATAGGGCAGTTTACTGAAAGGTTCTGCTGAAAAGTCTGAGTCTTGAATTAATTTAGGAGGAATGGATCTTACAGACTGTCAAAAAGGATATTGTTTGCTTTTAGATGTACCCTTTTCATTTCTTATTCTTTTTCTTTGTCTCTTTTTTCTTTTACACCCCTTCCTCTCTTCCTTTTCTGGTTCATTAGGCCGGGTGTTCTTTTTTTTCTTTTTGTGTATGTATTGTCAATATGTTTTTAATTGTAAATTCAATAAAAAAATTTTTTTTTTAAAAAAAAATCTGAGTGGATGTCAATCTCATCAGAAATGACACCAATAACAAAAATAGATTGATTTAATGAATGTCTTTCTTTGATTCTGGAGGATTAAGATTTAAAGTCTGGTCTACCTGTCTGATTGGAAAAGGTCCCTTCTGGACAAGCCTCACACTGGTAGCAACAAACCTGCTCGCCCTCTGGAACTCTTCTCCTCTCTCCTGTCTGGCACCTCTTCATGCCACACCTGGCAAAGGGGATGGTCTGAAAGAGAAATACCAATGAATTCTTTAATTGGTTCCACATTTCCATTTCTATGCTCAGAATCACTTCTAACCAAATTGTTCACCATTGTCTATCAAAAACCAGGAACAGCTGCTGGGGGATTCAGGACAGTGGCACTCCCAACCTACCAATAGATGCTGGAAATTGGAACTGGGGTTTTATCCTGCAAAGGAAGGCTTGTGGCTGAGTCACAGCATTTCTAAAAGAAAGAACCCTGAAGATGCAACTAAAGCAGAAATGGTCCATGGAAATCACTGTTTTTGCTGAAATTTCATCCTGCATTTCAAGCAGACATTGTTCATTTTGTGGAATGACACAAATCAGACCTCAAACGTGTTACAGCAAAGCAGATTTTTCACCAAATGACTGGCATGATTTCTTACTCAATTTATTATTTTTCAAGTTAGAAGGATGTTCTGCATCTTTCCCTGAACTTACAACATTTCCTTGCAGCTCACCTTTGTGGCCCAGATGATTTCAGCAGATTTAATGGTGAAATCCTGGCCTGGGGGAGCCTCAGGATTTACTTGCCCAACCTTCCTGGGGAAAAAAGATCGATTGATGAGTAAAACCCAATTGAGAAGATCATAACGGGCAGATCCCAGTCCATCTTCTGAGAAGGAGACTTCATCTCCAGCACTGTTGTTGAACTGCACATTCCTCAAATAGGGAAGAATCTGAAAGAAAGGAGACCTTCAGAAATTGGAGTAGTTGGGCTAGAGCTACAAATGAGACATCATGGCTTCTACCATCACATAATGGCCATCTTGAGAAGTTGGGTTTGTATTTGAGAAGCTAGTTCCACCTCTTGGTGGTGATCTGAGGAATCAGGCTTATTTAATTTTGAAACTAAAAGTATCGCTTTTATCACTGGGCATAGTTTCAACTCCAATTTGATGAAAGCACCAGTTTGGCCCAAATTCTTGTTAACTGATAAATGAATGTTTGGAATGAATAAATAATTTCTATCAGGACCATGGAAAATTCCAATGGTTTTTTTTAGCTCATTGTCAAAATATGCAGAATGCAGGAACCAAGTTTGATGAACTGGGCCATGTGGAAGGAAGCATCTGAGCTGGTTGGTCACTTCACCATTCTGAGAGGTCCAACATTTTAGCTTTTGATGCAGGAAATTCTGATGAATTTCAGACCAGGAACCCATTAGGACCACTTTGAATCTTGCTCTGTGCTAGGATTGATATAGAAACAGAATCACAGTATTGGAAGGAACATTGGAGGTCTTCTAGTCCAATCTGCTGCTCAAGAAACAGACCCTCTACAGTTTTAGACAACTGTCTATCCTGTCTCTTCTTAAATGACTCCAGTAGTGGGGTATCTCTGACTTCTAAAGGTAAACCATTACTTAAGAAATTTCTCCTAACTTCTACATTGTTTCTCTTTTTTGTTACTTTCCATCCATTATTAATAAGAAGTTGTTTTCAGAGAAGAAGCTGAGTGACACAACAAATGGTAAACTTCAAAAACAGGACAGGGTCTCAGATGAATTGCTATGGGAGCATGTACACATTTAAGCAGTAACAGAAGTAATTCATATGGAGAGCTTCCAATCTAAGGGTCTGTGGACTGAGTCAAAAGCCAAAAAAATTACCTGCCATGACTGGACATTTGAGATTCTCTTTCCAAGCCTCATCATGGTTGGTCCAACTCTGGATCCACACATTGCATGTAAAGCATGTGCCAGAGCATAAACAGCATTGAAGACATTGTAACTTTCACCTGTCATTCTTTCTTCAAAAGTGTAATTTGGCAGATTCTGCACTTTCTCCTTTCCTGTACATTGTTTTCCCCCCTTTGGAGGGATCTCTCCTGATTTATGGATCTTGCAGCCAAAGACAATTTCCCACCAAAGAGGGAGAAAGATGTCTCCTTGAGGGTTCAAGGGGTCTAAAGACAGGAGGAAGTGGCTGAATTCAGAGATATCCCCAGAGTGGTCCCTGAAATTCAAGCTCCCATGGAAACGCTTTATGTATGGCAATGTTTCTTCAGATTCTCCCAAGCCAAATTTCAGATGCGAAGTGAAGATATAAACTTTTCTTAATGATATTTTTTTCAATTTTTCAAGAAAAAGTACCGCCGTTATTACTGTGATAGTAACAAGTGTTTCTCCAAACATAATAGACACTTCTGCTTTAGACCAGGTGTGGAAATTGAGAATAAACCTCTTTAGAGAGATTTGAACACTACCAAGTTGCAGCATTAGTGTGAAGGCCAGGCAGATCTCCTTCTCCTGGAGCATTGGTGTCAGAGTTGACACGAAACGTTCTCCCCTGTCATCTGCAGGGGCCAGAAGCCCAACCCAGTTCCACTGGAAATACAGGAGCAGCTGGACTAAACCCACATACTGAGGAGATTCCTTGGGATTAATCCGGAAGAAGGAAGGATAAACTCTTCTCTCTCCCTCAGAGAACTCAAAGCCAACACCAAGCTGGAGAAAAACAGATTCTTTTTTCAAAGACAAAGTAAAAGTTTCATGTTGACTTTAGTAGTTACCATTGTGTGGTTGATGGTCTAGCAGTCAGGCTGACTTTCTTTGACTGGCAAACTTCATTTCCTTCCCTTCTTAGCCATTTTTTATTGGTTTTCAGAAGACAAGAGAATAAACCAACAACCTGATGAAGAATAAATGGCACTAAAATGATGGCTACCTTTTAATAAAGAGTAATCTAAGATTTACAAGCTCATTATATGCACTCTCCCCAACAAAAAGCTACTTTTAGTTTCATCTTTGGCCTCTGTGCGTGCTTTTGATCTTTCTCTATTCCACACTATATCCAAGAAAGCCCTCTTACCTGTGGGACTTTAAAAATGCTGAAGATGGAGGTCATAAGCCTTGACGACTTGGCATTGAGACCACCAATGATGGAGAGCAGACTTTTCTGCAGGTCACATTTGTAACCTGGAACCACTTGGCCTAGTGAGGAGAGCATGGAGAGGCTGTTTAAAGAAATAAAAAACCCCATCTGGTAATGGCCATAGATGTGGAAGCCAAGGGTGATGTTGGGGAGGAGAAGAAAATCCTTATTGACCTTGGAGACAGCAAATATCAATGCAAGGAACTGTTGGTAGTTATTGGGGATGAGTCTGTAGTGAGGGAAACATAGGAGGACATTATACGAAAGCTTATGCATAGCTGTAGAGTTTGCTTCACTGTTTGGGGCGACGTTTGAGTGCAGAAACTCCCAAATTTCATTGGGTTGGATTTTTTTCAAAGGAGTTCCGTTGGCTAAGCTTAGATTAGTTTGTGAGAAAGGAGACAAGCCTTCCCATAGATATCATGGACTGTTTTATATTCTCTATCATCCCTGTCATATTCACTTTGCTGAAGTGGCTGAAATCCTTTCCAACTGCTCCCCTTTCACTGTAATTATCTAAGGTCTCTCTTGGAGCAGCTTCTTCAAGTGAGGTAAAGCTTGCTGAGCACAGGACTACAATTGGCATGGGTTACCTCATAGATTTACTGAAGGCCATTGTTCAAGGGCAATGCTTATTCCAACACCGTGAGGGATTTTTTGTACCTCCTGAACACTATAACAGTGTTGTCCTTTTATCTGAATTTTATACCACAAATTACTGTTGTGATAAATATTATGATTTGAGTTCTTCACTAGACCAGCACAACTTCCCTCTTGATTTTTGTTGTTTATCATCTTCCTGATGAAGACATTGAGAATTCTGTCCTATTTTAAGAGTTTGATAATTTATCGAGAAAGCACAATATGTACACTACACCAGGGCCATGCAAATATTAGGAGTATTTTTGAAAAAAGTCCCCGATTTTAAAGCAAAGAGAATAATTATCCTTTGATTTCCCCTCCAGCTGGAACTTACACATATTCTACAACATGCATCATTGTATTAAAGTCAAAGACAGGAGACTTTCCATAGGTTCCCAAGGGCAAAATCCCACCAATAATGAAATCACCAGGCCTGTAGTAGCTTTCATCTAATTTGATATAATCCCTGATCACACAAATGGTTTGCATCCTCTTTGCTGTAGTTGGAGCCAGGAGACAGAAGAACATCAGCATCAACAGTAGCATGACTCCTGTCTGGTCATTCTTGTCTTCTTCCCTCCTAGAACAGAAATCATGGTTTATGCAGAAAGTGATTTACAGGTTGCTCCTGAAATCTCACTGGAACTTTAGCAGATCAGATACCACCTGTGCCTCCTGGAGGTCCCTAGGACAAATTTATATCAAACATGCTTTGTCTTACCTGTGTTTGGGCTGTGACCATAGAGGAAACAAAGGCACGTGAAACTCTTCAAACACAGGAGCGAGCTCTTTGCAAGACCAGCTAAGGTGACATGCTCTGCCCCACAACTGGTGAACTCAGCAATATTTTTTAAAGCAAGTTTCACCTTGTAAGATCTTTGTGTCTAGAAATCCACAGAGGATACCTGCAGAATGCCTGTTCTTCTGATAATTACAGGGAAAGGCCTTTGCCCTATCCCCTTAGCAATAGCTTCTCTTCATGCAGCAGAATGGAAAACATGTTTGTATCTCTTCTTGTAATTCATAGAGCAGATGGAGTCATGGGGAAAGTTGTATATTTGACCTACGTGAAAGTGACTCTTGAACACCAGATGGATTTTTGGCTTATGCCCTAGTTTGGTCAGAAAATAGGAGTACTACTTGGGTTATGGTGGCAGAAGACAGTCCATCTTCTGAGAAGGAGACTTTATCTTCAGCACTGTGGTTGAACTGAACATTCCTCAAATAAGGAAGAATCTGAAAGAAAGGATACTTTCAGAAATTGGAGTATTTGGGCTAGGGTTACAAATGAGACATCATGTCTTCTATCATCCAATAATGGCCATCTTGAGAAGATGGGTTTATACTTGAGAAGCTAGTTCCAACTCTTGGTGGTAATCTGAGGAATCAGGTGTAACACCAAATATTTAACTCTGAAACTAAAAGTTTTCTCTGTATCACTGGGCATGGTTTCCAACTCAAATTTCACCAAAACAAAAGAATGTTAGTTATATAATCTAAATTTAATTTTAGGATTTTCCTCTTATAATACTTGGCTACATGCATTTTCAAATAATTACTTTGGTCCGAGGTCTTGTTAACTGATAAATGAATCTTTGAATTGAATAAATGATTTCTATCAGAACAGTGGAAAATTCCACTGACTTTCTCTAGCTCATCTCAAAGGTTGCAGAATGCAGGAACTAGGTTTCATGAACTGGGCCATGTGGAAGGAAGCATCTAAGATGGTTGGTCACTTCACTATTCAGAGAGGTCCAACATTTTAGCCTTTGATGCATTTTAGCCTTTGATGAATTTCAGACCAGGAACCCATTAGGACCACTTTGAATCTTGCTCTGTGCTAGGTTTGATATAGAAACAGAATCACAGTATTGGAAGGGACATTGGAGGTCTTCTAGTCCAACCTCCTGCTCAAGAAACAGACCCTCTATAGTTTTAGACAACTGTCTATCCTGTCTCTTCTTAAACGACTCCAGCAGTGGGGCACCTATGACTTCTAAAGGTAAACTATTCCTTAAGAAATTTCTCCTAATTTCTACATTGCTTCTCTCTTTTGTTACTTTCCATCCATTATTAATCAGAAGCTGTTTTCACAGAGGAAGCCAAGTAGCACAACAATTGATAATCTAAAAAAAAGGGCAGGGTCCCAGATGAATTGATATGGGAGTATGCAGATATTTAATCAGGAACTGAAGAAATTCATATGGGGAGCTTCCAATCTAAACATCTGTGGACTGAGTCAAAAGCCACAGAAATCACCTGCCATGACTGGACATTTGTGCTCCTCTTTCCATTTGTGCTGGTCACATTCGTAACCTGGAACCACTTGGCCTCGTGAGGAGAGCATGGAGAGGCTGTTTAAGGAAATAAATATCTCCCTCTGGTAATGGCGATAGATGTGGAAGCCAAGGGTGATGTTGGGGAGCAGAAGAAAATCCTTATTGACCTTGGAGACAGCAAATATCAATGCAAGGAACTGCTGGCAGTTAGTGGGGATGAGTCTGTAGTTAGAAAAACATTGGGGAATATTATAGGAAAGCTTGTACATGGTTGTAAAATTTGCTTCACTGTTTAGGGGGACATTTGAGTGCTAGAAGAAGAATTTCTGGGAAAAGTTGCCGAATTTAAAGCAATGAAGCAATTTATTTGCATGTTTTCCTCCAGCTGAAACTTACATATTGTTTAAAACAAGCTTCACTGTATTAAAGTCAAAGGCAGGAGACTTTACAATGATTACGAAGGGCAAAATCCCACCAATAGTGAGATCACCAGGCCGGTAGTAGCTTTTATCTAAGTTGATATAATCCCTGAACTCACACATAGTTTGCAGCCTCTTCGCTGTAGTTGGAGCCAGGAGCCAGCAGAGCATCAGCATCAACCATAGCATGACTCCTGCCCAGTCATTCAGAAAGTCTTCTGTTATTGGGAACAAACCCACAGTTGAGATTCAACCAGCTTGAATCATCCCTGTGAGAGTGGATTGTTCCCCTACCTCTGAAAGAAGACTCAGTTTGCTCAAGAAACAGTGAAAGGAAATTTGCCACCAAATAAGAGTCAACAGATTTGGGTTTAACTTATATCTCTTGGGACATGAGGTGAAGTTTGACCCCTCCGTCAGGCTTAGCCTTGTCATCTCTGATATCATCTCTGGTTTCCTTCTATTTTGGCTCTCTTCTAGGCTTTGGCAGTCCTTAAGGAAGATGATCAGGACTGCAGATGTGATACCGAGACAAAGCAAGACTTACAAAATTGTAACCCAGGGTCCACTGATGGACAAGAAGTACAGCTTCTTGGGAATGCTGTTCTCCTTGTTAGGGTACTGGACTATTGGGCAGAAGTCACCACAAGGTGCAACTAAAATCACAAGTCTTTGTTTTAAGCATTTCAGGGCCATCTGCACTTAGCAATGTCCTTCAGACACCAATTGGAAGCTTCTCTCTGTAACCTTCACTGAATGACCATGAATGTTTGGACCAAATGCTTCCATACAGTCATTCAAAAATTTATTTGCCGGTGGCAGCATATTCCTGGCACACACAGTAGTGATCTACAGTTGATACTGAACAATTTTGCAGATTTGGTTATGCTGTGCAGCATATTAACATAAACAATAATGAAATATTTACTAACTCAGCCCCTGCAAAATACCAAGCCCATAGACGAGTGGTTCTCAACATTTTCTTCATCATGGGCCCTCTTTTAAATATTTTTTGTGGCCATGGATCACCAAGACTTAACTCAAGATTTAAATCATAACATTTCTTCAAGCCTTTGCAGACAACATTTGATGATGTTATGCCCCACCCCCCACCAGAGTCTTTGGACCATAGGATGAGAAGCAGTGCCATAGACCAAAAATCACTCATGTTGACACCCACCTGAAACTCGACCTAGCATGGGAATTCTGGAGCTTCCTGCAGTGACACAGAGAACACATGAGGGAAGCAGAACGGATCACTCTGTCAAACAGTTGCATTGCACAATTACAGAAGTGGCCACTATTTTTCAAGAGGCCACAATTGAATGACGTCACTGGTGGCTGCTTTCAAAGTCATGTTGGAAGTGTTCACTAAGTGAAACTGTTGCAACAATTATGGGAGGGCTTCAGTTTTTGTATGCCTTACATGTCAGGCTTCAATGTTCCCACACTCACCATGAAGCCTGACACTGAATTAACTGGACTGTGGGTCGGTTAGGTTGATGAATGATGGCAAGGTCGCTGATAAGAACAGCAAAAGCTAACATGTGGAAACCAACAGCAAATGATGAACTCCAGTCAAAATGAAGAATTGTTATGTCAACACATGCTGGCTGTTTGCAGGACCTTAGAGACATTTAGGGGGAAGTAGGTGGATAGATAGATAGGAATGTAATAGGGAGAAAGTCCAGAAATATTTCACAAGAAGAGTTCTCCACTCTTCTACTCATTGCAGAATACCTTATGCCACCAGACTTGAAATTCTAGACCTAGAAAACCTAGAACTAGGCTGCCTCCAGTCCAATCTAAGTGTAGTATATAAAATGATACATTGCAATGTTCTACCTGTCAATGAATACTTCAGCTTCAACCATAACAACACAAGAGCAAACAATAGATACAACTCGAGGTTAACAGCAGCAAACCTGATTGCAGGAAATACGACTTCAGCAACAGAGTGGTCAATATCTGGAATACTCTATCTGATTCTGTGGTTTCTTCCCCAAACCCCAAAAACTTTAACCTTAGACTGTCTACTATTGACCTTTCCTAGGAGGTCTGTACGGGGCGTGCATAAGTGCACCAATGTGCCTACCATCCCTATACTATTGTTTCTTTTTATTTTTCTTATATGTATCCATTTCAGGTACTCATAACTATGTTTATACTTATACCTGTTACCCTATAATCACTTAACAAATAAATAAATAAAATAAATAAATAAAAACTCACTGAACCGAATATGTTAAATTGGTGATGGAAGAGCACTGGGAGTGGATATCTTTTGTTGTGGTGTCTCACATGAACGAGGCACTAATTTTGGGATTAGCTTGGCTCGATAAGTGGGAGCCGGTGATATATTGGGAAGGGGGTTTCTGGAAAATACAGCTGGCAATTGCATCACTTCCACCTACCCCTGATGACGTACCACCAGCTACCAGTAAATCAGTACAAGATAAAGAAGGCCCAAAGTTACAACATCCATACCCGTTGGAATATGAAGATTTGGTGGATGTTTTTTAAAGAGGAGGGTACTCATTTATTACCTCCCCATCGAATAATGGATTGCTCGATAGAGATAATGCCTGGAGCAAAACTTCCAAAATTACGAATGTATTCAATGATGCCCAAAGAAGTGGAGAAGATGAGGAAGTATATTGAGAAAAATTTAAAAAGAGGATTCATCACTCCTGGTAGATCTCATATGGCAGCTCCAGTGTTTTTTTGTGAAAGAAAGGATGGCGGTCTACATTTGTGTGTTGATTATAGGGGCCTAAACACTATTTGTGTAGAACCCTTGTATCCACTACCATTAACAAAAGACTTACTAGCCACATTGGCGAAAAGATGGATTTTCACCAAGCTTGATTTAAGGGAGGCTTATTATTGAGTAAGAATTCATCCAGGTGATGAATGGAAGACAATGTTTAATTGTCCATTGGGCAGTTATTATTTTAATGTAATGCCATTTGGTGTGCAAGGTGCCCCAGCAGTATTCATGCAATTAATCAATGAAGTTTTGCATGATCATCTCTATAAAGGTGTATTAGTCTATTTGAACGATATTTTAATATATTCCAACACAGAGGAAGAGCATATCCATTTAGTAAGGCAGATACTCAAGAAATTGTTAGAGGCCAAAATTTATGTAAAATTGTCCAAGTGTGATTTTCATAACAAACAACTGGACTATCTTGGATATCGTATTTCTGAACATGGGATGACAATGGACCCCAAAAAGGTGGAGGCTGTTTTACAATGGCAAGCCCCATCCATACGGAAACAACTTCAAAGTTTCTTTGGATTTGCCAACTTTTACTGGCAATTCATACCATGATTTGCTGATATTGCCATTCCATTAACTAACCTACTGCGAACTAAAACTATGGGGACTGAGAAACCAAAATCAAGTACTTTGTTATCATGGACGCCACAATGTCAAACCACTTTCGATAATTTGAAAAATCTCTTCACTCAAGAACTGGCCCTCAAATATCCTGATACCAGCTTACCATTGGTAACTCAAGCCGACTCTAGTGATGTGGCAATAGGAGCTGTTTTGCTACAAAAGAATTCAGCAGCAACGTTACAACCATGTGCCTATACCTCTCAAAAATTTAATTCCAGTGAGAATAATTGGGCTATTTGGGAGAAAGAGGCATTTGCTGTTCAGTGGGCATTAATTACTTGGAGACATCTACTAGAAGGTGGTCCACACCCTTTTGAGGTGTGGACAGATCACAAAAATTTGGAGGCACTCCAAAATCCCCATCGATTATCTTCTAAACAAGCGTGGTGGGCATTGTTTTTTAAACAATTCAACTTTACACTACGATATGTTCCTGCTGGGAAAATTTTTATAGTGGACGCCTTATCTTGCTTTCCCCAATAGAAGAGTCAATGTGACACTTTAACCCAACCCCTTATTTTATGTATGGATCATGTTGAATTATTATGAAATATGATTATGACAGCAGATTTACCTACTATTTTGGTGAATGATCAGTTTAACCTCAGACTAACCACTATTGACCTCACTGTCTGTAAGGGGCATGCATAAGTGCACCATCGTGCCTACTGTCCCTTTCCTTTTGTCCCCATTTATTCATACCTATTTCCTGTATTCTTACTCATGGTTATACTTATACCTATTGTCTTGTAGGCAATTGATAAATAAATAAGTAAATAAAATAAAGTTATCTTCCAACTCTACAGTTGCACGACTGTCCAATCAAGAGTTCACAGAAAGGGACACACAATAACTTCACAAATAACTTTTTCACTTGCCAAGTGCCCCAGACTCCAGGGTTATGGAAATAATGTGGACATTTCTCTCTCCTAGGATTCATCAAACACTAGTAATTTTTACTTCATCTCAGTAGAGTTCCAGTGATTAACCCCCCCCCCTGAGTATAAATAAGTTTGTGTCTGGTCAAAACAATGTTTACTTAGCATGCTCTGAATAACATGGCTGGTCCCTTTAGAGTTGGAGCTGAGATCAATGCTTATCTTGAAGACTTAAAACCCTACCTGAACCCATGAAGTCATCAGAGCACCACGTTCTCTATATTATCCCCTGTTGACTTTCCTCTAGGAAGAAGGTCTCTTTCTGTAGACAATGAGTTGGCTTTTCATGTTGCTATGGACTTTGCCTACAGCTATCCAGATGGGCCTGAGGCCAAACTGCTTCTGGAGGAGACCTTTCCTAGTGCAAAAAGACTATTACAGACCTGGAGATCTCATCATCGGTGGAAACCTGCCTCTCTCTATCCCTATGATCATACCACTCCCTTTACTTGAGCCTCCTGCTTGGGATGAACTTTCTCTGTAAGTGTTTCCTTGATTGTCTTTTTTGTCAGGGCAATGTGTAAAGGGCAATCTTTACAGATAGGGCAGATTTAATCCCACTCACCCTCTGTTGATTCAGAGCTTTCCTAGTTGGAACACATTGATTCTCTTTGATGATTCAACCTCCCTCTAATTCCTTTCTCGAGCCCTCTGACTCTTCAGTGGTAAAGAACAGCTTGTCACACTGAATTGGGAGTCAGCTTTTTTCATATTCCTGAAGGCAAGGTACATTCTGCAGAGAAACCAGTTTGGCTGAATTGAAACATAAGGGCCTCTATTTTATGGCTGCGCTACATTCATCTTCTTGTCTCATTATTCTGATGATCTGCAACACCATCCTTCATGCTTCCATTACATTAAATGAAGAGAAAGTCTCTCTTTTGTCCCACCAGGTCTGGCTTCACACCAATCACTGGTCAATCTTGGGCACTTCTTTAACTGAACAGAGTTGGAAGAGACTTTGTAGGCCATCCAGTCCAACCCCTTGCCCAAACAGGAGATTCCACACCACCTCTGACAGATGACAATCTTCTTGAAAGTCCAATCTCTTCTTGAAAGCCTCCAGTGTTTGAGTGCATTTCTCTAGTTGGATACTATAGAAATGATCCCTGAAAATATAGTGTACGTGAGCGGAGTGAGCTTCTTTGAGAAATCCCAACAGAAAGAGTTCTACCTTCTGAGGCCACTAAAAGGGCCATTTAGATACATTGGTTTAAATACTGCTAGCCAGCAAAAGTCAACCTGGTCAGACATTCAATTCAATTCAGTTTCATCTAATTTACTGAATTTGTAAAGTCACCTAAAGTCAAAAGGATTCTGGGAACATGACAGAGTACTAGACTGGAGAAAAAGTGCCTGAGAAAGCAGAGCAGAAGGATTTTCATGACTGGACATAATAAAGTGCATAAACTTTATCAAGACATTAAGCCAGATTTCCTTAATTGGGCTGAGAAGTTCATTTCTGGAAAAATCAATACTGATTTCAACTGAGGTCTGTAATCAATTACAGATAACAGATAATCAGAATTGGAAGGGACCTTATAGGTCATCTAGTCCAGCCCCCCACCCAAACAGGAGACCCTCCACCATTTCTGACAAATGGCAGTCCAGTCTGTTCTTGAAAGTCTCAAGTGATGGTGCTCCTACAACTTCCGAGGGCAACTTCTGTTCCATTGGTTGATTGTTCTCACTGTTAGAAAGTTTCTCCTTATTTTCAAGTTAAATCTCTCCTTGTTCAGTTTCCATCCATTATTCCTTGTCTGACTTACAGGTGCTTTAGAAAATAGCTTGACTTCTTCCTCCCTGTGACAGCCCCTCAAATATTGGAAGACTGCTATTGTGTCTCCCCTGGTCCTTCTCTTCTCCTGATTAGCCAGGCCGTTCCTGCAACTGTTCGTTGTATGTTTTAGTCTCCAGTCCCCTAATCATCCTGGTTGCTCTTCTCTGTACTCTTTCCAGAGTCTCAACATCTTTTTTATAGTGTGGTGAACAAAACTGGATGCAGGACTCTAGGTGTGGTCTTACTAGGGCTTTATAGAGTGGTATTAGTACTTCCCTTGATCTTGACTGTATCCCTCTGTTAATACAACTTAGGATTTCATTAGCTTTTTTGGCTGCTGCTGCACACTGCTGGCTCATATTTAGCTGGTTGTCCACTAAGACTCCAAGATCCCTCTCACAGTTACTACTATTGAGCCTGGTTTCACCCAGTCTATATGTGCTCTTTTGGTTTTTCTTGCCTAAGTGTAGGACTTTACTTTTCTCTACATTGAATTTCATTTTGTTAGATATGGCCTAGTGTTTTAGTCTGTCAAGATCCATCTGGATCTTGAGCCTATCTTCTTGTTAGCTATTCTTGCCAGCTTAGTATCATCTGCAAATTCCCCTTCTATTCCCTCATCTAAGTCATTAATGAAGATATTGAAGAATACTGGGCCTAATATGGAACCTTGTGGCACCCCACTGCTTACTTCCTTCCATGTAGACTTAGACCCATTAAGGACTACTCATTGGGTATGGTTTGCCAGCCAGTTGCGAGTCCATCTAGTGGTGCTGCTATCTATTCCACTTTTTTCTAGCTTACTAAGAAGTAGATTGTGGTCTACTTTGTAGAATGCCTTGCTGAAATCTAAATATATTATGTCCACAGTATTTTGTTGGTCTACTAATTTAGTCACTGTGTTGAAGAAATAAGATTGGCTTGGCATAATCTGTTCTTAACAAACCTGTGCTGACTGTTAGTTATTACTTTACTTGTTTCTAGATGTTGGCAGATCTGTTTTTTTATTATCTTTTCAGTATCTTCCCAGGTATTGATGTTAGGCTGATTGGTTTATAATTTCCTGGGTCTGTTCCCCCTCCCCCTTTTTGAAGATGGGAACCACATCAGCTCTTTTCCAGTCCTCTGGTAATTCCCTGGTGCTCCAGGATTTTTGAAAGATATGGTGCAGTGGTTCTGAGATGACCTGTGCCAGCTCCTTTAAAACTCTGGGATGTAATCCATCAGGCCCTGGTGATTTGTGTTCATCAAGAACAAACAGGTCTTCTCTTACTATTTTTTTTTTGCTTATTTTAACTTTTATTTCTCTTCTCTCTTTTACAGTTATGTTTTGGGTGGGTTGAGCTATAGTTTCTTTTTGCGTGAAGACCGATGCAAAGAATGAGTTAAGCAATTCTGCTTTTTCTCTGTTGCCTGTTACCTCCTTGCCGTCTTCTCTCTTTAGTGGACTGACTTTCCTTGATTTTTTTTTTCTTGTTATTTATATGTTGGAAGAAACTTTTTTATTATCTTTGACTTTTGTTGCAAGTCTTTGTTTATTCTGAGCCTTTGCTATCCTGACTTTGTCTTTGCAGATTCTGGCTATCTGCTAATATTCTTCCTTAGTTGTCTGTCCTTCTTCCCATTTTTTGTACTGGTTCTTTTTTTCTTTCAATTTGCCAGAGAGATCTTTATGCAGCCATGCTGGTTTCTTCTTGAATTTCTTGTTTTTCTTTCTCAGTGGTATTGTGCTGGTCTGGGCTTCTATGATCGTACTATTCAGAGTTTCCCAAGATTCTTGAGCTGTTTTTCCCTTTAGGATTTTCATCCATGGAATCTTTCCCAAGTTCTCTGTGAGTTTATTGAAATCAGCTCTTTTAAATCCAAGACTCTGGTATCATTATGTTTCATTGCTTGTGTTTGTGTTATGTTGAATTCTAGTATGACATAGTCACTCTGCAGTTTCAATTCCCTCTATTACTTCTTCTCTGTTTGTAAGAATTAAGTCCAGTATGGCTGTCCCTCTAGTTTCACCCTCTATCTTTTGGACAACAAAGTTGTCAGGTAGGTTGGTTAGGAACTTATTTGATTTCCCACTTGGCGCAGAATTAGTATTCCAATTGATATCAGGATAATTGAAGTCTCCCATTACTATTGTTGTGTGTTTCCTGCATATGTTTGTTACTTGGCTGGCAAACAGGACATCTATTTTTTCTGTTTGATTGGATGGCCTAAAATATACACCTATGGCTATGTCATTCTTTTTTTCTTTTATATTGACCCATATGCATTCTAGGAGGTTTTCATCTTTGGTTTCATGCATTTCTGTAGCAATATAATGGTCTTTTACATACCGTGCAACTCCATCTCCTCTTTTATGGGGTCTGGTTTTTTTGAACAGTTTGTATCCTTCTACCAATATGTTCCAGTCATAGGTTTAATCCCACCAAGTTTCTGTTATTCCAACTGTATCATATTTACCTTCATGTATTCGTAGTTCGATTTCACCCTGTTTGTTCCCCAGACGTTCCCCATTCTCTGTCCCCACTGTTCAGTTTAAATGTTTATCCAAGAAATCTGTGAATTTAATGCCAAGTAACTCAGTCCCTTTCTTTAATGGATACAAACCATCTCTTTTGTACAGTTTTTCATTGGACCAGCTGCAGACATCATGACTAATAAAACCAAGGTCTTCTCTTTTACACCACTCCTTTAGCCACACATTAAACTCTAGTACATGCTTCCCTTTCCCTTTTTGTTCCTTGTATACTGGTAGAACCTCTGAAAAGATAAGCCTACAGCCCATATTATTAAGTTCATACCCCAAGCTCTGGAAGTTTTTTTGAACAGAAGGCACATCCTTCTGGGACAGATCATTTGTACCAAGATGTATAATAGCATCAACATCACAGTCCTTGCTGGCATTCTTGACTATCTTAAGAATACGCCTCTTGTCTCTGCTGGCAGTAGCACCTGGTAGACACCTGACCTCTTTCAAAACCTCCGTATCCTTTCCTAAATTTACACCCCTTACAACTGAGTCCCCAACTAGAAGGTGTCTTCTCTTTTTGGATGCTGTTCTTGTATGACTGTAATGCGTAATACCTGATTCACACTTTCTCCTTTCCAAAGTAACTTCTTCTTCTAGGACCATGATCCCTGGCTTACTTGAGTTATCATTATCACAACTACCTTGACCTGTCACTTTAGTGTCCCTATTGAGGTCAGCAAGGGCACTGTTATGCTGTGATACAGCAAAAGCTTTGTGTTTATGGTCCACAGCTCTCACCCTGCCAGATCCCACGGTTGTCCATACTGCCCTTTTCCTGTAGGATCTTTATGGTAGTTGTTAGTGATTGGGGACAAACCCCCAAACAGAATGTGCAGCAGCAGTCAAGCCAGGCAGCCAAATGAGAGAGGAAGGGCCCTAG
>NW_020769534.1:0-14027 GCF_900518735.1 Pseudonaja textilis | reverse complement strand
TATATTTATTCACCCAAACTTAGTTGGTGTATCAATGTTATACCCAAAAGTAGTGGGGGCTGGTAGCACGGCAGCTCAATAGATGGCTGGATTCGGCACCTAATTTCTGCTTGGAGAACATAGATAAGTGATTCTAGATATGTAATCTGTCCATGTAGACTGGTAATTTTTTTTTACAAAGAGGACAGTATCCAAATTTGAAGAGTACTGTGAAAGACAGCTGTAAAACAAGTATTACATTGAACTAAGCCTGTCATTTTGAAATAAAATAAATTCACAATCTCAAATTATAATTTGTGCATCAATTCACACAAATGTTGAGACAGGGAAAGGAGTTTTTGTCATACATTATTGACCTTATTAACAGGATCAACTGATTGATAGCCACCCTGTTTTATGACAGCAGTAAAATAAATTGTATTGATCTGTTTTATGATTTACTCCTAGAATCCTGATAATGCTTTCTTAACAAAAAATCTCCCTCCTGCTCCTCTCTAATTTTTGTCCTCCAACACTTGCAACAAAGACCTATTCCCAAGAACTACCAACACATTCTGGCCTTGGCATTTGCCACCCAGGAGGTCAACAAAGACCCACAGCTTCTCCCCAACATCACCTTGGGCTTCCATATCTACGAAGAGAATCAGTATGCAAGCATGGCCCAAGATGTCACCCTCTCTCTGCTCCCAGCTGGGGAAAATTGTCTCCTAACTACAAGTGTGACACACAGGACAACCTTCTCTCTGTTCTTGGAGGTCTCAACTCCAGAACTTCATACCAGATGGCAACCATTTTGGGCAATTTCAAGATTTCTCAGGTACTTGGACACGCAACATGATGAAAGGGGGAATGCAGTGGTAATGATATAAGTTCTGCCTTGTGTGGTTACTGCCAACAATATGCAGAGCCAATTCTGTGACCTGTAGGAAACATCTTATGACAATACAAGGTTGTGGGGATTGGGGTCAAGATTGGATACCCTGCTAGTTTATATGGTTTGAGTTTAGTAACAAAAAAATATGGGTTCCATTTTCCTTGCTTAACCTCTTCCTTCTCCTCCATCTCTACCCTCCCTTCAGCTAGGTTATCGCTTCTCTGACCCTGTTTTGACAGATAAGAGCCAGTTCCCCACCTTCTACCAGATCGATCCCCAGTATCACCTACAGAATGCAGCCATTGTCCGGCTCTTTCTGTATTTCCAGTGGAACTGGATTGGGATTGTTGTTCAGAACTCGGAAAGCAGTGACCATTTTATCCAGATTTTTAATGCCACCCTTGCCCAGAATGACATTTGTGTACAATTTGTAAAGAAGATCCGGTCCCGAATCTCAATATTCAATGGATTGGCCAAGGACCAAATAGATCTGCTTTGGACAATTTTAAACTATGATGTTCAGGTTGTGATTGTCTCAGGGGACTCAAATGCATTGCAAAGTGTTGTATGAGCTCTCTACTTTTATAAAGAAGAGAACCACATGGCTTTTCGGATGGTTTGGATCCTGACCACCCAATGGGAATTTTCAGCTATTGGCTATCACTATGATTGGGTGAAATTGAAAACCCTCCATGGTGCTTTGTCTTTGACAATCCATACAAACCCAGTGCCAGGATTCAAAGATTATCTCTGGGCTCTGAATCCACACGAACCCCGTGGAGATGTCTTTCTCCCTGAATGGTGGGAAGTTGTATTTGACTGTCAGGTATTGAAGGCAGGCCTGGCCTCACCTGATGGCCGAAGGGTTTGCACCGGGGAGGAGAACCTGGGCACCCTCCCAATATCCCTCTTTGATGAAAAGATGACCAGTTTCAGCTACAGCGTCTACAATGCTGCATATTCTGTGGCACACGCATTACATGCTGCGTATACATGGGAATCACAATGGGCATTGAAGAGAGGAAGAAAGAAACCACACCTTCTTGTCTCTGTGAAGCCCTGGCAGGTAATTCCTATCTTCAAAGCTTCCCTTCTGTTGGTTATGTTAACTTTGCACTGTTTTAGGATTTATAAACCTTTGCCTTTGATCTCTTGTACTATCTTGTCTACATACATTTCCACTCTTTTATTGAAATCTCATAGCTTGACATTTACCAAAATTTTCAACAAAAGTTTCATAAGGAAACGAGGAAGTAAATGAGAGTGAGAAATAAGATATATCATAAGAAAGCAAAATGCAAGTCTCATTTCAATGTGGGGGGAAAATAATCAACTTTCATGGGTTCCTAATTCTACTGCTCTATGTTGTCATTTTAGACACAGACCCTCACTCCCTAACTATCATATTAGTAGATAATATTTTATGGGATGGTGAGTATTTCAGGCAAAACACGCTATTGCGGTAGTGTGTAGGCTCCATCCTTGAAGCTGAAGATCTATGGAACTTTGTCTCAGCTTACAGCTCAGTTGGGATTCTGGTGTAACAACAGGTCATAATTTACAAATGGAATGAAGTCTCGATGAAGGCTTATTTCTCTCCCTCCACACTTTCATTTGAGGGAAAAATATTTTTCTTTGTTTCCTTAAGGTGAAATTTATTTGTTCTCTTATTCATCAAAGGTTGCTTTCTCCATCAAAGTAACAGCACACTTGCTACTGTAGTTTTCTTTTTTCTTTTTATTTGGTTTGTCAATTACTTACAAGATAATAGGTATAAGTAAAAACATAGTTATTAATACATGGATACATATAAGAAAAATAAAAGAAACAATAGGACAGGGACAGTAGGCACGTTGGTGCGCTTATGCACGCCCCCTACAGATCTCTTAGGAAAGAGGTGAGGTTAATAGTCGACAGTCTGAGGTTAAAGTTTTTGGGGTTTGGGGAAGAAACCACAGAGTCAGGTAGAGTATTCCAGACATTGACCACTCTTGCTGAAGTCGTATTTCCTGCGATCAAGTTTGGTGCAATTAACCTTGAGTTTGTATCTATTGTTTGCTCTTGTATTGTAATGTTTGAGTATTCATTGTATTCATGGTTTGCTCTTGTATTGTTATGGTTGAGTATTCAATAAGTATCCATTGACTGGTAGGACATTGCAATATGTAATTTTATGTACTATACTAAGATCAAACCGAAGGCGGCGTGGTTCTAGGTTTTCCAGGTCTAGAATTTCAAGTCTGGTGGCATAAGGTATTCTGCAATGAGTAGAGGAGTGGAGAGTTCTGCAGCAGTGTATAATGAACTAAAAGGAATAAAGAAATTGCCTGTTAAAGGCCTATTGGGGAAATGCTGGCTAATCCCATCTCTGTTTCATGTCCTGCATTCAGAATAATATTCCTTCCACGTATTGAAATAAAAAAAAAAACCCAAACACTCTTTATATCTCTTCACCCTCATGGATTTGTTTGTTTGCTTGTTTTACAATTTCAGATCCACACCTTCTTGAAAAACAATATCTTTAACAACACTGCTGGGGATGAAGTCTCCTTTTCAGAAACTGGAATGAAATATGAAGGATTTGACATCCTAAACTGGATCGTCTTTGCAAATATGACAATCCTTTGACAGAAAGTTGGATGGGTTAATCCAGTGGCTCTTCCAGCTGAAGGTTTCAGCATCGATCCCGATGCCATTGTGTGGGCTAACCAGGTGGAGACCAAATGCTGCTTCAAGGGCTAAGAGAAGAGAAGGGGAACAGGCTGTTGAGGTGGAAACTCTCATAACAACAGAGCAAGAGGGGACACTTTTATACACTGTATATCCTGTATATATATCCTGTAGCTGAGCTGAATGTTTCTAACCTTTCAATGCTAAAATCTCTCCTTTCAGACAAAGCCTTTCTCCCGATGTGTGGAACACTGCCTTCCAGGACAGGTCAGGAAAGTTGCAGAGGGAAGGCCCATTTGCTGCTACGAATGTATTTCTTGCCCAGAAGGGACCATTTCTAATCAAACAGGCAAGTTGTTCAAGACATTCCTCAAAGTGGAATGAAGAGGTCTGGCAAAGGCTGAATGGAGAGGGTTGGAAGAGAACCTGACTGAGCAAACCAGTTGAGCAAATTAGGCTGATGAACTTTAAAGAGTGGCCCATTGAACTCAGCCTTCTTTAAGGGTCTTATTATCTATCTATCTATCTATCTATCTATCTATCTATCTATCTATCTATCTATCTAGTATTAGAGTATAATACTATAAGTATAAGTATAATACTATTTATACTATAAGTATAAACATGGTTATGAATACATTGAAATGCATATGAATAAAAAGAAACATTAGGACAGGGATGGTAGGCATGTTGGTGTGCTTATGCATGCCCCCAACAGACCTCTTAGGAAAGAGGTGAGCTCAATAGTAGACAGTCTAAGGTTAAAGTTTTTTGGGGTTGGGGAAGAAACCACAGAGTCAGGTAGAGCTTTCCAGACCTTGACCACTCTGTTGCTGCAATCAAGTTTGGTGCGGTTTACCTTGAGTTTGTATCTATTGTGTACTCTTGTATTGTTGTGGTTGAAGCTGAAGTATTCATTGACAGGTAGGACATTGCAATATGACAAATAGTCAAGATAGATACTATTGAACTGCTCAGATAAAGACTTTTGATTTCAGATGCAGCCCACTGTGACCCTTGCCCAGAAAACCAATATCCAAATGGGGAGAAGAATCACTGCATTGTGAAGAAGGTGCACTTCCTTGCCTATCAAGATAACTTGGGATACGCTTTAGTTTCTCTCACTCTTTTTCTCTTCGTGACCACATCTACAGTCCTAGTGGTTTTCCTTAAACATCACAATACACCAATCGTCAAGGCCAACAACCGTGATCTCACCTACATCCTCCTGGTCTCCCTCCTGCTCTGCTTCCTCTGCTCCTTCCTCTTCATTGGTCAGCCTGGGAACCTCACCTGTCTCTTCCGACAAATTGCTTTTGCCATTGTCTTTTCCCTTGCAGTTTCCTCTGTCTTGGCAAAAACTGTCATGGTGGTTCTGGCTTTCATGGCCACTAAACCAGGGAACAGGGCAAGGAAACTCTTAGGAAAACCTCTGACCAATTCCATTGTCTTAGCCTGTCCCCTGGTCCAAGCAATTATTTGCACCATCTGGCTGACAATCTCCCCTCCATTTCCAAACTTGGACTTCCACTCCTTGGTAGGAGAGGCCATCTTGGAATGTCATGAAGGCTCAACTTCAATGTTTTATGCTGTCCTTGCCTATCTGGGTTTCCTGGCCCTTATCAGCTTCACGGTGGCCTTTCTGGCCAGAAAATTGCCTGACAGTTTTAATGAAGCAAAGTTCATTACTTTTAGCATGCTGGTCTTTTGTAGTGTTTGGATCACATTTCTCCCCACCTACCTGAGCACTAAAGGGAAGTCCATGGTGGCTGTGGAGATCTTCTCCATCTTGGCTTCTGGGGCTGGTCTCTTGGCTTGTATCTTTTGCCCCAAATGCTACATTATCCTACTGAGACCCCATCTTAATTGTAAGGAAAATATAATGGGACACAAGAATCTCTGATTTATGCAGAGATTTGAAAGGTTTATTTTGACTTTGGGGCATTTTTGTATTTGATCTGATTTCTAAAAAATATTGTGAAATGAGAGAGCAACTAGTTCATTAAATAATTGGAAATCAAGTGATGTGAATAAACACAGACCATTTAGTAATCACCCACACTTTTATTTTTTATTAATGTCAGTTCACCCCAGTAAGGCCCCACGAATAACTTGAAAATATGCTTTGATGTTAAAGGTATGGATATTAGGTTCCAGAACTACAATTTCCCTGTATTTTCATCAAAAATATCTTTAATTATATGTTGGGTTGGTTTCACTACGTTGGGCTGTTTTGAAGCATGTTCATTTTTATTGATCCCTGAGGCTTTGCTGAGTTCCCTACCAACTTTTCCATTCAAATGACTATTAGAGTTCTTATAATTCTACAGTTTAAATGAGCTCCATTTTTACTCTCTATGTACTTAATAGAGAACACACTTTATTAGCAAATATGATCAGCTGATAGCCCCCATCTTCAGATCTTCAAGGTCCCACAGGTAAGGGGGCTCATTTAGATGCAGTGGTGGAATAGACAAACAACAGATGAACACACAGAAGCACAAGATGACCCCAAATGTGTTGAAGGGGGGAAAACAACAATAGTATGTGACTTAGAGAATGGATGCTATACTGGGATTCATTTTAATATGTTATGTGTAAATATATGTTGATGATTTGGTTGATGATTTCTTCCCTTGGATTGTTTTTTGTTTATAAATTTTTACTGGTTTTTAAAACAAACATAAACAAACAAAACATAAAAACACCAGGCCATCTTCCCTATATGTACATAGAGTGTGCCGGTTGGTTTACAAATTGTTTTGTGCTTCCATTTCATAGTCTTCAATTATAATTATATTGTATATAATCTCGTATTTTCAATCAATATATTAAATACATTAATATCATTATTAATCAATCAGTTGACTATACTTTTATTCATTCATATTTTCCAAAATGATCATATTTTACTTAATTTGTTTTATGACAATTCAGATTATCATCCCAGATCTATCCTAGAATCATTTTGTAGATATAATAAGAAAGGAATACATCTTTATATATTTATTATTTTCTAAAAGTCTACATATTTCATTTCTATATTTTATTGTCTAACCATTGATAGAATAGATCCCAAATTTTATAAAATTATTTATCATCTTGTTCTCTAATTTCAAATGTCAATTTACTCATTTCAGCACTTCCAATATTTTCTTAATGATTTCCTCCTGTGATGGTATTTTCTCATTTTTCCAGTTTTTAGCAAATACAATCCTAGCCGCTGTTAATACATTTACAATCAGGTATTTCAAGCCTTTACTATATATTTCAGGTAAAATTCCCAATAAAAATATTTCTGGTTTCAAATCTATATGCTTTTTTGTCATTTTTTCCAACCACGTGTAGATTTTAGTCCAGTATTTTTTAGCATCCACACAAGTCCACCACATATGGTAATATGAGCCAGGTGTCTAATGACATTTCCAACATTTTTTGGATTTATTCTTGAACATTCTTGCTATTCTTGTTGGGGGAAAGTGCCACCTGTAAAACATCTTATACAAATTTTCTTTATATGCTGTTGACATTGTCGTTTTATAATTTTGCAACGATAGTTTTTGCCATTTCTCTAGATCAATCCCATATCCAAAATTCTTCCCCCAAGCAATCATAGTTTCTTTAACTTGTTCTTCTTCTAGTTTAATTTCTAATAAATATCCATACAATTTTTAAATCACCTTTTCATCAGTACCTGTCAAAATCTTATCTAAGTCAGTCAATTTATCATAGAAACCTTCTGTTTTAGAATCTTTATCATACCTTGAATGTATTTGCACATATGAAAACCAATTTACCTTTATACCTTGTTCCTCTAGTTTTTGTATAGATTTAAGTTCACCCTTTTCATTCAATATTTCACCATATCTAACTGTTTATTCCTTTTTGTATATTATAGGATAAAATGCTTCAATAGTCGATAACCAGACTGGAATTTTCAAATAACATTGTCTTTTAATCTTTTCCCAATTTAACCACAGAGACTCCCGTATATAATGTCTTCTAAAATACCCCTGTGTTTTAGTTCCTTTATACCATAAAAAAGCATGCTACCCCAACAACAGAACATGTCCTTCTAATGTCAACAATCTAGTATTTCTTAATGTTATCTATTCCTTAACCCACATCAAATTTGTAGCTTGATAATACAACTCCCAATTAGGCAAACCAAATCCTCCTCTTTTTCTGGCATCTTGCAAAAGTTTTAACTTTATTCTTTATTAGCTTTCTTACCTTGCCATATATATTTCAACACAATTTTATTTAAATCTTCAAAGTAGTCTTTTCCAAGCCTAATTGGAATTGTTTGAAACAAATATAAAAATCATCTTGATTGTTGATATTTTCCCTATTAATGACAGTTGTAAATTTTCCCATTTCACCAGATCTAGTGCAATCTGCTGTTTAAGTTTGATATAATTATTCTCTCTCAGTGTACTGCATATTGCTGTCAAGTATATTCCCAAGTACTTGATCTTATTTGTGACATGAATTTTCAATAGGTCTGCCAATTCTTCCTTTTGTCTTGATAGCATATTCTTTGTCAAGATCTTTGTCTTATCTTTACTTATTTTCAAACCAGCCACCTTTCCATATGTCTCTATCTTTTCTATCAATTTTGATGCTGTTTCTAGTGGGTCTTCTAAGATAAAAATCAGATCATCTGCAAATGCTTGCAACTTAAATTCTTCCTTTTTGATTTTCATTCCTTTTATATTCTTTCCATCTCTAATATTTCTGTTTAGCACTTCCAAAGTTAACACAAACAACAAAGGTGACAGTGCGCACCCTTATCTTGTTCCTTTTCTTATATCACTAGATTCTGTCAGTTCTCCCTCTATCATTACCTTTGCCGTCTGCTTTTGATATATAGCTTCTATTGCTTGAATAAATTTTCTAGCAAAGCCCATCTGTTCCAGCAATAATAACATGAATCACCAATTCACATTATCAAATGCCTTCTGTGCATCTAGAAATATCAAAGCCATTTGTTTTTCAGGATGTGCCTCGTATTATTCCAAAGTGTCCAAGATTACTCTCATATTGTCTTTGATTTGTCTCTTTGGCAGAAATCCATTTTGGTCAGGATGGATAAAATTATTTAAATATTTTTTAAGTCTTTCTGCCAATATTGAAGAAAAGATTTTATAATCTGTGTTTAGTAGGGACATAGGTCTATAATTCTTGATTTGTAATGGATCGGCTTCCTCTTTTGGAACAAGTGTGATATAAGCTTCTGACCATGATTTAGGTATCCTCTTCTTTAACATAACTTCATTCATAACTTCTAGCAGTGGAAAATCCAATGATTCTTGTAATGTTTTGTAAAATTCTGCCAGAAGTCCATCTGGGCCTGGTGCTTTTCCATTGTTTTGTTTCTTAAGTGCTTCAGTTAACTCCATCATCGTTATATTGCTTTCTAACATTGTTTCAGTCTCTTTAGGTATCTGGGGTAAATTAGCATTCTATAAATACTGTTTAACTCTTTCCTCATCAATATTCTCTTGTGTGTATAGTTTCCCATAATAATCTCGAATAATTTCCTTCTTCTCTTTACTACCATAGCAAACTTGGCCTTGGTCATCTATTAATTGCGATATTTTCCTTGATTCTTTCTCCTTTCTCAATTTATATGCTAACCATTTACTGGTTTATTTGCATCTTCAAAATAGTTCTGTTTGGCACCTCTAATTTTTTGTGCTAATTCTTCTTTTTCTATTAGACCCATTTTATGTTTGGTTATATCCATTTTTAACTTAATGTCCTTTCTCTGTGGCATTTTCTGTAGCTCTTTTTTGAGTCCTTTATACTCATCTTCTAATGCCTTAGAGGCTAATGTTTTCATGGTATTTCTTTTCCTTGTATAGTCTATTATCAAGCCTCTGGCATACGCCTTCACTGTATCCCATACGTTCTGGATTGATGTATCTTCTTTTTTGTTTTCTCTAAAGAAAAAGGCCAGTTCTTTCTCCACCCACAGTTGATGAGATCATAATGAGCAGATCCCAGTCCATCTTCTGAGAAGGAGACCTCATCTCCAGCACTGTTGTTGCATTGCACATTGCTCAAATAGGCAACAATCTGAAAGAAAAGAGACCTTCAGAAATTGGAGTATTGGGGGCTAGAGTTACAAATGAGACATTGTGGCTTCTGTCATCACATAGATCTTGAGAAGACAGGTTAATAATTGATAAGATAGTTCCATCTCTGGGTACAGAAGTGGTATTCATCAGGTTCTGACCAGTTCTGGAGAACTGGTATGGAAATTTTGAGTAGTTCAGAGAACCGGCAAATAGCACCTCTGATTGGAGTATCCTTTAATTTACAGTATCCTTCTCCTGCCACTCCCACCAAGACATGCTCACAGAACTGGTAGTAAGAAAAATTAAATCCTACCACTGTCTGGGTGGCATGGTTTCCAACTCCAATTTGATCAAACCACAAGAATTTTAGTTCCACAATCTAAATGTAATTTTAGGCTTTTCCTCTTCTGAGACTTGGCTAGATTCACTTTCCAATAGTTATATAGCCTAAATTCTTGTTAACCAATAAGTGAATGTTTGAAATGAATAAATCATTTCTATCAGAGCCATGCAAAATTCCAATGGTTTTCTCTAGCTCATTGTCAAAATCTGCAGAATGCAGGAACCAGGTTTGATGAACTGGGCTATGTGGAAGGAAGCATCTGAGCTGGCTGGTCACTTCACTATTCTGATAGGTCCAACATTTTAACCTTTGATTCAGAAAATTCCGATGAATTTCAGACCAGGAAACCATTAGGACCACATTGAATCTTGCTCTGTGCTGTGGTTGTCACAGAAACAGAATCACAGTATTGGAAGGGACATTGGAGGTCTTCTAGTCCAACCTTCTGCTCAAGCAACTTACTCTATACACTTTTAGAAATCTAGCTATCCTGTCTCTTCATAAATGACTCCAGCAATGGGGCACCCACGACTTCTATAGGTAAACTTTTCCTTAAGAAATTTCTCCTTGGTTCTAAGTTGCTTCTCTTTTTTATTAGTTTTCATCCATTATTAATCAGAAGCTCTTTTCACACAGCAAGGTGTGAGTAGCAAAACAAATGGTAAACTAAAAAAAGGGTGGGGGGGACAAGGTCTCAGATGAATTAGTATGGGAGATATTTAATCAGTAACTGAAGCAATTCATATGAGGAGCTTCCGATCTAAGTGTCTGTGGACTGAGTCAGAAGCCTCAGAAATTACCTGCCATGACTAGACATTTGAGGTCCTCTTTCCAAGCCTCATGATGCTCAGTCGAACTCTGGATCCATACATTGCATGCAAAGCATGTGTCAGTGTGTGCTCCCTTCAAAATCCAAGAAAGAAATACCCAGACTCCATGGATCAGGGCAAAGTTATTCTTTTACTGGAAATTAACGAGGAAGCTACAGATGGAATTCCAAAACTGAGAATTTGGTGCGCAGATCCCATATACAAAGGAATGGAATTGTTCCCACCCCCCAAAGTCCAGAAGTCTCTTCCAATTAAAAGTTCTGAATATGATCATGTGGGCATCTTCAGGTGGTGATGAGGCCTCTGTCCGTTGACCTTGACATATTTTGATAAGACTTCGCAGCTGCGCAAAAAGGGATAGAAGCTAGCAAGGAAATGGAAAGTTGAAAAGAAGAAATCATACACCCCCTCCTTTTGCTTACCCACAGTAAAGGAATGCAAAACACCTCCAGCTCTCTTACCCCCACAATTACCCCTCCCCTCGGTGCTAATGACAGCCGAAAGAATTAAGCCTAGCAGTAGAGAAGATAAAGTAGATAGGATATGGGAGAGATAAATGAGATAGCAGTTAGGGTAGCCAAAGAGATCTTGAGGCTGACAGCATGTGCCAGATCATAAATAGCATTGTAGATATTGGAACTGTCACCTGTCATTCTCATTTCAAAAGTGTAATTGGGCAGATTCTGCAAATTCTCCTTTCCTGTACAGTGTTTTTCCCCCTTTGGAGGGATCTTCCCTGATCGATGGATCTTGCAGTGAAAGACTATTTCCCACCATGCAAAGAGGGAGAAAGACATCTCCTTGTGGGTTCAAGGGGTCTAAAGACAGGAGGAAGTGGCTGAATTCAGAGACATCCCCGGAGTGGTCTTTGAAATGCAGGACCCCATGAAAAGGCTTTATATATTGCAATATGTATTCAGTTTCTTCCAAGCCAATTTTCCAATGGGAAGTGAAGGTGTAAATTTTTCCAAATGATACTTCTTTGAATCTTTCAAAAAAATGTACCACCTCTATTAAAATGACAGTAACAGCTGTGTCTGCAAACATAATAAACACTTCTATCTTAAACCAGGTAAGGAAATTGAGAATAAACTTGTTCAGAGTGATTTCAACATTATCCAATTCCAGCATTTCAGTCAAGGCCAGACAGATCTCCTTCTCCTGGAGCATTGGCTTCAGAGTTGAGAGGAAACATTCTCCCCTCTCATCTTCAGGGTCCACAAGCCCAACCCAGTTCCACTGGAAATACAGGAGCAGCTGGACTAAACCCACATACTGAGGAGATTCCTTGGGATTAATCCGGAAGAAGGAAGGATAAACTCTTCTCTCTCCCTAACTCAAAGCCAACACCAAGCTGGAGAAAATGAGATTCATCATCCAAAGACAAAATAAAATTTTATGGCAAGAGATCTCTCTTTTCTGTGGGACCTTAAAGATGCTGAAGATGGAGGCCATCAGCCTTGAGGACTTGGCAGTGAGACCACCAATGACAGACAGCAGATTGTCCTGCAGGTCCCATTTGTAACTTGGAACCACTTGGTCTCGTGAGGAGAGCATGGAGAGACTGTTTAAGGAAAAAACTATCTCCCTCTGGAAATGGCCATAGATATGGAAGCCAAGGGTGATGTTGGGAAGCAGAAGAAAATCCTTATTGACCTGGGAGACAGCAAACATCAATGCAAGGAACTGTTGGTAGTTATTGGTGATGAGTCTGTAGTGAGAAAAACATTGCAGAACATTCTAAGAAAGCTTGTGCATGGCTGTAGAATTTGCTTCACTGTTTGGTGGGACTTTTGAAGGGAGAAACCCCCAAATTTCATTGGGTTTCAGTTTTTTTCAAAGGTTTTCCCTTGGCTAAACTTGGATGACATTCTGAGAAAGGAGACAAGCCTTCCCATAGATATCCTGGACTGTTTTATACTCTCTATCATCCCTGCCATATTCAATTTGCTCCAGTTGTTGTAAACCTTTCCAATTGCTCCCATTTCACTTTTATTATTTAAGGATCAGACCTTGGAGCAGCTTCTTCAGGTGGGGCAAGGATGTTTGAGCACAGGACTACAGTGTGTGTGTGTGTGGGTGGGTGGGTGTGGGTCACCACATAGACTTACTGAAGGCCATTGTTCATGAGCAATGCTCATTCCAACACTGAGAGGGATTTTTGTAACTCCTGAATACATGAAGAGTGTTGAGCTTTTATTTGAATTTTCTACCACAAATTACTGTTTTGATTAATATTATAATTTGAGTTCCTCACTAGGCCAGCACAGCTTCCCTCTTCATTTTTGTTGTTAATCATCTTCCTGATGAAGAGATTGAGAATTCCAACCTATTTTAAGATCTTGCTAATTTATTGAGAAAAGCACAAAATGTGCACTACACCAGGACAGTGCAAATATTAGAAGAATATCTGGAAAAAGTCACCTAATTTAAAGCAAAACTGTGAAACTTACCTATTATCTAAAACAAGCTTCACTGTATTAAAGTCAAAGACAGGAGACCTTAGAATGATTCCCAAGGGCAAAATCCCACCAATAATGAGATAACCAGGCCTGGACTAGAGGAAAAATGACAGCTGTCTTCCAATATTTGAGGGGCTATCACAGAGAAATGGGGGTCAAGCTCTTCTCCAAAGCACCTAATGGCAGACCAAGAAGTTATGGATGGATGCTTATCAAGAAGTGATCCAACTAGAACTAAGGAGAAATTTCCTGACAGGAGAATTAATCAGTTTAAGAGCTTGCCTCCAGAAGTTCTAGGTGCTCCAACACTGGAGGTTTTTAAGAAGGAACTGGACAACATGGTATGGGGTCTCCTGCTTCAGCAAGGGAAGAAGATCTCCAAGGTCCCTTCCAACTCTGTTATTTTGTTATAACACAAAGAACAAGAATTGCAAGATTGATGTGAATAATTGTTCCTCCCAGAAGTGGAACTTTTCATCTTTGATTCTGCATGACAATTCGCTGTCCCTCTTAGGACTCCTTTGCAATCTAGGGGTTTTGTGGATTGTTAGTTTCTACTCAAGTAGCAATATGGTGGCCATCTCAAGAAAAGACTTTCTAAATGTTGTGTCAGGTGTAAAATATTCAGACCACATGTAAATTTGCAATTGGACTGATTTGTTACTATTCATGTCTATCCATAGGTAGCTAATAAATGAATGGTTAGTACTATCTTGGAGTTAGATAAGGGTCAATGGAATTCAAGAGGGACTGGACTTAGTCCAT
>NW_020769533.1:388048-400828 GCF_900518735.1 Pseudonaja textilis | reverse complement strand
AATCAGCAAAGATGCAGAGCCCCACCCTGGGTTACCCAGGGGCCACCCATTTTCAGACAACTCCATCCCTGCATTCCCTGTATCGTCCGCGCTCTTTGGTTTTCACCTTTTAATTTTCTTTATTCATTTTAATGCTTTTTCTAATTGTGCTTTTATGCTATTGCAAGCTGCCCGGAAACACTTGACAGGGCACTCAAGACGCATCAGCCATCAACAAGCACAGAGGGATAAGTAACGTCTACGCATCGTTCAAAAAAGAGGGGCAAAGAGCTGAAAACAAGACCAAACTACCCCCCGCCCGTGTCAGCAATCATCACTAAACAGAGATTAACCCCAAGATTAGCACTAGGCCAACAACCAAGGTATAAACCGACATCCCAATCAAGGAATTGGCAACTCAGACAAACAATAAACAGTAGTCTAATCCAGAGGTCTCCAAACTTGGCAACTTTAAGACTTTAATTCTCCAGCCAGCTATGAAGTTCACAAGTCTTAAAAGTTGCCAAGTTTGGAGAACCTCTGGTCTAATCAAAGAACCCCCAAGAACTGATGGTGAAGGAAGGCACTGTGTATAAGCAGAGGGCAACGCACACACATGCCCCACCTTTCGAGCACCAAGGACGTTCCCTTGTTGGGTCAGGAAACGTCTGCAAGAAAACCACCCAGCTCAAAAAGCACCAAAAAGACCCCATAGATGTTCTCCTCCTCTTCCTCCGCTCCACAACCCTTTCCCTTCTAACGCCGATGATGCTACCTAGTTGGGTCACGAAATGTCTGCAAGAAAACAACCCGGCTCAGAGAGCACCAAAGGTCCCATAGGTCTGTGGAGCTTCTCTCTCAGCCATCCAGGTCTTGGTTCTCCCAAAAGTGCGACAACTCAAGCGACAACCGGACTTCCTTATTTATTTATTTTTTCTTTTGAAGGCGTTTTGCTTCTCCTCCCAGAAGCTTCTTCAGCTCTGACTTGGATGGTGGGGCAGGGAAGGATTGATATTCCTTGCAGACCGCTGGTCCTTTGCATGCTTTGAGAGGGTCGCTGAGGCCACTTGGAGGTTTATCTGTGTCCTCAGGGTCACCTGAGTGGTGCAAATGGTTCCTGGAGTCTGCCATTTTTCCCCCCCTCTGAGAATCCATTCCTACTCCCCCACCCCATTCCAAGGGTCTTCATCCCAAATTGTGTAGCTAAAAGTCTGTAGAGATTCTCAGCCCTCCAGGTCATAGTTGTCCCGAAGGTGGTTTTTTTCCAAGGGGCAATTAGACATTCTGGTTTTTCTTTGAAGACGCTTCGCTTCTCCTCCAAGGAGCTTCTTCAAAGAAGAACCAGAACGTCCAGGTGCCTCTTGAAAAAAAAATCACCTTTGGGAGAAAGACTCAACAGTTGTCCTAGTCGTTATCTTCCTCCTCCTCCTCCTCTCCTTAAACCCCACTCAGAAGGGTGGGGAACACTGATGACACTACCTAGTTGGGTCATGAAATGTCTGTAAGAAAACCACACAGCTCAGAAAGCACCAAAGACACCATAGTAGTTGTCCTCCTCCTCCTCTCCATAAGCCCCACTCCCTTCTAACACTGATGATGCTACCTAGCTGGGTCACGAAACGTCTGTGAGGAAACCACCCAGCTCAGAGAGCACCCAGGAGCCCATAAAGAATGAATCGCTCTCTTTAAAAGTGTTGCATGATTTTTCTTTCCAAGAGAGGAAACTGAGGCTCAGAAGAGGAAGGGGAATCTAGCCATCCCATCAAGGACAAATCCACCGATATACTCAATAGAAGAGAATATTTGTAACTCAAGGTTGAATTGTGGGGTCCCTGGTGCTCTCTGAGCTGGGTTGTTTTCTTGCAGACGTCTCATTATCCAACTAGGGAATATCATCAGTGCTTGGAGGGAATGGGTTTATGGGGGGTGGGGAGGAGGAGACTGGGGGCTGCTTGAGCTGGGTGGTTTTCTTGCAGACATTTCCATCAAAGGATCCTCCCAAATCCCTTGTGTCTTCTGGACACAACACTTCTCCTGACCACTTAAGCCAGCACCTAATTCCTTTTCCTATCGACGGCATCCTTCCTCCGCACACAGTTTCGCTCTCAGATTGAAACACCGCTTAGAAAAAGCCAGGAAATGGATCAATCTGGACTAACATTAAGTGTTGTACGTGATGATTCTCGATTCTTAATGAATGTACCTTTTCTTTCTGTATACTGAGAGTATTTGCACCGAAGACAAATTCCTTGTGTGTGTCCAAATCACACTTGGCCGATAAAAGAATTCTATTGCTTTCCCCTTTATTTCTTAAACGAAGCCATAAACCCCGAAGCTTTCTGCTAAAACAGTTTGCAGGCGCAAAGATTAGCCTCCGGGGAGGGTCATGGATAAAGTATTTACAAACCAGCCAGTTTTAGAAGCCTTGAAGACAACCAAGGGGCTTTCTTTTCTGTTTTGTTTTTTTTGCACAAAGTAGTTTCAGGGGTTGAAGGAAGTGAAAGGTGTCAACAGATGCTCTCCAGCCAGGCAAGACGTCTAAAGCGAAACAAAACCTCTCTGCAAACGGACCTTGGGGAGAAAAAAAACTCACCCTGGGGCAGGAATCCACTGACAAAGTTCAGAAGCATCTAAAGTTACCAAGTGGAGGAGGTTGTGTGGGCCAAACTAAAAGGCTACTGCGGATTTTATCTGCAGGTGAGATACAGGAGGACTATCCCACGGAAGGGAACTCAGAGTTGAAATTCTTTCCTTGCAGTTGTTTCGGTACCCAACTAGGCAACATCCTCAGTGTTGGAAGGGAGTGGGATTGTGGAGGAGGAGGAGGAGGAGGAGGAGGAAGAGGGAGGAGGACGAGGAGGAGGAGGAGGGAGGAGGGAGGAGGAGGAGGAGGAGGAGGAGAAAGATGATGACTGTAGGGTCCTTGGTGCTCTCTTGACCAAACTAGGGAACATCCTCGGTGTTGGAAGGGAGTGAGGTAAACGGAGTAAATCCCACTCTTTTCTGATGATATAACCTAGTCGGATAATGAAACATCTGCAAGAAACAACCAAGCTCAGAAAGCACCAAGTACTTCACAAATGCCTCCTCCTCCTCCTCCTCCTCCTCCACCTCCTCCTCCTCCTCTCAAGGCTCTCCCTTCTAGCACTGATGATGTTACCTAGTTTAGTCATGAAACGTCTGCAAGAAAACAGCCAGACTCAAGAGAGCACCAAACATCCACAATCCCGCTCCTACTCTTCCTCTTCCTCTTCCTCCTCTATTCTACAAACCCCCCTCCCTTCTATCATGGATGATGTTCCCTAGTTGGGTCATGAAACGCCTGCCAGAAAACAGAGAGCAGAAAGGACCCCACAGTCCTCCTCCTCCTCCTACCTTCTCTTCCTCCCTTCTTCTTCTCCTCTACTCTGAACCCCCCCTCCCTTCTAGCACTGATGATGTTCCCTAGTTGGGCCATGAAACGTCCGCCAGAAAACCACCCAGCTCAGAGAGGACCACACGGGAGAACGCTCCACCAGGCAATCCAGAAGCTAATTCAGACGTTCCTTGAAAAGACCAAACCTCCCCCAAATCCAACCCAAAGGCCTTCTCCACCAAAGTGGGAGTAAACCCAGCTTTAAATATGACCAGAAGTTGTGAAGTCCCACAAACGCTACTTAGGGCTTTGGGCCAAAATAAACCAACCGCCCTTCCCATTTTTGCCTCTTTTCAGGGTCTTGTTGCACCTGAATTAATAGCCAGCCCCTTGAACCCAAAGGACTCGATGTCCCTCTCCTTGAAGCCATGGAGGGGAACCCAAATAAACTACAGCGTTTATCGAGCATGGTCCCTTTAAGACGTGGGGACTTCAACTCCCAGAATTCCCCAGCCAGCTGGGAGTTGGGAGTCCCCCGCTCTTAAAGTGGCCACGAACGCTGCATTACCAAATCAATTCCCAACCAAAGAGGAGGGGGGGAAAAAGGAAAAATTCGAGCCACCAAACCTCTCCATTTTGGCCTGTCCAAGCCGCCGGTTCTCAAGACTTCAGCTGTGTGTGTCCTGCTTTCTCAAGACTTCTGAATAATCATGCAAGTCCTTTGACCTCCGATCACGGAAAACCACAGAAAAGGAACTGAAAAAAGTCAGAAACACCCAGAAATCCTTTGCAAAAAAAAAAAAGAAAGAAAGAAACTCGAGTGTTTCGTCGTTGGAGAGAAAGTCGGAGGCTCTGCAAACATCCCTCACAGCCCCTAAAATCGCGGGAAGCCTCGGCCCATCCGTTTAAATCAGAATTAAAGGAATTAAAAGAGATTCCTTTTTTTTTTCCCCCTTAGAAGGTTATTAAAGTCGAATATTTCTTTCCTTTCTGATCAAATCTGATCTGATCTGAAAACCAGCCATCTCTCTCTCTCTTTCGCCAAGGGAGAAGAAAATACAGCCAGTCCTCAACGTACAACAGTCCATTTGGTGACCGTTCCAAGCTACCAGGGCACTGAATAAAGTGACTTAGGATCATATTTACAGATTACAGATGAACAGAGCTGGAAGGGACCCTGTAGGTCATCTAGTCTAACCCCTCCCCACCGCCCAAACAGGAGGCCCTACCCCATTTCTGACAGAGGGCAGTCCGGTCTCTTCTTGAAAGCCTCCCAGGGATGATGAAGCTCCCACAACTTAACAGATAACCAGAGTTGGAAGGGACCTTGTAAGTCATCTAGTCCAACCCCCTGCCCAAACGGGAGACCCTACATCATTTCTGACAACTTCTGAAAGCAACTTCTGTTCCACTGAATATAGAATAGCAGTGTTGGACGGGACCTTGGAGGTCATCTAGTCCAACCCCTTGCCCAAGCAGGGGACCCTACACCGTTTCTGACAGGTGGCAGTCCAGTCTCTTCTGGAAATATTTCACGGTTACGGCCGTCGCAGCATTCCCCCATGGTCACGTGGTCAAAATTTGGACGCTTGGCAACTGACTCGTATTTACGACGGCTGCAGTCACCGTGGCAAGAAAAGTAGTACAATGAGGCCAAGCTCACGTCACAAATGTTTCATTTAGCAACCGAAATGTTAGACTCAATTGCGGTCATAACTCCAGGACTATCTGTACAGGGGGGTCCTTGGAGTACAGCTATTAGTTTAGTGTCTATTCAAAGTTGTAACTGCACTGGAAAAAGTGATTTTAGAGCGGTCCTCGCACTTACAACCGCTGCAGTATCCCCATGGTTACAGGATCAAAATTTGGATGCTTGACTCGTATTTATGACGGTCGCGGTAATCCTGAGGTTCAATGCAATTCTCCTTTTGGGACTTTATGACATGCAAAGCAGACAGTGCAATCCAGATCTGCTTAATGACCGGGTGACTAACTTAACTGCAGGGAGGAACGGAGAAGGGAGCAACAGGGGTTATGGGAGAGGAAAAGGCCCTGATCCCTTTCATTGGCTGCAGTGATTCACTTAACAACTGGGGAAAGCCAGGTCGTAAAATGGGGCCAAACCTCACTGAACCCCTTGTCTCGCTTAGTAACAGAAATATTGTGCGAAACTGCAGTCGTAATTCAAGGATTTCCCATCCAATGAAAATAAAAGACTTTATTTCAAAGAAGGAACACGTGCAGGATGAACAGAAGAGGGGAAAAAAAATGACATCAGGCCTCAAATTCGGAATCTTTTTAGCATGATAAAGTAACTAATTAAAGATTGCAGCTAATTACATTTTGCATTTACTACCGTGGTCCTCAACTTATGGCCTGGGGTTTAGCAAAGTGTTTGAAGTTACAAAGGCGGTGAAAAAAGTGACTCGGAAGTGGTCCTCACACTTACGACGGTCACAGCGTCGCGGTGATGCGATCCAAACTTGGGCGACTGGCAAACATTTACCAAGACTGCAGCATTCTGGGTGAGGTAATCCTCCCAGCTTCTACTAAGCAAAGTCACTGGGGGGGGAGGCCGGATTCGTTTAACGACGTTTGATTCACTTAACGGCCATGTGATTCGCTTAAGAACCACAGCAAGTCTCTTAATGACCGTGGCAAAAAAGACATTCAAGTCAGACTCGTTTAACAACGGCCTCGCTTAGCACTGGAAGTTCTGGCTCCCCCCTTACGGTCGTACATCAAGGACTTCCTGCCCAAGCTGTTTCTATAGCAATAAAGTTATCCCGTTTTTTAAAAAGTTTCGTTTTTCTTCGAGCATAAAATCCGGAAGCGATTTCCCCACGGAAGCCAAACCGTTGCCTTAACCGCCTCAATCCAATTCATATATTTTTTTTCCCCCCATCGATTTCTCCGTTGGGAGAAATAATACATTTTTCTCTTTACGCTTATTGGATTTTCTACATCCCCAAATGCCTGTAATGTCAAAGATCTGCATTATCTCTCACACTCTTTTGTCCCGACAGCCATAAAGGGAAAAACTTCTTCGTCTCAATTTTATATTGGCTTCAAAAAATATTCACGCCGAGGATTAACCACAAAGGCAGGAATTCCGGTTGAACCAGGTTAATGATCTCAGCTTGATTCAGGGAGATATTTTGGGTGGGGGGGGGGAAAGGAATGGGAAGAAAGAGAGACCTTCACCCAACTCCCCTTCACTTCAATGGGGCACGATTGGTACCTTCCCAGCTGAATGTCCACCATTAAGCAAATCCTTTCTCCTTCTAACACTGATGGTGTTATGTAGTTGAGTGATGAAATGTCTGCAAGAAAACAGGCAGGTTCACGGGACACGAAGAGTCCTCCTCCACCTCTTTCTCCTTCTCTTTCTTCTTCCCTTTCTCCAACTCTTTCTCCTCTTCCTCTTCCTCCTCCTCCTCCTCTCTGTAATCCCAACTCCCGTCTACCACTGATGGTATTACCTAGTTGGGTAATGAAATGTCTATGCCGTTGTAACTGCAGTCACTAAATGAATGGTTGTAAATTGAGGACTCCCTGTTCCTGAAGAGCTGTTCTGCTCGCTTCAAGCCTTTCGCAAACTTCCTCCAAGCCCCTTTTCCCAAATATAATTGCTAAAAAAAACCCCAACTATTGTAAAACCAGCTCGATACCCGTGCTTTGCTACGAGAATATGTGGTCAGGCTTAGTTTTTGGGGAGGAAAATAAGGGGGGAGGGGGGATTCTGCTTCTGCCTACCAGCATCCATCGGTATTCATCTGGCTAGCGTCCTGTCAGTGTGTGAGAGTTGAGGGCTGTTTAGAAACTGAAACGGTATTTGCTGTGTGAGCAAGAAGGAGACAGCAAGGAGCCTGGGTGTGGCTTAGCTCAACTGTTCTGTACTAAAGCTGCTTGGTGCTCTGAAAGTGAAACTCCTCTGCTTGTGTTTTGCATTTGGAAGGGAATTCTTTCCAGGTGGGGAGGGAGAGTGGAACTCCTTAGCATCAGAGCATGTTGTTAATAATAATAATAATAATAATAATAATAATAATAATAATCATAATCATAATCATAATCATAATCATAATGGAAATACTCTAAATGCTCTGATGGTCATTTGGAAAAATCCTTTCTTAGTGAGCCCCTAGAAGCCGAAAGGAACCTATGGGCCGAATTTCAAGTTTGTAGGCTTTACGGTTCTGGAGATTTTGTGATGATGCGTGAGGGGTAATTTCTCTTTGATATATATGGATGGATGAAAAATGGAAGGTTGACATGCTGATATTGATATATATAATAATGTTAATCATGTAAGCCTGATTAACATGGTAACTTTCACTTGTATTCATTTTTATTTTATTTTATTTTAGGTGCCAAATGTCAACTTTGTAGGCTTTACAGTTCTGGAGATTTTGTGATGATGCGTGAGGGGTAATTTCGCTTTTAGATAGATAGATTTAAACCAACCCAGCCCCTAAAAGCTTAACCTTGGCCTGTTTTAAATGCCCTTCGAAGAAGAGAAATTGAGGGAAATAAAATAGCTCCAGATAAAAGTGTTTCTGCAATGCCAAGGACATCATAACAACAGTTGTGTTGGTTTTCACTATCCGATTTTACACGAACATTCCTTATTCTGTATCTCTGCTTTTAAGCGCTTATCGCATATTTGCAGATTCTCAGCTCTTCTCTTTACAGGTGGCAAAAGTTTTCTTTCACTATTTTGCAAATCGTTGCAAGGTCTGACACACTCGCACAAAAAGAATGCTGCAATAAGTGGAAAGGACCAGGTGTAAGTCACGTCCCCCCCACCCCAGTCCGGTTGTAACTTCAAACGGTCACTAAGCAAAATTTGATAAGTTGGTTTAGATTGATTTATATTCTTTGAGCATCCAACATGGTCAACCCACCCACCCACCCACCCAGGTGCAGATGCTTCCCCCACCTGTTGTTTCTCGGTTGTTATTGTACTTCTGCAAATTGCTGTGCATACACACCTCCCTCGTGGGAGCAGGCGGCGCAGCTGTGGCGGCCCTCAAGGTTGTGACTGGATGACTGGCTGGCACTAGCTCACCATGCACCCTGGGTTTACACTGGGGGAGGCGGGGAGGAATATCCAGCTCAAATGCAGGATTTAATTTCAGGTATTCGCACATAAATACCATGGTGGAACCGCGTAGCAGGAAGCCAGCTCAGACACAAGACCAAAGAAACCAAAGCAGCCTGCTCAGAGACGGAATCCAGTGCTAGGAGGCTGTTATAAGAAGACCCTCGAGCCTTAGGGGTTAGGGGGCAAGCCTGGCATTGACAGGGTCGAACTGTGGGGGTCTTTGGTGCTCTTTGAACTTGGAGTGACCCAACTAGGGAACATCATCAGTGCTAGGAGGGAGGGGGGTTTGCACAGAGGAAGAGGAGCGGGAGGAAGAGGAGAAGGGAGGAGGAAGACTGTGGGGTCCTCGGTGTCCTCTGAGCTGGGTAGTTTTCTTGCAGACGTTTCATGACCCAATTAGGTAACGTCATCAGTGCTAGAAGGGAGAAAGGTTTGCAAGAGAGAAGGAGGAGGAGGAGGACGACGACTGTGGACTCTTTGGGGCTCTCTGAGCTGGGTGGTTTTCTTGCAGATATTTCATGACCCAACTAGGGAACATCATCAGTGCTAGGAGGGGGAACGGTTTGCAAGAGAAAAGGCGGAGGAGGAGGAGGAAGAAGAGGAAGAGGAAGAGGAAGAGGAGGAAGCCTGTGGGGTCCTTGGTGCTCTCTGAGCTGGGTAGTTTTCTGGCAGACGTTTCAGGACCCAACTAGGTTACATCATCAGTTCTAGAAGGGAGTGAGGTTGTTCCCCATTTATATTCAGTCGCTCGCCTGGACGGTGGGAATGTGGTCTTCTCCCTGGCAGCTCCTGGATTGGGCTGGGCCAGGACAGACCCTCTCCAGCCTCCAAGGCCCAGATAAGCAGGGCATCTGGAGCTGAGGGGAGCAAGGACCCCCAGACCCCCAGCAGGACCCCCAGACAAACCACCCAGCCGAAAGCCAACCCAATGGGGTCGTGGAGACTTGAGAGGGGGGGCAGCCCATCGCCAGAGGGGCCCCCTCAGCTCCAGGTGGCTCAGGCCCCCCCTTCCCCCCCCCCCCGCCCCCCCCGGGGGCTGCCCCCCCCCCCCCCCCCCCCCCCCCCGCCCCCCCCCCCCCCGCAGTGAGGAGAGGTCAGCCACGGAGCAAGGCCGCCGGAGGAGAAGGAGGCTCTGTTCACCCGGCCCTCCTCTCCTGGCAGGCGGAACAGGCCTCCCATTCTTCCGGCTTCATAAAAGGAGACGCCAATAGCCCCCCCCAGCCCCCCACTTCATTTTAAGAGAAAAGGAGAAAACTCCCAAACTCGGCCGGAGGGGACTTTGGTCCCCCTGCCCTTCCCCGGGGGCCTGGAGAGAGAAAAAATCTGCTTCCATCAGCCAAAGCCTTCCAAGGGCCCCGAGGTGGCCCTCCCCCCCCCCCACCCCAGGGACCCCCAAGGGGAAAAGAGGGAGGGGGCGACCCCAGCCTGGCCTCCCTTCCTGCTCTCTCACCTGGCCCAGAAGGGAGAAGAAGGGGGAGGGGTCTTCTGAAGCACCTGGGCCCTTTTAAGCCTGGTGGACTTCAACTCCCAGAATCCCCCGGCCAGCTTTGCTTCATCGTCTCTTGGGATCCCTTCCTCAGCAATCTCTCCATCTGAATTCAGTTCTCTTCAATTCTGGGAGTTGGTCTTCCAACTCTGCTAGCGGAGGAATTCTGGGAGTTGAAGTCCTCCAGGCTTAAAGGGGCCAAGGTGGGAGACCCCTGACTTAGACGACCCTTCCGGTCTCTTCCAACTCTATCATTCCTGACTGGCTGAGGAATTCTGGGAGTTGAAGTCCACAAGTCTTAAAGTGGCCCAGGTGGGAGACCCCTGACTTAGATGACCCTTCCGGTCCCTTCCAACTCTATCATTCATGGCTGGCTGAGGAATTCTGGGAGTTGAAGTCCTCCAGGCTTAAAGGGGCCCAGGTGGGAGACCCCTGCTCCCAAGGAAATCTATCCAAGCCTCAGTATCCATGGCTCAACTTTGGCGACCACACAAGGGCTGAAGAGAGCTTGGCGAGCCATGCTTGACCTCCAGGGCACCGGGGAGGGGGGTGGCATTCTTCTCCAGCACAAAGAGCCATTCTTCCCCTGGGGGCTTTGGGGGGGGGGGGGTGGGGGGGGGGGCTGCCTCCTCCTCCTCCTCCCTCCAAAAGTTATTTCCCAGCAGACAGGAGGAAAGCCGGAATCTTTGGCTGCTATAGAGGCTACGCAGATCTGACTGGGGCATCTGGTCCCTTCCAAAGCCACAAATAACGTCCGAGTGGGTTTCCAAAAGTGGCGGGGGAGAGGAGATACAGTCCCCCCCCCAGTTTTCCAGACCCCCAGCACAAAGGACCCACCCCGCCTCCCTACGCAAGGCCTGAGCCAAGCAGCCTTTTGCAAAGATGTCTCCTACCAGCTTGGGAAAAGTTTGACTTCCTACCAGATACAGGTGGCCTCGAATTACGACCACAATCCAGCCCAGAAATGTATGTTGCAGAGAAAGTCATGGAGTTTTTATATATCATTATTTTTTTAAAAAAAAAATTGAACAAAAAGAAAACATTTAAAAACAGTGAACGTGCCGCCATCATCCTGACACACCTAATTGTCATCCGTAATTATTTCGGGTGACACATGATACATATATACATAATATATACATCCATATCCACAATTCTTTATCCTCCTAATCTGTTATCTTAACATCCTTATCTCATTTTAGTTGAAGTTTTAAGTCCTTCCTTTTTCCCAACCAGTGGTCCAATTTATCCCATGCTTCATAATATTCAGACGCGTCTTTATTTTTTAATTCCAACCGTAGTTTATCCATTTCTGCACATGTCCATGTCTTTTTAATTATCTCTGCTCCATGTTGTTATTATTAACGCCCTCTGATGCTAAGGAGTTCGACTCCCCCTCCCCACCTGGAAAGAAATCTCCTCCAAAGGCAAAACACAAGCAGAGGAGGTTCCGTTTCACCAAGCAGCTTTAGTACAGAACAGTTGAGCTAAGCCACGCCCAGGCTCCTTGCTGTCTCCTTCTTGCTCACCCGGCAAATACCGTTTCAGTTTCCAAACAGCCCTCAACTCTCTCCCACACTGACAGACCGCTATCCAGATGGATGCTGGGAGGCAGAGGCAGAATTTCTTTCCCCTTATTTTCCTCCCCCAAAATTAAGCCCCCCCACATCGTTTCGTAGCGAAGCACGTGGGTATCCAGCTAGTATAGTAATATGGTCATTAAGTGAATCTGGTTTTCCCATGGACTTTGCTTGTCAGCTGGTCGCAAAAGTGGGACCTACGACCATCATAAATACCAGTCAGTTGCCAACCCTCCAAATTTGGATCCCGTGACCAAGAGGGTGTTGCAATGGTCATAAGTACGAAAAATGGTCCTACGTCGCTTTTTTCAGGGTCATTGTCACTTCGAACGGCCACTAAATGAACTGTTTGTAAGTTGAGGACCAGCTGTACTCAGAAGGCCAACACGGAAGGGAGATTTGGCAAATGAATTCAGAGCTGATCTTTATAGGTAGTCCTTCACTTACAACCATTCGCTTAGCGACTGTTCAAAGTGACAAGGGCCCTGCGAAAAAGGCGTTTCCAGGTCGTCCTTTAGTGACCACTGGAGAGTCATTTGTCCGGGATGGTATACGTTCTCCTGCTGGAGCAAGGGGGTTGGACTTGATGATCTCCAAGGTCTCCTCCAACTCTGTCATTCTCTTATTCTGACCGCTCGAAGTTACAAGGACACTAAAAACAGTCACTTGTAAGTAGTCCCTGACTTACAACCATCCCTTTCATGTCCATTTGAAATTCTAGTCACCCTGCAAACGGTGACTTACAACCAGTCCTCGCACTTATAACCATCGCAGCATCCTGACCGACGCATGACCAAATTCCAGGGCCGGCAACTGGGATGCCGTTACAACAACTGCAGCTTCCCTGGGGGCACCGGACGGCCATTTGGGGACCTTCCCAGCCATCTCCTGACAAGCCAGGTTCGCTTAACGACCTAGGATTCACTTAACAACCCACCACGATTCACTTTTGACAACCGTGGCAAGAAAAGAACAGGAAAATGGGGCAGAACTCACTCTCAACGTCCACCTGGCTCAGAGCAAATGGAAAATCGGATCGCAACTCCCTGGCACAAGTTGTAATCCTCAGTTGTGGGTTTAGTGCCAGTCCTGGAACCTCTGTGTCAGGGTGCCAGGAATAAAATAATAATAAAAATAATAAAATAAAATAAAATAAAATAAAATAAAATAGTAAAGTAAAGTAAAGTAAGGTAACGTAAAGTAAAGTAAGGTAACGTAACGTAACGTAAAGTAAAGTAAAGTAAAGTAAAATAAAATAAAATAAAATAAAATAAAA